>ML685778.1:12752247-12908731 GCA_007922175.1 Pelusios castaneus | reverse complement strand
GGGGTAGCCCTAAGTCGACTTAGGGCTACCCCAGGACTGCACCAATGCCCTCCCTGCCGGGGGGGCACAGGGGGAGCCTGGCATGCCCCCCGCAAGGCAGGGCAGAGCCCTGCCCACCCTGCCCCTATGCCCAGCCAGGGTCCCTGTCCCCCTTTGCCCCATTGTATCTATGTACAATGGGGCAAAGGCTGAGCCCCCTGGCACTGGGCAAGGGGTGCCCCCCTGCCCCCATGGACCTACCCTAGGTCCCCCTAGCCCCTAGAAGTCGACCTAGGCGTCCAGTGTGGATGCTCTAGGTCGACTTTGTAAGTTCCCCCCAAAGTCGACTTAAAATTTAAGTGTAGACTCACTAAGTCGACTTAAATTTCCAAGTGCAGACATAGCCCTTGGGGAGAAATGCCTATGTAACTTCTATATCAAGGAGAGAGGGGCAAATTTTGCATAGCTGGGAATGAATGTTTGGAAAAATGGAAACTTACTTCTTTGACCATTATCAGTTGTTGCAACCATCTTGAATGCTCTCACTACTGGAAGTATCAGCCAGGAAAGTGGTATTTATGGGAATAAAATCACTGTGCTGAATATTGCACAAAATACTGGCTCTTAGTGGTGGTACTCCTGGGAATTATTTAATAAAAGAACGCAGCCTCTGTTGATTCTGAACACACTTGAGGAGTTATGTATTTGCAAGAATCTGTCCCTGTGCCCATGTAAATTGAGAATATGTTGGAATGTGTGCAGATCATTGTTCTGAAAATTGGACCCTATGTAAAAAAAAAAGAGAGAGTCAAATCCCTCACTGGTTACACTACAAATATGAGAGGCAATGTACATTATATTGACAAACCCTCAGCTATGTTTGTATGTTATGCCATGCTTTAAATCTTATGATCATTTCAAAACAAAGGATCTCTTACAAGCAAACTTGTGGGAGCCCATTTCAGTCATAAATGAAATTGACACATTTACTTTCACTTTATCTACTTCTGTGGTTTTCGTACATTAATTTCCCTAACAATAAGGATCTGAAATGAGTTGGAGGACCACATAATAAAACATACCATCACAACTAGCCCTTTTGTTATCACTCTGAGGACTGTGGCCCTGATACTGCAAAGCACATGGGCAATTTAGCATGCAAGTAGTCCTGTGGAAGTCAGGGGGACTATTTATTACATATATGCTTAAGTGCTTTGTTGGATGGGAACCCAGCTGGGCGAGAAGTCCTACCCCTTAGAAGTGTCTCTTCCCAGAGAAAACCTTTGCATGACTGCTGCCCATCTACTTTGTGGACAAAGGAGAGATTTCAGTCTCCAGGGCTATTAATCTGGCACATTTCACCAGCAGTAAATTCACCTCACAATTAAAAATAAGAGTTTTCTTATTCTTAATCCTTTGGCCCTGATCCCCAGCAGGTCCAAGTTGGCATTGCTCCATGAACTGCAGCAGAGCTATGCCCATTTATCCCTGCTGAGGATGTACTTTGTTATTGTACCCAGGAACTTGTTACCCTGTCACTGAATTTTGAAGACCCCATCAAACCTGGAACACACACACTCCATTTTATTGCCCTTCCTGAGGGTCCTGTAGCCACAAGCAACCTTCCCTGGCAGTGACAGTCTTTGCAAGGGCTCCATGCTCTCCTGACACTCTTCAGTCTTCCTATTTAATGCTCACAACGGCCTTAGTGGACCTTTGTACTAGTTCCCACTGCTCCCCTTGAACATTATGGTCTCACGTCCTTTTGAGTCCTCTCTTCAACCTCTCCAAGCTTTTCTGACTTTTCCTCTAAAAGCCTAACTGCTCCCAACCCAGGTCTGCTCAACAGTTCTGTTGCCCTACTTCAGAAAGTTTTGTTTCTCTTCCTCATGTAGCCATTCCATCTTTTATGTAACACATACAAGACACACACAGGATCAAATTCTGTTCTTTATTTTGGGGACTTCTGGCAAAAGAGACAATGCTTATTGGTAAGGCACCGTGTGCCATCCCAGCCTCCATCTAGGTGGATTTCCTGCTCTTAGGATCCCTGTGCCCTTGGATGAAAAAACCCTTGGTCTCCAAGTCTATAGCATATCAATGTACCCTCCACTGATATCTCCATCAGGGATTTTTAGGAGTCCCAAATTAAGTACAAAGGAGTTCAGTCGTAATATGCTTTTCTTATACTGGGATTCAGCTGCCAAAACTAAAGGGATTAGAGAAGTAAGAAAATGAGTTCCTTCCTGAACTACTAGGGCTTCAACCTTGTAGGCAGCATCTCTCTGTGTTTCTTCAGTTAAATATTAATATTTCTTTCACCCTTCTAGGCTTATTATAAAATTAAATGAAAAGTGATATCATAGTGGCTGTATTTCCATTTTCATGATTAACTCAATAAAACCCAAATATTTTTAATTTGAAGCTGCCAAAGAACACACAGGTCTTGCAGTAAAAGTTAAACACACTACAGGGTACGTATAGTTTTACCAGCGTCAGAGATGGGGGACAGAAATATTAACTAAATCATGGCAGATTTGATCTTGGAGACTTGCATTTATCAGACATACTGCTTTACAGGAGTGAGTGTTTACCTGTTTGTTTTTGGTTTTATAGTCTTTCTAATATTAAATTATGCAGAGTTCCTTATCACATGCATCATCTTAGATCTGTCTTCTATTACATTCTGTTTTGCTAACTATTAAATTGGAGTTTACCATTTAAATAAATAACTCCAGATATGTTTTATTCACAACAGACTCAGTCAGCGTTATATATACCTATGGCTCTCAGTTCTGCATATTCACAGTGTCAGTATTAGAGTTTTGTCCCCTCCTCCCCCTCCTCCGCATGCTGGCATAATTTCCATCCAACAAAACCTTCATAATTAGGAAAGGAAAATGCCTTCCTGTACAAGCTTCCTGTGAATCCCATCCAAATATGGAAGAGTCATGTAAAAAAATCTGGCAGCTATTACTAATGTGCACCATTTAGATGGTTAAGTTATTACTTGTTTTAAGCTGTCGTTGTAAGTGAATGAATTTGCAAATCTGAATGGACAGTCCTCATTTTCAAATAAGAAATCTTAAATGGTAAACTTCCTATCTATCAATAACATCCACAGTTTAAATTAAAAGTTTTGAATATTACTACCATTAGTCATAGGAAATCCTGCACGAACAGCCAATGCTTAAGTTCAGACCTTCCCGATGACCATGCCAAGCCATAGAAGGCACTTTCAGGAAAATGTTTAATCACAATTAAATAATCCACTTAACTGTTAACCCTTTAGATGCATTGGTATGCATGTACCAGAATTTTTTGTTTGCTGCACAGTACTCCCCATTTTCTTGTGATCGAAAGTGTATGGAAAATTTATGTGTACTGATTTTTAAGGCTCTCTGTATTTACATAATGTAAGAATGTATATAGATGCCACATACCATTAATTCTACCACAGAGAAAGAAAATCAGGTTCAATGATGAAGAGTGATGAGATATACCAGGCCCTTTGAGGGCTCCTACTGGAAGCCAGCAGTCCTGGCTCCTGAAAAAGTTGCTGTGATGGTGGATCCTCCAGGCCTGCTTAGAAAGGCTGCAGGGAAGCAGCCAATCAGAACCCAGCAGATTCAGTTAAAAGGAGCTACTGGGCTTTTTGAATAGGGCAATTACTAGCTGGCATTAGAAGGGTGAAGAAGGCTGAGGGATGCCTGGGTTAATGAGAGAGGGGAGAAACCCTGCACAAACAAGAATAGGACTCTGACGTTTTCCAGGCATGTAGGCGTAGGAGACAGAACGGATAGAGACTGATATAAGCTTCCAGACAAGGAGGGCTGGGAGAGACTCTGATTGAATAGGGAACGGATGGAGAGCCCACGGACAGAGTGGGAAGCAGCCCAGGGAATGCCACAATAGCAATTAGTAAAGAAATTCACATGTGGCTGCTACTTGTAGGGTCCCTCAGTTGTGACCAGGAGTAGTAGGCTGGCCTGGGTATCCCCAGTTAGCAGAAAGGCAAAAGCCCTGAGAAGAGACAAGTTTTGTTCTGGAGCCCAAGAAAGGGGCTAGAGTTTTAAAAGGCTCAGAAATGGGGCTGAAGATCCTGTAGAGGGCCCACTGTTTTGGACTGGTGCTCTGGAAGGGTTCCTCCTTCATGTGTCTTAGACCAGAGGGCCATGTCCCTGAAAACTTGCTTGACAAAGGCAATGGCCAACAGGGTGCACTGGGAATATAAAATGGAAAGAGTGCAGGATCACACCCAGCCAACAGTAGGTGCGCCTGAGGGGGTGAGTGCACCCCATCACAGGAAGCATCTTAAAAGTTTATTCTGTAAAACCTCAGAAGTCAGCTAACCCACTCTCTATTCTAGGATTTGGTTTTATATTATATATATACTAGGACATTGTAATAGAATCTCCTTTATAAACAGAAGCTACTCTTCACACTTAAAAATTCTTTTTTTCTAACAGTGCCCAGCACAAAATGACTTGGTGTTTCCTCTGAGAAGATGTCTGTGTTACTATGTTACTACTACCACATCGGCACCCCTGTGGACGGCATCAGCAGAGACCAAAGACTGAATGAGCCGTGGAGCAGGACCTGCTCTCTCACTCTTAGAGAAAGTCACTTTAAACAAGAAGCAAGGCACAAAGTATGTGTGGGGAGTAGGGGAGAAGAGGCAGAGAGAAGCTTGTTCTACCACTACCTGTTCTTTATTACTTCTACAGGTAAGTAAAGTATCTCTGTTTTCAGGGCTGTTCACCTGACACCTCTCATGAACACCAAATCCACATGGGAGAAAATAATACCTCTTTTTACCCTGGCATTGGAGAATCTCAATTCTAGGAGCCAGCTGAGGCTGAGCAGGAGCAAGTACAAGCTGTAGTAGTCTGTTAGAATTACTAGGCAGCTAGAAATATTCCTAACAAGCTGACAGCAAGCAGTCTGGAATAGCTGCTCCCATTAGTAGCCTATGTACCTGTTTTAGGATTACTTGGATAAGCCCATGCTTGTAGATTGGCTGCGTCCCACACCTATCATAGGCCTTTCAGGTATTTTAGATGACTCATCAACCTAATCCAGCAAAGCAAATAAGCACGTGCTTAACTTTATGTGTGTGAGAACTGTCCCATGGATTTCTGCGGGATTTCTCATGTGCCTGAAGTTAAATTTTTGCTTGATTGCTTTTTTGAATCAGGACCTCGCTGCTGATGGTGTGTTATTTCTATAATACATCCTCTCCATGAAGTTAAGAGGGCTAAGGCATTAATAAGAGGCCTGAATTATTTACCCTCTAGAATTCAATAAGACAGTACTATTCGCAAAGTGGAAAGCTAACAAAGATGAAATAATAACTTTATCTTGAGATGTAGTTACAGTGATTGCAAGGGAATGATTTGAATGGAAGACACTAGCTTTGTCGCACAAAGTCATTACATTATGTGGGTAAAGCACCTTTGATAGTTTCTGTTTCATGAGTTGAAAGGAAGCATCATATAGCTGAAATCAATTTCTAATTTTCATTTGCACTGGGGGGAAACCCAAACAGGTTGAATTAGTATGTTACAGATGGCTCAAATTAAAGTTTGAGTCTTAGTGAAGGAAACAGAGAGCATGAAGTATCAATTAATATCTAGGTTCAAGATTAGGACTAAATCTATGCCTTGGGCAGTACATCTATACCAATACCATTATATGAGTGATCTTTCAGAATTCTACTTTTAATTAATCCAGCATTAGATTGAAATTGGTATAATACAGCACTTTGCCTATGCAAGGTACCTCTGGGTATATACGTTCCAAAGGGGTAGCCGGCTTAGTCTAGTTCAGCAAAACAAACAAGGAGTCCTGTGGCACTTTTAAAGGATAACAAATTTATTCATTGCATGAGCTTTCGTGGGAGAAAATCCCACATCTTCAAAGCATCTGATGAAGTGTGATTTTTCTCCCACGAAAGCTCATGTGATAAATAAATTTGTTAGTCTTTAAAAGTGCCCCAGGACTCCATGTTTGTTTTTCTGGGTATATAAAGACTGATGCACAGGTGCATGTGAAAAAATTTAATTTTGACACCTTTTGGGGGTGCAAGTTCTGTGCCAATAACCACTGTGTTCCCAGAGGAGTTCTGTGCCTCTGACTAATTATTGGGGGGTCCATGACTTTGCTTGCCCCCCCCCCCGCACTGTCCCTATGACAGTGAATAGAATTGTGAAATGAGGTTAAATATTTCCAGCACTTGAGAACTGCGGTTATAGTGTAATTCTTGTATGTTTGTACAACACCTAGCACATTTAGGGAGTTAGCATGGTACAAATCATCATCATCATCATCTGTTGTATATGCTGGAGTGTGGAGGTTTTTCCAGTGGAAACACAGACTTTTTATTGTAAATAGGATTAATAAAAAGCTTATGTTGAGCTATAAAACATTCTTGAGAGAGTAGCTGATAGAATAATATAGGGTAGCTTGTAGATTGCTCAGCTTTGGAAATTCAAACCTGCCTTAATAAGGGATGGGAGTTTTGTCCAGAATGTTATTCCCTGAACATGGAATTTTGAAGCATCAGCTGGACAGGAATCAATGATCAGCAGAAGGGAATTCAATCTAATACTTCATCTTAATATTGTCCATGGGTGATTCTCTCAGTATCGCCCTGCTCTGTGTGCAGTTGTTAGTATCTGAAATCCTGGGATAGAGCTGAAATGTGAACCCATGACTTTCTGGCCCAGAGGCAAGAGTGGTGCCAGTTGGACCCTACACTCCCACTTTTAGAAATTCAAATATGTTTTAGGTGAGGACATTTGAGCTCAGTTGCGCCTGGTTCTGCACAGGTGTGCAAAGCAAGGAGAGATTGCAAGAAGCCATCTTCATGTGACAAGTGCCAGTACATGTACTAGTCCCCTCCCGAGAAGATGAAATAGTCAGTACTACACTCTCCATGCAGACCATGGGGCTGGACCCACATACTGGAGGGCATAGTGCACACTCAAATGGTGGTGGAATGGCTCTGCGCTCCCTATTCCTGAAGGCATTAACTTCAGCAGTTCCTGTTGTAGCATTTCATTTCCCCCTACCCTCTCCTCCCCAGGCCCAACTGTGATAACCCACAATTTAGCCTTTAAAATGTAATATATGGTGAGCCTGCCAAAATGTACAATCCCCAATCTCCTGAAACAGGAATACTGTAATACAAGGACAGCCAAACTGTGGCTTGTGAGCCACATGCGGCTCTTTTATAATTAAAGCATGGCTCACAGAATCCCCCCTCTGCCTCCCCACTCACCACCTAACAGGCTGGGGTGGGGAACTCAGAACATCTGTCCGGCAGCAGAATGGTGGGCTAGAGGATTCTGCCTAGCGGGAAGGTGGGTCTTGGGGGGTCAGTAAGTTTGACCATCCCACCACAGTAAATAGTAATCAGGTAATGCCTAAGTATTGGTGGTGTTAGGGTGCAAGGGGATTGAGTGCAATTGTGTATAATGCACAAAGGGTAGCTTCAAATGCTCTTACCTTCCTTGAACTATTAAGTTGTTCTAATAAACCTCAATTTGATCTGAAAAATTAATCATGCCTGTTAGTAATAAAAACCATTTACTATTTATGTGAACTCTTCATCCACCAATGTTGCCAGCCTGCTAATAGCCTGAACGGAAATAAAAAGTAACAGAAACATTAAAACCAGTCCCGTTTGATGTTGTCACTCTCTTATCACCTCTCAACAAGAAATTACACTATTTTGTTTCAAGAACTTGGCAAAGAAGAGGTTGGTGTTAAAGAGGATCAAAATTAATCCAAGCAGCTTGTAAACTGGATTTCTAGTACAATTACTCTATTGGACTCTACGTGCTCATTTACCAGTTCAACGAGAAATACAGCACAGTACCCTCACAGAAATAATCTGGTTGAGCTCGGCTGATTGCTTTGGTTCCTGATGATGGGTTCTGGGAAATGAAACACCAGGACAAACAGAATTTTGTTGTTACTAGACTTTCCTCCCTTAAAGGATGTCAGTTCCTGTTGTTTCATTATAGTTAGAGCTCTGAATCAATGTCCTTTCATTGAGAAAGTCTGTTGAAGTTAGCTGGGGTATTGAAACTGATAATTTGTATGTAGTAAAGGCCTGATTTTGTCTGCAGATTTGGACCCTAAGTCATCTAGATTCAGAGCTTGATTCAAAGCCCACTGAAATCAATAAGCTTTGGGTTAGACTTCAATTCTCTATGGATTTTTAGCCTTAACATGGTGACAATTGAAGTCATGTAAGGTCAACATTCTAATGCATGTTTGATTTACAAAATCTAGATTAATGTCTCTTTTTCAACTTCAACATGAAAAATTAAGAAACTATTTATACATTGCATTTTATGCTTCAGGTGCCAAAGAGGCTGTTTCTATTGTACCTTTAAAAACACGACACAGACATAGACACATGTGATATGCAGAGGCCTTCTGATCTTTCACACATTTTATCAGACAGGCAGGCACAAAGGAAATGTTTCAGAACCAGCGAGTGGAATGGTTTGATGAAACACATCAATGCAGATCTGCATGTAGGAGTGAAAGCACACTAACCAGAGGACAGCAAGGAAAGTTCTTGAAGTTAATTTTCTGTTTGCTGGTATATTTTGGAAGTAAATTCAAAACAGACATGAATGCCAGCATCAAGAATATGCACAGGGATTTCTGTATGGCAGATTTGAAATAATAAAACACTGTCTTGCAAGAAATACTTTCAAAGATGGGTGCCTGAAATTATCACCCAAATAAAACAGCCTCTGTAACCTGGACTGAGCACTCACAATTCCACTTAAATTAATGGGAGGTGAGGGTGCTCTGTATCTTTGAACAATCACACCATTGTTTTGTAGGTCTCTCAGTGTGGGAAAGTAGCACAAATTTAACCTAAGGTGTGAAGTTAAATGGATACACACCCCTGTGTGGGATATCATTTCATTTTCAGAACGATGTTTTTCCCTCCAGTTTAGCTGAAATCAATTGGAATCAGGTTTATGTTAAAATGACATAAGCCATTCTGAAAGTGAAATAGTAATGTCCACAGAGCAGCTTTAATTAGTTAAAATTAAATGTTTAAAGTTTTTTTTTAAACTGATTAAACTGCTATAGCTTTCTTGTGAAAACAAGGACTTCATTTTATTTTGTTTGCTGCCTTCTCCCTGCTCTTGAAATTTTGTCCTTTCTGCTTCCTTCCACGAGCAGATAATGTTTAAAAATGCTTTCTCCTTTCTAACACTTACCAATGGACTGATTTCAAGGCACCCATTCCTTTTCATATTAGCTGTAGTTGCTCAGCACCTCACGTTACCTTAAATGAGGGGCCTAATGTTAGGCACCCATGCTTGAAAAAGGTTAACCTAATTTTAAGTGTATTAACATTTTTTAAAATGAGCATACAAGTACAAGGATTAACTGCAAGCCAAGTTGGGAGGATGCAGAAGGGTAGTGATGGCTTGACATTGGATGTTCTTTCCCCAATGCAGTTAGCATTAGGCCTCCATTCTGTTGGCTGGGAATCATGTTATTAGAGAAACCCCAAAGTCTCCAATGTAGCAGATAGAATCATTAGACACTGTCTCTTCAACTCCCAGAGATCTCCATATAGAGGAAAGGCTCGGGCTTTTCACAGGTCACAGCCCTAAAAGCTGATGTAGTGAGAAGGTGGTTACTGAGTTGCTACCTCCTGATTTAGGGCAGGAGGGTGCAGATTTAAGGAAGTATAATCAAGAGAAGCATCCTCTAATCTCTGCATCAGGGAGGAGGGAACTGAGAAAGTCCACTGAACTCAGCTGTTTTCTTTTCTCTGGGAAATACATACTGATTGAAAATCTAATGCTTTTTTAACAGCTTTCACTTGTTACTGACCTGGCTATTACAGACTAGCTGTGAATGCTACCCTCTTGCAATGATAGCTTTGCACAGCTTTTATGCAGTCTATATGGCTATGTCTACACTTGTTAATTTAAGTCGACTTAGCATGTCCACGCTTAAATTTAAAGTCGACTTAGGGGGGAACTTACAAAGTCGACCTAGAGCGTCCACACTGGATGCCTAGGTCAATTTCTAGGGGTTAGGGGGACCTTGGGCAGGTCCACGGTGGCAGGGGGGGCACCCCTTGCCCAGTGCCAGGGGGCTCAGCCTTTGCCCCATTGTACCTGGGTACAATGGAGCAAAGGGGGACAGGGACCCTGGCAGGGCATAGGGGCAGGGTGGGCAGGGCTCTGCCCTGCCCTTTGGGGGGGCATGCCAAGCTCCCCCTGTGTGCCCCCCCAGCAGGGAGGGCAGTGGGGGAGCCCTGGAGAGCCCTAAGTCGACTTTAAGTCGACTTAGGGCTACACCAGGTCTACATTGGCTTAAGTCGACTTTAGAAAGTCGACTTAAGCCTAAAGTCAAATTAAAAGTAGGTTTAATAAAGTCGACTTAATTTTCATTAAGTCGACTTTATTTTCCTTAAGTCGACTTAAGGAAAGTGTAGTGTAGACACAGATAAATTAAGTCAACTTAAGCAGATAAATTAAGTCGACTTAATTTACAAGTGTAGACGCACTCTGTAGAATACACTTTGGTAAATATTAGAAAACATGTTTAGAGATACTTTATCTATTCTGACAAACAGCAGAGAGGACAGACAAACAAACTGCAGGATAGGGAAAAGGAAGCAAATATTAAAAACCAAGATATTTTGCTTTAGGAGTCCCTCTCCTCATCAGCAATTTCCATTAATTCAGGCACTTGTTGATTATCCTGAAGTGATAGACACCAAATCTTGATTGGTTTCTGTAGATCAGAGGTGGGCAAACTACAGTCCACGGGCTGGATACGGCTCGTGAGCGCCCTTCCTCTGGCCTGCGAGCTGCACTGGTCAACAGCCCGTAGCTGCTACGGCCACTCCCTCCTTCCAGCAGTGGCTCAGCAGTGCCACGGCCAGAGTGCTGCAGCTGCTCCCCATCCCTCCCAGCTCCATCCCTTTCTCTCAGGAGGAAAGGAGAGGGGAGGGGAGGCTGGCCGAGTGGCACCGTGGCTGCCACACAGTGGCTGCTTGCCCCCTAGCGAGTCCACTCCTTCCTCCCAGGGACTGAGCCAGGGGCGCTCTGGTTGGTGCACAGCAGCCCCTCCCAGCACCACCCATTCCTCCCACAGGCCAGGGGCACCCTAGAGTGTGGCGGCTGCCGTCCTGCAGCACCCAGCAGGGTCATGGCCAGAGCATGATGGTCATTTGTCCCAGAGCTAGGGCCCAGCAACATCCAGCTCCTTTCTCCCTGCCCAGCAGGGGCTCCTCCCTTTCCCCCTGTGCTACCCCGCCCCCCACAAAGAAAGAAAAAGTGAAAAAAGAGACCTCTGCCCACAAAAACAGTGCAAAAACTCCCCTTCCCAGCCCCCCCCCACTCCCACCCTTCCCCCCACTACCAAAAAAGGCGAAAAAACAAAAACAGTGCAAGAAACTCCCTCCACCCCATGCCTTCTCCCCAAAATACCTCTTTCCACACGTGGGCAGAGTGGTGGTCAGTCCCTCAGCCAAGTCCCAACCCTTGACCTGCCTCTGACCCACCATACTGCAAATGTGGCCCTCAGGCCACGAAGTTTGCCCACCTTACTGTAGATGCTCCCATATTGTTTATAATTATTAATAACAATGCTAGTTGTTTAATACGTTCCCCTTATAAGAAGATTTAAGCAGGCACCATGTGGTTTTTTTCTTCAGATTTTTGTACACCACTGGAAGCCATGCTTTCTGGTGACGATTCATTCATCAGAGTAAAATTAGGAGGCTCAGGAAGAAGATGTACAATAGTTAGAATCTGGAAATATCAGGAATCAGAACTAAGAAGGGTTGAGTCAAAATACTTTGGTTCCTATCAAAACTGCAAGGCCACACTTGTGAATTTGCCGTGCAAGGGCAGCCGGATGACTCCTTTTAAACACAGTAGTGTTAAAGTGTCAAATTAAGGCCCAATTGAAATGAAATCCACTCAGCAATCACGTTTCAAACAGGTCTTTGGGTGCATCTACACTTGTAAATTAAGTCGACTTAATTTACTCTATGTCTACACTTCACTTTCCTTAAGTCAACTTAAGCAAGCTGCTTAAGTCGACTTAAGGAAAATTAAGTCGACTTTGTTAAACCTCGTTTAAAGTCGACTTTAGGCTTAAGTTGACTTTCTAAAGTCAACTCTAAGTCGACTTAGGGCTCTCCAGGACTCCCCCACTGCCTTCCCTGCCAGGGAGGGTGGCACAGGGAAAGCCTGGCATGCCCCCCCACAGGGCAGGGCAGAGCCCTGCCCCTATCCCCTGCCAGGGTCCCTGTCCCACTTTGCCCCATTGTACCCAGGTACAATGGGACAAAGGTGAGCCCCCTGGCACTTGGCAAGGGGTGCCCCCCTGCCACCATAGACCTGTCCAAAGTCCCTCTAGCCCCTACAAGAGGACCTTTGTTAAGTCGACTTAGCTAAAGTCAACTTAAATTTACAAGGGTAGACATAGCCTTTGTAAATAGCTTGTTTATCTTGGCTCCCTAGAGGATTTCTGTTTCTATTCAGAATAGTATTAATCTCTTAATTTGTCTGTGGTTTTTGAATTATTCACCCAGCTCTTTTGAATGCATGGGAACTGACGCTCTTTGAAATCTCTGCAGGATCTTTCTGAAGCCAGCAGCAGCAACAGATGGAATTCCAGGTCAGTTTTTTCTTAAATCTGTGTATTTGTTCCCAAGAAAGAATTTTCCCAGGCTTCTGATAGGGGGTTTCTCCTGTAGATTGACCCTGTTCTTTCCTGACTAACATGTGACCTCACCTGGCAAAATCTGTTTTCAGAGACTTCTATTTTCTTTCAAAACCTGCAGGTTCAATGACTTCATTTGCTTTTTAGCGCCATCTGCTGGAATTGTTTCTAGTCTCTAGGTACTCATCTCTTCCCTGTTGACGGACTACAAAACCATGAGATCCCACAGATCTCTACAGTATCAGATAAAAAGAGATATGTGACCACAGATGCTATCTCCCACACTTGGCTGAACACATGAGGATGGCAGGGGCGTAGCCAGATGTCATTTTCTGGCAGGGCCTATGACTAACTCAGGTAGGCCACTTCCAGTTTTCGCTGACATTCAGGCAAGCAAGACAATAGGTTGAAAGCTGCTGACACTCCAGCTGCCAGGTAGAAAGTTGTGTATCTTTTTCTACCTGGCATCTGGAGTGTCAGTAGGCAGCGTTTGGCCTATCGCTTTGCTTGCCTGAACTCCTGCTCCAGGAAAGCGATGTGATAGGCTGAATGCTGCCTACTGACACTCCAATTGCCAGGTAAAAAGTTAAGCAGAGTGTGGGCGTCCCAGCTGCTCCACTTTACTTATATGCAGAAGCAAGCAGCCAGTTGGGTGAGCTATGCCTCAGGAGGATGGTGGTAGGACCACCGAGAAACTGTTTACAACACATGACATCCTTGGTAGTACCTGGGAAAACTGATGATTCCACATCATCACTAGGAGGTCATGCAGAGCTACGACCAAGGACCACCGTGGAGATTCGGCACTGCAGGAAGTGCCACGCAGAGTGCCAGCAGCCTTGGCATTAGCCCCTGATCAATATTTAACCCTGGAGGTTGGATGCTAGGGGGCGGTTGTTTGTCTAAGGCCAGCAGCATCACAGAGTGGCAATACTCCGGACTATGTCACTCAGTAGTGGGAGTCCAGGGCTGCCTTGCTTAGCAGCTACAGTCTAATGCTGTGTCCTCAGAAATAAGAATCCAGGGTCACCTTGCCTAGTGGTTACTGTCTGAGGAGGGTGGGGGTAGGGGAAGGAGAATTCAGGCCCACCCTGTTCTTCTGGATTCCAACACAGGGCCTTTCAAAGCAATGGTTCATGCATGTGACTTAGGGACTGGCACTCTTGTTCCCGACCTGAATCACTTTCTACCCCCAGCTTATGTTCCTCCATCAGCGCCATGGGTCTGCCTTGAGATCCCGCTTGATACCCTCTTAGGGCCACCTCCAGAGCACCTTCCCCTTCAGACACCGACTCATCAATGATCATTCTGCAGCAGCTTGGGTGTAAGGCCAGGTCCTGGCTGGAGAACTGGCACCTTCTCTGCAGGAGGCTGTTGCAGCCAGCTGCTCTCCTGCCCCATCCACCCAGACTGAGCTGCTCCCTTTTCAATGTTTCCTCCACTGGGATCATGCCCAGCAGAGGTGAGGGAGTATGACTTCCTGTGTCCACAGCACTCCCTAACCTTCGTCTCATCAGTGCGGGGTTGGTACACCCTGTCACAGTGAATCAGGAAATCGTTTGGGCGATCACACAGGTATCTGGCCTGCTCTAATTCTAGTCTTTGCCTTGTGGTCAGTTTCTGACCCCAGCCGATCAACCCTGGCTTTAGTAATTGCTCTGATACCTGCTTGCTGATTACTGCCTTGTGCCTCCCGTCCTTGTCTTTTGGACCCCAGTCTAGCTGTGACTTCTAGGCCAGACTGCCTATGCCCTTATACAAATGCTTGACGTTCCAAAGGCTTTTCCTATGCAGGGTGGAGACAGGAAGGGGAGGAGAAGGGCATGAATGTTTCTGTGATAGATTGTAAGGTAGGTTCTATCTACATTATAATATGTTGGGGTATTTTTTTTTAAAGTTGCCTTGATTTTTGTTTATTCCTTATACTTGTAATCATTCATCATTTTAACAGTTTTGGAGACATTGCTGCAGCTGCCCTAGTTTTCAGGTGTGGGGAAATCTATCATTTTGAGCTTTGGGAAAAAAACTGTAGCTGAGCCACTGAACTAGAACTTACAGATTTGCGTTCTCTTCCAAACTTTGCCACAAACTTTCTGTGTAAACTAGGGCAAGTCCCCTATCCCTCTGTGCTGTCTTTACCAGCAGTAAGAGGGATAATAAAGATTCCCTACATTGCAAGACTGTTTGGAGGATAAATTCATTAATGAAAGCGTAGTGCTCAGCTACTACAGTGATGAACACCATAGAAAACCCTGTTGTTTTTCTCAGACAATAGTCAGTATAATAGATTCTCCCCTTGCACCCAGACTATAATTGATCCTACAGTCTTTCCTCACAGAATTGGAAGGGGCTTGTTTTTATTTCATGACTGCTTTCTCTATCAAATGGAAAAGGTGACTGAGGCACCTACTGCCCATTGTATCTTGGGTAGGTGTAATGCTATCTAGTAAGGTAAGGAGGCTTAATGATGCACTGTTTTGAGGCCAGCTTCTTAAAAACCTACTCAGATATAAAGAGCAGAGATTCAAGGATGGAGAAATCTGTTAGTTACTATTATTGTGTCTGAGAATAAAAATAACATTCAGAATTTTCTTTACAAGGCAGAATAAAATAGATATTGACTAGTTTTCTTTTTTCTAGTGGCAAGCTATTATACTTCAGCTGAAAATTATTCAGTGAATAATCCTGATCAAAGACCTGTTGTTGCTCATTTTTTCTACCCACATCAGTGGGTCACTCAAACTCTAGAGTCATAGAGTCTCAGTCACTCAAACTCTAATCAATATTTCTGTAACACAAACACATTGTTCTGATTAAAATGCTCACTGCCTGGGCATTTCTATGTAGCCTGTTCTCTTTGAAACCCTGCCTTTTTTCTGACTTCACTTCCTGAATCCACTGACAATGCTCACAGCCAAGCCAAATACATGTCCACAATGCTGTTGTTTGCAAAATACTCCCTTGCGAGCATAGCTGGACCAACCAAGAGTTTCTCTTTAAACCTCAGAACTCACTGTCTCTTATGAGTAAGAAATTATATGCATTATATTATATGTAATCAACATTTAAGCAAGCATTAAATCTTTCCTATTTTCCCCAAGTTTTTCCTTATACTTGTGCCTAGTGATTACTCAGTGACCTAGCAGCATATCTGTGAAAGCATGAGCAGATTAAAATTCAGCAGAAGTGAGTCATTGTAGTGACAGACTGGCAGTACTAGAGATCTTCTCAGAACAGATACAGCGTACACATAGGTAGTGTAAGCTTTCCTTGCTTATTGTCCCCTGGTGTCTCAACACTGACCTGCAGACTTCAGGGGAAGAGATTTAAAATATTTTATTAAGAGAATGTTAAAAAGGAACAATCATGGTGTTAGATAAAGGGAGTACACTCTCCATTCCCTCCTGGGCCCTCTCCCCACCCCACCCTTCGGACTGCTTACCAGGATCCCAGTAGGCCCAGGACCTCAAACAATTTCTGGAAAATCAATGGATATTAGGAGTCTAAATACCTTTGAGGATCTGGGTCTCTTGTGCCAATTGTGATAATAGATTTTGTGATGTGGACACCTGGGTGTTGCAAGCTAGACTGAGATAAGAAACTCATTTCACAGAAGCTAGTGAGGAGTAACCATCCAAACCCAGTCACTCTTCCTGGTTTTGCTACTATTAATCAAATATTTTCCTCTGTTATAAAATGCCATTTATGAATTGGAACACACTATAACTGTTTTGTAAGTGTATATTTTGAGGAGTGGGTGGGGCTGTGTGTCATGCAGTTATTTAATTAAATTTTGGAAATATTTGTCAAGGAAAAAAAACTTACATCATTAAGTAAAGGCCTCATTAGTATGGTCTCTCCTGTAGCATACTACTGTCAATTAAAACTGTACCTTTGCAGATAATTAATCTTCTTGCCCTGCTTATTTTGCTAGTTGGCACTTGTTAAGTGCCAGTAAGTCACACCCAGCAATGCTGTGTATTATCCTTCTGCTTTCTATTCCTGCATATGGTCAAAATCAACTTACCTTCCGGGTTGCTGACATCAGCAAAATGTACTCTTGGCAAACTACAGCATTCTCCCAGTAACCCTTTGTTTGGTGTTTTTAAAATTTTATCTGATAAATAGAAACTTTAAAGCTAACCCTTGCTACCACCACATGTATAATCAGGAAAAAATTACTATAGTATTATAACTTGAAACAATCCATCATACAAGGATCTAGAACATGAGCAAAGGATCCTCTTTTCAAAGAGATGTGTGCTATACAGTGAAACAGCATACAGTGATACCCTGAGCTCAGGGAGTTACAAAAAGTTCATGTCAAAGTCTCATTACTGAAAGCCAGTATATATTATGTTGTTTTATTCTGAGATGATGTTAAGCAAGACTATTACCTTATCTTGTGTTATACCTACTTACAGGTATAACCAACTCATTTAGAGTAGTCAGCCTGAAAGTTGTCTTCTTTAACTGTTTCTTACCAGAATCATAATGTAACTAATGAATTAAACTTTGCCTCTTTTTTATAGTATTCTTTCTGATATATGGTTTATATAAATGGTTTAATTGGATACAGAACCAGTACATTGAAAATCCTGAAATCATACATTTTATTAATATTTATTCCCAAACATGGATTTATTTCAAGAGATGAGTTTAATAACTTCTCAGCTACTACTAATGTTCTTTCTATTATCAAAAGTATTCCCATACTTTCTTTGTTAAAATGTAAGCTGAAAATGGACAGGTAAATTGTCAATTTCCATTTTTGACCTTCCTAAATGTCTTGCTTTTTATTTACATCCTGATTTTTAATCTACAGCTAACTTCACTTTTCATCATGGTAAATAAATTGTCAGCAAAAATGTCTACAAGGGAAAGGAATTCAAGCTATGGAAAGGGGTTATAGAATGGTTTTATTGTGACAACAAATATTCATGAACACAGATCACCTTATCTAGGAATAATTAGACAGTAACGAAGGCACCCATATGAAAGATACATCTTTTGTGAAATCTCCTACTTTAAATATGTTGGTGATATTATTTTAATAAGTATCTAACATTAGACAGTTATCGTTTAGACTATTACAGCACAGGGCAATTCAATGCAATAGACTCCCTTACACTGCTTAACTCAAGTTACTGTCTTGGTTGTGCTACTGGATTAGAGTAAGCACTCCAATCTGAATTACAACCATAAACACTTAGGATGCATAAACTACTGCAGTTTATGTTACAGGTTTTGGTTTATCTTCTGACACTTTCTCCAGGACAATGTTTAACAAAGTTTCCACCATTTAAAGTTCAGTGTTTGAGTTAAAGTCCTGACTTATGTACTGGCACAAGGAAAGGGGGTGAGGGGGAGGGGGTGGTGAACATTAATACTTTTACTATATTTTCTTAAATATAATAGAATGTTTCTGGACTTTTCAGAAACAAACAAAAATTATATACTTTATTACAGATGGTAAACTCAGAGTGCTCAAAACCCCCTCTCATTTACAAACATTACTGGACAGAACACAAACATAAAAATAATTTACAAAGTCATGAAGTAGTTTATTGACATTAATCAGTTTTCATAAAATAAAAAAAAATGTACATACAGTTTACTTGAAGGCAGGCAGTATAGTTCAATTTTTATCAGCCTCCCACAAACCTCCCTCCCATTTGTTCTTAAAGAGTATTACAGAAAGCAACCTACAGTCTCTATTGCAGTTTAACCTTTTAATACTGAATGATCATCGAATGTTAGGTCCATGCAGGTCTTGGTCAATATTAAACATCATCTGAGCAGGAACAGCACTTCTCAGAGTGGTGCTGCCAGCTGCTTTGCCACTAACTCAAGTCTCACCAGTCTTTCCACACATGTGCTCTGTGGCTGCAGGCAGGACTCAATGCCTCTCAGCCTTTACCATTAGCTTTATGTACCTGCCACTGGGTATGGTTTCTTTTTACTGTTGCTCCATCACAACATCATAGTTTCTTTTCCCCCCCCACAAGTCAGTCTCTTCAAAACGTTTGCAGCTGTTGTGTTAGCATTAGCTGGCATCCACTGTTGACATGGTTCATGACCTTCTGCTTAAGCTGTGCAACCTGTTCTCTGAGCACGTTGGCCGTGGATGCCAGTTCTGAGTTCTGGGCTTTCAAAGTTTTCACTTTTTCTTCCAACCGGGCAATCCTTTCCAACTTCCTTTTCCTGCATTTGGAGGCTGCAATTCTGTTTCTCATGCGCTTCCTCTCAGCCTTGATCCTCTCCTGGGACTCCATATCAATGGGGGACAGTGGAGGCGTCTCCCCTGGCATTTCAGGGACAGTCTGGGGCTCTTCCTTCAAGGCTTGCAGCCTGGGATGCTGGACCGGCATGGGGGGGTTAATGTGATGCTGAGGTGGGAAGCCCATGTTGTTGGCGTTGTAGTTCGGCGCCGTGCCCAGCGCGCTGGGGTTGAAGTTGCTGAGATTGGCGTACACCGGCGGCTCGCTGTGCAAACTGGCGTTGAAACCAGCGTTGCCGGCCATGGAAGAGACAGGTGTCATCCCGCCGGTGACAGGCTGGGCCGCCGAGGTGACGCTGGGCACGGTGTTCTGGTTGTGCAGCTCCGCCAGCGCCCGGACGAAGCCTTCAGCAAAGCCTTCCTGCTCGTCAGTCACGTTTTTGGGGCAGAGGAACTGGGTGGGGGTGGGAGTGGTGGTGATCAGGCCGTTGCTGGACTGGATGATGAGCCGCTCCAGCTCAGGCGAGGCCAGCTTGAGGAGCCCCACGTCGGGGGAGGTGAGGAGATCGGCGTTCTTGTTCCGCAGGTGAGGCTTGAGGCTGCTGGCCGGGTCGGCCAGGTTGAGGGTCATGCTCTGCTTCAGCACCTTGGGGTTGTTGTATCCATAGCCGCCGCTCTCCGGCTGCGCGAAGCCGGCGTTCAGGGCATCCTCGTAGAAAGTAGGCTCCATCTTTGCACTCATAGACCTCGGCGCCGGCCCCAAGGCGGGAGCGAGGCCGGCCTGGAGCGAGGCCGGCCTGCACCTGCGGCTCGCCCCGCCCGATCCCAGCCGGCCGGGACCCGGAGTCCGCCGCGGGCTCGCCCCAGACCCGCACGTCCCTTTCCCGCCCCGCCGCGGCCCGGGCTGTCAGCACCTCCCGGCGGCGCGCAAGCGGTCCCGAGCGCGCAGGTTCGCCTCAGCTCCGGCGCGCGCGGCTCCCGCTCTCGCGCACCAACGGCTCTCCCTGCCGGCCCGGCGCTGCTGCTGGCTCGGTACCCGCCGCACACTCTGAGCCCTTTGCCGGCGCGCGGCCCCACACTTATCAGCGAGCGGTAACCCACCCAAAATAGCCCATGATGTCACCCCGCGGCCTTCCCATTGGCTGCGGCGCCAGCTCGGGGGGGTGGCGGGCCGCCGGCCCGGCCTGTTGCAAAGGAGCCGGTCTCCATGGTCACCCCGCCCCTAGAAGCTTCTCAGCTCGCTCGCGGGGCATTGTGGGATGAGGTAATGCTGGTTCTCAGCGTAGGGCATTGTGGGCTGACGTATTGTTTTTGAATCTCTGGTTACCCGCTGAAGAGCTCTGGCGGGGTTGGAGGAGCTGGGCAGGTGGGGGGAGCCTCCTTAATAGGCAGGCACCAAGGGGTGGAAGGAGAGGGGTGGGGACGAGCCCCCAGAAGGAGACGCTTCTTTGTAGGCGGGATGGCTGGAGGGGGTTTGCGCAGTCCTGCTGCTCGAGCCTTCACGGGGTCATCTGTTGGCGGAGGATTGGATGAATCAGGGGCTGCAAACTCAGGGTCGACTTAGGCTGCTTTCTGCGCTCCCCCCTCTTCTGAAGTGGTGGTACGCTCCTTAAGGTGGCACCGTCGTCTCACTGGCTCAGTCCCGATAGGCCGAACACCGCTGGGGGGGGGTCGAACTGAGCCGCACGTGATTCGTCCCGCGGCTGCTGCTGTGCTGTGGGTCCTGAGTCCTGTCGGAGCCGGCGGGCCCGGAGGGTCCCTTCCCCTCCCCCACTCCGTCTGGGTCGGCCTGCCCGCCGCGGTGTTCCCCGCCGGTCTCCTGGCGAGGCAGTTCTCGGGGGGAAGCGGGAACTGGTGTCGTAGCGTTCACACTGGGCTCGGTTTTCAGGCCCCCAGATGCGCCGCGCCGCTTGGCGAAGCGGGTATCGGGGCTGCGGCGCGGAGTCGTGGTGGTGTTTCTAGAGCGCCTGGGAAAGGAAAGTTCTCAGAGCCGTAAAAGTTACTTGGCTCGTCGCTAATGCAGCCACCTCTGGGGAGGCTGGAACAGCGGCTTAACACACAGCAGCACTAGCACAGGACAGGAGGCGGAGGAAACCCTTGCATCCTATTGGTGCTGGTTAGGTCCCTGACAAGTGAAGCAGTTATAAAAGGTCCATTGCCAGATTATCTCTTGGTGTAAATTGGAACAGTCCCTGGAGCTTTGCCAATGTACTCTAGAAGAGAATTTGGCTGCCAGGTGTCTCACTTCTTGTATGTAAAACTGAAAGTATGTGTATTTGAACAAGTAGTTCAAAAAGCGAAGTACTCAGTAATATTTCCTTCTCTGTGTGTGCGAGAATGCCTTTTATTTCTAAATGGAATTAAAAAAACCCAAACAAATCCAAAGTAGAAGTAAACATTAACCCACTATTAAGCCAAACAGAAGAAAGGCTCAGATGCTCAAAGATGTTTAAGTGCCTAATTCCCATTGAAAGTAATGGGAGTTAGGTACCTAAATACCTCTAGGATTTGGGTTAAAGGCACTTTTACTCTGGAATAAGAGAATAGGTTTCTACATGGGAACCTATTGCACAAAAGCTATTCCAATCAATTTTCCCATGTAGATAAACTGTAGATAGTGTTAATTAAGATTGCAATATTTAATTTGTCCAGGAACACTATTTTATCTACTTATCTCAACTTGCTTCTTTACAAAGCCCAGCTGAAAGCATTACAAAGCCAAATTAACATGTAAAGCAAGAATATAGTTAGTGTACCATTCGAGACCCTACTTAGCTAACTTTTTATGTATCAAGTGAAAAACAGGTTACTTACTGTTCCATTGGGGTCTGATCCAGCTGCCTTGTTGTCAGTTTGAGTTTTCCATTGATTTTTAGGGAGTGTTAGAATGGGCCACTAGCATACTGTTGTGTAGCTTTTTTCCTCTTCTTTTATTTCCCCACCCACTTCACTGCTAGGCAAACCTTGACTTCTTTTCTGTTGCAAAGGTGAAGCTTCGGAGCCAGAGGGTCAAAGTAGGTCAGTCTGGTTTTGCTGGGAACAAGCTGCTACCAAGACATATTACTAGGGCGGACACATATCAAACACTAATTATGTTCCCTGATACTCAAAGCCTATTTGGTCAGTTTAGCAACCCGAAGTCAAGCTGGTCATAAAATGCTGAGTACTTGGACAACTTTGGAACCCTTTTAAACCCTTTTTGTTTCCTGTTCTGTTTGTTTCTTCTGGTTAGGTTCCTGACAAGTGAAGCAGTTATAAAAGGTACATTGCCAGATTATCTCTTGGTGTAAATTGGCACAGTCTCTGGACTGTATATTATTTATCTGGAATGAGTGGTGCCTATCTGGAAGATTGGGAGTCTTGGCTTAACACTTAGCTGACCAGCTGAGATTCATTTAGTCCCTGACTCCTGTGGTACTATCTGCACTGCAGCTGGGATTGTATGTCCCTCTCAGCCCAGGTAGACAGACACTTTTATTAGTTCTGCTCAAGCTAGTATGCTAAAAACATGTGGTGATGCAGATGGTGACATATGTTAGCGGCCCAAAGAAAAGTCCACTCATCTGTGTGGGTCCATACTCTGGTGGCTAGCCCAACCCTCTGTCTGTGCCAAAGCATACTTTAATGGGCTAGGTTGAGCAGAGGTTGTACATCTGTATACCTGGGCTGGGAGGGACCTCTCTGCTGCAGGGTAGACATATCCTTAGGCAACCTGAATCAGAAATAGGCCCCACTTTTGATGCAGAGATTTTTGAGTTGTTTGCAGTGAACAGCCTTGGAGTTGGGAATTTTGTGTGACTAGATCCCTGACTCAACTGTTCTAGGTCTCTCTCCCACCATCCTTTCCTAATCTAAAGAAAATATCCCTATAGTGAGATAAAAAAATACTTGCTGGGCCATTTGTAGATGGTATCCATTTACATGCTTGAGTAAACTTATGGTTAGGGACTGGCAATTATCTGTATATTATCTGTGATGCTTTGATCAATGGTAATGTTGATTTACAGAGTTCTCTAGCCAACCAATTGAGGGCTAAGTGAAGGGATCAGATGAATAATTAAATGATGTTTTCAGGGGCAGATTAACATTTCTCAGACACACAACATCCATATGAATTCTATCTGGACTCAAGAAATGAATGGGTTAGTTACTGTGTTTTCTCTATTACAATGAACACTTGTTTTTTTGGTGACACTTGCAGAAGGAGTCAGGGACTTTGAAAACATATATATAAAGCAGAGGCTTGAATATTTAGAATATATTTGAAATATTGCATGATTTCATCAATAAATGCCAGTCACCCCCTGAGTTTTGGGTTTATTTTGTAGACCATTTGAAAAGGCATAAATAATAGTTTCACCTCCAGTCATGAGGGAAGCACTATTTCTGGAAAGAAAATACCTACTTGATTGGTATTTGGTTTTTTGTTTGTTTGTTTTTAAATTTTTCACCCACTTCTTTCCAAATTACTGCAGGAGCTTTGAGAATACTTTCATTTTTTTTCTTGCCTCATCTTTTTCACCTTAAGGCTCTGTTCACTACTACCATCCTTTAGGAAGGGTAAGATTGGGAAGCTGTATCATTCTGTACTTCTGCTTAAGGGGTGAGAGACTGGGGTTGGTAGCTGAAGTCAGGTCTTCTATAAACAGGACAGAATGCTATTTCTGGGCTTTTTGAAAACTGCCTATAAAACTGTGGCTTATGAGAATTACAAACATTTGCAGATTAGAGGGACAAGATGAGTGGAGTAATATCTCTTATTGGATCAACTCTGCTGGTGAGAGAGACAATCTCTTGGTGAAACAGAAGAAGAGCTCAGTGTAAGCCCAAAAGCTTGTGTCTCACACCCACCTTGTCCCTCTAAGACCATGTACACACTACAGACTTATCTCACAATAAATTGTGCGGCAAGCAAAGCATTATAACTGTAAATCTCTCCCCGGTCCACACATTAATCCTTCTAACGCAAAGGAACATTCACACTCTCCTTTGCATTTTCATTAGAAGGAGCAGTGCATGGTGGGCACCTATCCCACCATGCACTGCCCAGCCAAGCTTTAGGCTGGGAGCGGGGCTCTCTTGCCCCCGAGATCAGCAGCAGGGGAGCCCCAGCAGTGGGGACCCTAGTGGCAACAGGGCTCTAGCTGCTAGGAGTGCCAGCGGTGTTGGCGGCTAGAGCCCTGGTGCCCCGGGGAGTCCCTCAAGCCACCTGGAAACCGAGTGGCTTGAGGGACTCTGTAGCAGCAGGGCTCTAGCCGCCAGGGCTCCTGGCAGCTAGAGTCTCTCTGCTACACAGAGTCCCTCAAGCTGCCTGAAACAGAGCGGCTTGAGGGACTCTGTGTAGCAGCGGGGTTTTAGCTGCTAGGAGCCCTGCTGCTACAGAGTCCTTCAAGGCACTCGGTTTCCAGGTGGCTTGGAGGGAATCCCTGTGGCAGCGGGGCTCTAGCTGCCAGGAGCCCTGCTGACTGGAGCCCTGCTGCGGATTCCCTCAAGCTGCTTGGTTTCCCAGCAGAGAGCTGGGAAACCCAGCAGCTTGCGGGACTCCCTGTAGCAGGGGGGCTCTAGCCACCATGAGTGCCAGCACTCAGGGCAGCTGGAGCTCTGCTCCTACTTGCCAATTTCACTGCTCTGCTAGAGCAGTGAAATTGACAAGTATGACAGCTCCGGTGTACCAGAGTGGCCACGATGGCACTCTGGGACATTTCCGGAGGCTGTCTAACCTGCACTGAGTGTACACACAGATACAGACAGACAGACAGACACACACACACACACACTCTTGCAGGACGGATGATCTGGGGTAAGCATTACCATGATTGTCTGGGTGGTTTACCTGTTGCGCGGCAAGAGGGCTGTTACTGTGCAAGAGGCAACATTGTAATGTGTATGCTCACAGCCTTATCGCATGGTAAAGCTCCTTACCGCGTGATAAGGCTGTAGCGTGTACAAGGCCTAATATCCTGGGACCAACACTTGTAAAAGGTGTCTTTCTCCTTCATCCTCATGAGTCATCACTTAGCCAGCATACATTTATCCCTTTTAATCTTTCCTCTTATCAGTAACTTTAGCCTGCCCTCCCCCCCAGTCATTTGAATCAATCACTTAATTTCCTCCAAATTATGCATTAATGGAATGGAGGAAAATGAATGGGTGAGAAGACAAAGTTGTGAATGATAGAAGAGGGGCAAAGTTGGGAGACTCTGCAAGACGTGTCTGGGTTACCCCTCGGCCAGGACAGCAATACAGTCACCAGTGAGGTGAGACAAGACGTGTACTGTACTGAGGAGGAGTGCCGAAGTACAGAAAGAACCATTGAAAATGTTTATTTGCTCTCTTGCACTTCAGGGTATTTTTTTCCAAGTAGTTTGGAGCCTGTAGTATTTATATTTAACAAAATTAGAAGAAGAAGAAGATTGTCAGGGTTATCTCTAGAGTTGGTCACATAATATTATTCAGAAATAGTTGATTTTCCCCCTCAACTGTTACAGAACAGTATTCACTAATATTTTCCCCCATTCCTATCTAGTTCTATAGATGATTGAATTATCATCTAATGTATGTTGGGGAATATTTTTTGTCAGTCAGTTTATTTAACTAGCTGTAGTTACTGCACAATATCTCTTCATGGATATACTGGCTTAACAAAAGTTAACTGGTATTGTTAATTATTATTGACAGGTGTGAGTCAGAATCCTGGATCTTAACGCCCCCAAATATTCAGAGTATTCCAGATCTGAATATCATGGCTTTAGTCTGTGTTTTGTTTATTATTTCTACAGCACCAGTGGTGTGTGTTATACTTCATGGAACACATAGCTGGACAAAGTCCATGTCCTACAGAGCTTACAGTTGGGGGTAGATGCCCTGTAAAAAAATAAGGCTGGTAGTGTAGCAGTGATTAGCAATAGGAGTCCAGAGAAAGAAGAGGGTTTAAAGGTGAGGTATAAAGAAGGAGTGGGTGGATATGTGACATATGTGAAACAGAAGGCTGTTTCCAGCATGGTGGGCAGGCAGCATGAAAAGAAATCTATTATTTATAATATACAAATAGAAATATATAATTGGGGGTAGAGGGGAGAAGTAGATGAATACAAGACCTTGACAGATATTTAACAGGCTTGAGAAAAAGACAACTTTGGAAACGTCATTCAGGCTCGACTGAATTCCATTTCCACTGTGGAGCACCAAGGTTCATAATGGCTGTTGTATTTCAAGGTCTGGCTTGTTAAAATTTTCATAAGTGTGTTTCAATGGCACATTTTCTCCATAGAAATGACAACAAACTCTTAATTTTATTTATCTGTTACGACTGAAAACTTCAGATTAATGAGGGTTAACAATTTAGAGCACTTGATAAGATAACCTTCCTTTTCAAAGCCACTTGTTTATGACTCCAGAAAGGCTCTGGGATGCTTGTATTTTTAATTAATAAACAACCTGGCTTCCTATTAAAGCTGAACCCTCACACTATATCAGCAGCTGTTGAAGCAGCAGGGTTCTTGGCAAAGGGGAAAGACAGAGTCTGTAGATAGCACAGGAAAGGAAGTGAATTTGTGTGAAATCAGAAATGCATGAGGGTAAAAGAATCTGTAATGCTTTTTGGAGTCTCTCTTCAATAGGGTACGGGCTCAGATTTGGATCCAGGTGGATGATATTGAAAACCATTATTCATTGCCATCTGACAGTTGCAAAGTGGCCTGTGGGAAATCGGTTGGTGGCATCTGTTTAGCTTTTAAAGGATAAATGTCCATCCCAGAAAACCCTTGCTCACAGCTGGCACTGTTGTTGGCAATCAACAAAGGAGCCACTGGGCAGAAGTCGTAAGCCTTTTACATTGCTCATGGGGCAAATTGGCAGAGAGCCCTATACAGGACCTTACATGGTGGCTGGCCTTGCAATACGTACAGCACATTTCAGTCTTAATAGCAAAATAATTTTGTTCTGAGGTCAGTTTGCAGGAGAGGTGGAGGTTACTGAATGGCTAAGAAAGATGAGGGCGTGGAGTGGCTAGTTCAGAGAAGATGCAGGAACAGAGAATACTGTAGAGAGTTGGTATTGGTGTCACCCTGAGATCTTGTTGATTAAGCAGCAGGTACAAAATGGTGGGCAAGTTAGAAGCAGGCAGTGAATCTAGAATCGAGGTCCTAGATGCTAGAGGAAGTGCAGCACGAATGACCAGCAGTTTATTCACCAGAGGCCCTAGTCAGGTTGAGAGGATACTTTGTTTACCCACTCCTTTGGGAATGCTCAGAATATATTAAAAGTACAATTTTAGTACATCAGGAACACCAAGATGAGATCAAGTATGCTTTAGGGTAAAAGGACAAAGCTAACACAAACCCAAGGCTGTGATGGCTGCTCTTTGAAATTCAGCTATTCTTTATTTGAGGGAGCAAAACAGGAAAGAGAACTTGTGAAAAAGGCTGCACAGTATTTAGAGATCGGGGTCCCATCTGCAGTGTGCACATTTGCTGAGACTTTATTTCAGCTGCCCATAAACTCAGCTAAGCCTTCTGAGAGACCATAAACATCCATGTGGTAACGGCTAATGATGTGACCTAGCTCTGTTCAATTTGGGCACGTGTCAGGCTGATGTTTTTCCCTTCTCTAGAAGGGAATGGAAAAGGTGTGTAGTTGGCAAGTAGTGAGCGCAGGCATAAATGTTCAGGGTGTGGATGTTTAGAGTTTGTTGCCAGGTGCTTAAAGTAGTCATCTAGGTCATGATGATGATAAAAATATAATAATTGTTAAAATATATTTTATTAATTGTATTGATTTGTAAAGTCCCTATCACTGTAGCAGGGAGGGGAATATGAAGATATATATCTGTATCTAAATTTTCAAAACAGCCATGAAAATTCAGAAGGCGAGGCAAAAATCTGCTCCCCTGTCTACCTAAACCAAAGTCATGGTAATGAATGAAGTAACCTTATTTTAGTCACCTGTCTAAAAATAAGTACTGACCCCAGTAAGTGGGTGAGTGGACTTGAGAATACAGTCTGAGACGGTGCCTGACGCACCCTGGCTTCTAATCTCAGTTCTGCCACTGAGCCGGTGGGTGACCTTCGTCAAGCCACTTCCCCCACCACCTTTGCCTCAGTTTCTCCATTTGTGAAATGGGACTAGTGATACTCCTTCCATTTGTAAAGCGCTTTGTGGTCTATGGATGAGAAGGTCTCTATAGCAGCTAGGTGGTGTTATTGGTTAAAAAAACCCCAACAATCTAAATATTTGACTCCAGCTGCCACAGGGAAGGTGTGGAATTCAGATTGGAGGAAGGGGGTCCACGGTACCAAAAAATTTGAGAACCCCTGCTTTATAGCACTAGGAAAATGGCATAGCTGGCTTCTAAGTGGTATAAAGCCTTTGCTTCTAGCCCCATTAGAGGGCAGGTATTATAATGTGTTTATATAAGTGCCCTGCAGTGCGTTTTTGGGCACTAATCCAGGACTGAGTACAGCAAGTTCTGGATCTCAGAACAGTGTCATTTACAATTTCTCGGCCTTCACTGGAATCCTCATCACGGCAGGTTTTTAAGAACAGGTCTTGCCTCAGTGCAGGGGCAGAACTAGATGACTTCTTTTGGTCCATTCCAGGCCTCTGTTTCTATGATTCTGTAACTGTTTCTTGTGACAGAGTGCTGAGAGCCAGCTGCTGAGCCAGCACCCTGGCCACTGTAAATCTAAGTAGTTCCCCCCAAGAGAGCCTGATTGAGGGAAAGAATGACTAATTACTAGATCAGCCTGTGCTGGGGAGAGTTAAGGAGCTAATTAGCCTGTTAACTGCAAGAGTAAAAGCAGAGCATATGAAGGAAGGGCAAAGGCAAATCTCAGTATCTTTTCTTTCTTATAATTGTATGATATTGTAAAATAATAATTGCTGCATGGGACTGTCTGTGAGAGAATGGAGACTAAAGAAACACAAATGAAGTATACAGCAGTGGTTACAGAGTGGAGGTGCCAGAGCCATTTATATGAGGAGACAGGAGTGGAGGGCTGATATGCCCTGTCACTTCCTGCAATGTTATTCCCAGAAACCTTCCTGCTACCTTGGGCACCTTTATTATTTTGAGCATTTTTATTTGTGTGGCAGAATAATAATATGTTGCACTCATATAGCAACTTCTGTAAAAGACTCTCAAGATGTGTTGCTGGTGTTAATGCATTTCTCCTCCAAAAAAAATCTTTGTGAGGTAGGTAAGGTCTCAAGTTCACAGATGGGGAAACTGACACACAGAGAAGCTGACTCCTGACCAAGGTCACTCAGACAGTCTCCTGGCAACTATTAAAGGATTCAGTAATCACAAGAGGCCCCGTGAAACACAGCAACTGAAGTGTAAGATCCTCAGGGCAGAGGCCCGGTTTCCCATATATTTCTACAGCAGAGCCTGGTTCCCCATGCCAGCCTGTGGTTGCTACCCAAATGCATATAATAATAATTAATAATGTTTTAACAAGCCAAAGGGCAGATCCTCAGCTGGTGTAAATCAGCATAGCTCAACAACAGTCATTGAAGCACCACTGAAGTCACTATAGGCAGCAGCAAATCCATCAGCATTTCATTCGCACAAAGGTCCTTCTCAAGACTTATGTAAATAAAGCTGCAGTGTTTCAGCTTTGCAGTAACAGGGTGCCACTGAGTTAATGTAAAGCCTGAAAAGAGGAGGGCGTGGGAGCAGCATGCCAGCTTTAAGGTTGTGTCCTGCTGCACAGGATTCCAACAGCTCAGCCTATCTGAACCACCGCACGTACTGTAAACAGGCTCTACACTTGAATTTGATACAGGCACTTGTAGAATAATGCATGTCTTTGGGAAATGGTAAGGGTCTGTAATTTCCAGAGGGGTAGCTGTGTTAGTCTATGCACAGCAAAAACAATCAGAGTCCTGTGTCAATAAACTAACAGACTTTTTCGGGCATAAGCTTTCGAAGTGGGTTATAGCCCACAAAAGTTTATGCCCAAAGAAATCTGTTAGTCTATAAGGTGCCACAGGACTCTCGGTTTTTTTTGGTCATGGTCTGTGTTGTTTAACTTCAAGAAATTCTGAAAAACAATATCAGCTCCCCTTAGAATGCTGATATTTTCCGGGTCCCACCAAACAGCCAAATGACATACGCCTATCAGCAGGCATCAAAGGGTTCAAGTTCTAGCAGGGAGACTAGAGAGGAAAAGCCCATGGAACTATATGTAGATGTAACATAGATAAAGAACATATATGTGTGTCACATGATACAGCTACTTATATTTAGATAGTGAAATAACATATCTTCTAGGGCAGCTCTGATTTTATATTTCTTTGTGCTTTCCCAAAAGCAGGGGATACACTGACATGAGTGAACATGCTTTAGTAAGACATACAATAATCTTTGAAGTGAACGGTGTCCATCTGATTTGAAGATGAGCCGTCTGTTGAAAGGTGCCCAGGCACAGTGCTTTTTGTCATGTTAGGTGGGGATCTAGTAAAGAGTGTGATGCCTTTCAAGGTATTTATTGTGCAAGTGAAAGTAAAGTGTATCCCAGGGATGATATAAAAAAGAAATGTCATTAAAGTTTAACTTTTTTTCCTCAGCTTGAGCTGTTCTGAAACTTACTTTAGCATCGTGCAGATTAAAAACAATGTATTTAATGTGTTTGTTTTGGAATATATTTGATTTCTATGCTGTGGCCCTCCCTGTATTGGATGTATATCTTTGCTCTTCCTCTAGTGTTGTTTTTGTACACACTGTCTCAAGTTCAATAAGCACTTTTTTAGGGGGTGTCTTCCAAGGCAAAGGAGGGTGTTTCCAAGTTTTATGGGAGTTCCCACTTCCTCTAGGCACAGCGTCTGGCAGTGCACAGCTGAGAGAACAATAGAAAAGAGTATCAACTGCCTTAATAAAGCTTAACTGATAGATGTACGTTCAATGTAGAACTGTATGACACTAAAGGCTGCCCAAATATAGGACAGCTGCTTGTGGTTTCCAATTAGCATGTTCCTGGTGTTCCAGTTACACAGGTTTAGACATAGTATGTACTTAAAATTTAGGCAATTTGGCCCAGATCCACAAAAGCATTAAGGCTTTAACTTCTCGTGCAGTCCATGGAAGTTTGGAGCCTAAATACTTTTGTGGATCTAGGCCCTTTTTGACAGTGGACCTGAAAAAGTCCAGAACTGTAGCCTACTAATTAACTTCTTATATAAGATTTACAAAAATCACATCCTCTATTAACCTGTCCCTGTGTAAACAAGGATTTGAGTAACAGGAACACATAGGCTATGTCTACACTTGCTAAAATTAGTTCGAATTAGTTAGTTCAAACTAACTAATTTTAGTTAGTTCGAATTAACTTAATTTGAACTAGAAAAAGTTCGAATTAGTGATCCCCATTCATTTCAATGGCTGGTTAGTTCGAACTAAGAAATTAGTTCGAATTAACATGGCCACATTGGCTAATTGGAACTAGTTAGTTCGAATTAAAGCCTTACTTCTGAAGCCCTATTTGAACTTATTAGTTCGAATTAAGGAAGCCCTTAATTCGAACTAACTAAAGCCTAGTATAGCCATGGCTTTAGTTAGTTAGAATTAAGCTTCCTTAATTTGAACTAACTTGCCAGTGTAGACATAGCCCTAGAGAATTGGATATATACACCTTTGAAATGTAAATATGATAATTGTTCCTAAAGTGTTAAAATATAAAATTGGGACTAAATTAACCAGATAGAAAGTTTTAATTTATTACATTACAGAGTGTGGTGCCTACTTACAAGTGGTGAACTGTTTATCCTATGACATCAATGACAAAACTGCTATTAAATTAAATGGGGTCAGAATATCACCTACATGAATGCATACAGGTACAATCAAATTTCACAATGCATCTAAGATACCTAAATAAGTGTCAGATTTCAGAAGAGCTCAGCTGGAAGAAACACTTTCATTTTCAATATCTGCATAAGAATTTCTTTTCACAAGACTGGGGGTGTTAACTGTTGTATCCTGGCCAAAATTCCAACCTAATCAGAATGTACTCATCTGAATTCTTTTGGTTTCATTTGTATAACGTGTCATTCGGTATAGTGTTTCCGTAGTCTATTAATCAGTCTCTGTGTTAAAGACCTTGGGAATCATATGGATGGAAGAGAATGTATACTAATTAGACCATTATACCATCTCAGGAAAAACCTGAAGTACAATAAGAAGAAAGAATTTGGAGCAAGACATCAAAGGGTGTCAGTGTGACTCCCAAGAGGAAAAATACAGCTTACATTTGTTTTGATATTGTCTAACATAAAGTTAAAGATGTGGGGTGTGTTCTAGGTCACCACCTCAAGGGGTGTGCACTTAAGACAACACAATCACAGACTCCAAGACTTCTGTATGGTTTATTTTGGTTGTAGGGCCATGAAGATAAGATACATAATTGTACCACATACATGGTGGTGCTATCCATCTGATAAATTGCACTTACCATGCACCTTTGACCACTTTGCCTACACTCTGTCTCTAATCTATTTCTACCAAGACTACCCCTAGCATTCCAAACCCTTGAGAAGCTTTTTTTAAAAAAAGTAAAAAATGTTTTTCTTTCTTCAAATGTGGAATTCTCCCCCCAGATTATTCTGGTTTGAGGCACAAGATGAACAACCTTCATTCCTGGATTAGTGACAAGTTTGAGGCCCAGAGTCTTATTACCTTTCAGGGCTAAGTATTGGGATTTATCCCATAGAAATCTGGGAATCCCCTCTCTTTCCAATGAGAGGAGGCATTTCTATATAATCCTGATGGCTCACAATCCACTGGTCCTTTTAATATATAAAATTGTTTTAGATAAGATCCAGAGGGGTAGCCGTGTTAGTCTGTGTACAGCAAAAGCAATGAAAGTCCTGTGGCACCTTAAACACTAACAAATTTCTTCAGGCACAAGCTTTTGTGGGCTCCAACAGATGCATCTGATGAAGTGGATTGGAGCCCACAAAAGCTTATGACTGAAGAAATTCGTTAGTCTTTAAGGTGCCACAGGACTCATCATTTTATCCTAGGTCATTTTTAAAAGCTTTTACTGTGTTTCAGGCCTTGTCTACATTGGGAAAATGCATGATGTTATAAAAGGATGTTAAATGTGATTTTTGTCCTTAATGAGGACAAGGGAAAGCCTTGTTTAGAAATGTAAAATGTTGATTATGCCTAATTTACCTTTGTCACCACTAGCTACGTCATTTTTTTTACATCTCATCAGAATCTACACAAGCTGCTAAGTCTTGTTTAACAAGTTAACTAATATGTTTTAAATAATGTGTTTTCAAATATCACGCATTTTCCCAACACTGCAGAGAGTTTCAAGGAAGTGGAACCCATTCCTGCACAGTGCCGTGTACGAACATCAGCCAGGAATCTTGCTCTTACAAGAGGCCTTTACATTTTCAGGTATAACCTTAGCTTCACAGCTGCTGTGCTTTCCCCTCTGGGAGGCCTGCACAGTTGATATCAAGACTTCAATGGAGCATGACTGGTGGTGGAAGGACACAGGGTATAGTACCAGTGGATATTTAGAGTTTTGGTAGCAGATGGGAACAGATCCTCAAAAATATTTAGCACACCGAGACTCCATAACACTGCAGTATAAGGGTGGTCTGGACACTTGTTTGGTATGGACTACATAACTCGTGCCTTTGACCCTTGTTAATAAGGCTCTTGTCCTAAGGAAATGCAAGCTCATAAAACCTTTATACTGTCCCATTAGATTCCTTCTTTCTCTTTTCCAAGTTCAGCTAGTGCTTGTGTGCGCAACAAGAAACATGTCATTTAGGTCAACGCATGGAGCCTCTGCACCGGGTTCACTCTTTTCAACTTCACTGTTTCCCAGACTGCCCTGCCTTGTAAATAATTTGTAGGTTTCCTTTCTAATGTGAAGAGAATTCTCAGTGATAGACATTTGTTTTCATATATAAACAGTAATAGAAAGGCCATCCAATATACAAGGTCTATAGCCCTGTGGGCAGTTAGGTGTTATATAGTGAGTTCACATATGTTTCTGCATTATATCTTTGGCTATGTCTACACTTGTGAATTTAAGTCGACTTAGCTAAGTCGACTTTGTTAAGTTGACTTAGCATGTCCACACTCAAATTTTAAGTCGACTTAGAGGGGACCCTACAAAATTGACCTAGAGCGTCCACACTGGGCGCCTAGGTTGACTGGTAGGGGCTAGGTGGACCTGGGACAGGTCCACGGTGGTGGTGGGGGGCACCCCTTGCCAAGTGCCAGGGGGCTCAGTATTTGCCCCATTGTACCTTGGTACAATGGGGCAAAGGGGGACAGGGACCCTGGCAGGGCATGGGGGTAGGGTGGGCAGGGCTCTGCCCTGCTCTTTGGTGGGGCATGCCAGGCTGTGGCTGTGCCAGCCACCCTGGCAGGGAGGGCAGTGGGGAAGCCCTGGAGCCCCCTAAGTTGACTTAAAGTCAACTTAGGGCTACTCCACGTCTATGCTAGCTAAATCGACTTTCTAAAGTTGACTTAGCCAGCAAAGTCGACTTAAAAGGAGGTTTTATAAAGTCGACTTAATTTTTCCTTAAGTCGACTTAAGGAAAGTGTAGTGTAGACGCAGAGTAAATTAAGTCGACTTAAGCAAGCTTAAGTCGACTTAATTCGTAAGTGTAGATGCACCCTTTGTTATTTATTTGTTTTGACCCTTTAAAACCCTTGATAGTTTGGGTTCCAGCAATTTGAGACACTGTCTAGTACCAGAGTGGTGCTTTCATCCGAAGTACTTAATCTAAGAGGCCTTTCCTGCTACAAACAGGAGGGAATTGGTGGTAAGCATTCTCAGTGTGGGGTCCTTGGCTTAGCACACTTCCCTTCTTGCTCTTATCACCTGGATTTGATGATCTTCAGGATCTATTGTAAGAGCCACTTGTTTTCCCAGGGTATTCTTGGGACATTGGAGCGTGACTGATGAATGACATGATTGGAAGGACATTGGAGCATGACTGATAGAGATAGATGACATGGTTGAAAGGCATCATGGGAATGGGAAAATAAATTGGTGATCTGTAGCAAGAAATCTTAATTTTTAAGATCTAAGGGTGTTGCTACACAAGTGCCCTGTTTTCTTTTCTAGGGTGTATTTTTTGTAATATTTGGTAATATGTCTATTGTGAAGGCCAGCATAGTGTATGTTTTTAAATAATAAAAACTTAAACATGATATCAGTGATTTTTATTTAATTGGCTCTTCTGCTTACTTACTTCCTCCCACCATTCAGGTGTTAAACTGTTATAAGCAGCAAGTCCTTCTCTTGTTTTTAATCCTTTTATTCTTATGAATCACAATAAAATCGTTATAGTCTATAGGAATGTTCCAAACGGAAGGATTTCTAATAATAAAGGTCCAGATTTTGCCGTTCTTACTCAGGGAAAGCGGTATCTTATTCCAGTAATTGTCTCAATGATTTCACTGGGACTTTTTGCAGACCACGTTACTGGTCAACATGAGTAAGGATGGCAAAATCTGTGCCAAAATAGCCGAGTTATTTTTTGTTTTCAACTCTAAAGCAAGTTTCCTAATTTTATATTTAGGATTGCAAATCTGTGTGATTTTTCAGAAGCAGAGTGTCCACAATTTCTCATGAGCTCAATGGGAACTGCAGGGTAGGGTCTGTGGAGAGATTTCAGTGTTGCAAATCTGAATGTCACAGAGTGTTACTGATCCACAAAGTCTGCATTAGTAGCCTGGGCTCCCTACACCAGTGGTTTTCAACCATTGTGTCATGACACAAAAGTGTGTTGCAGCACAGCGGTTGAGTGTGTCACTTGAAATCAGCCTGCTGCCGAAAGCCCACCCTCCTCAGCCCTGTAGAGGAGAGTTGCAGCAGCAGGCTGATTTCATGTTTCTGGCCCTGTTGAAAGCTCAAGTGCTGAAGGCTCTATGGCGATGGTGGCACTTCACTGAATATGCCCAAGTCTGTTCTGCATCATGGCGGTGGAGGCTGTTGCTCTGGCTTCTCGCTGCAGAAACTTGACCTGCCACACAAGTTCTGGGGCCGTGGAGAAACTTCGGCAGCAGACTCTGTGTTGTGCATAGCTGGGAGCCTTCCCAGCTGTATTGCAAGGCTGCAGGGATTGAGAACTCCTGCCCTATACAACGACTAGGAAGAGACAGGCACCTAAGAATGCAGTACACAAAAGCCAGCATGTTAGATGGGGACCTACCTAAGCTAGCCAATGGGAGATGCTGATGAGAGAGTTGTGTCCTAAGCCCTGCCCCTCTCACGGAGTCAGGCATTTACTTCTGGGCTGCAGGAAGACACCTCTGTCTGCTTAGCAATGCACAAGTGGGAACCCGCTGCCTGGAGTGAGGTGGCATTAGTTAGGTGCATGTTTAGCTAAAAGTTACAGGCAATCCAGCTGGAGGAGGAGTGCCCATCTGACAACTTTTATTCCAGCGCTTAGAGACATGCCCGGAACATGGGAGACCTGGGTTTAATTCCCCTCTCTGCTGGAGGAAGAGAAAGCATGTGAACTAGGGGGTCTCTTACACCACTCAGTAAGTGCTGTAACTGCTAAGCTATTCTGCTGTGGGGCCTCTGAGTCTACACTCTCTCTTGTTGAAGCTGTTCCATTGTGGATAAATAATGAGTGATTAGAGGAGAGGGAACGTTGGTCTCCCAGAGGGGAGCCCTAACGATTAGATTACAGAGCTATTTACAGCACTCTGTCTCTCCGGCCCAAAGACTGTTCCACAGTGGAGGAGAAATAGTCATTGGGCCAGAGAGAGAGGAAAAAAGAGACTCCCTCTGAAGGCTGGTGGTGAATGCACACAATGGGGAAACCAGGACTGGATTAACAAAGGGGCTTTAGGGGCTGCAGCCCTGGGCCCAGGCTCAAGGGGGCCCTGCCTCCTTGAGCCCTGCAAAATTAGGCACCCACCACCTGAAGGCCACATAACGTGTGGGATGGGCTGGTCAGATGGACCCTGGTGCCACCCCACCCCCATGGCTAGCCAGTGTGTGCGGGCCCTGGCCCCCACAGTGCCTGCCTGCCTTGGCCCCACAGCTAGCCAGTCTGGGGGCCTTGCCCTCCATCCCTCTCCCCAGTGCTGGCTGGGCCCCCCGCCACACTGGCCCACTCTGGCCCCAAGACTTGCTGGTTTGTGGGACCCACAGGCTCCCTCAGCACTCCCTCCCCACATGTCTGGCAGGTCTGCCGGCCTAGGCCATGGCACTGGCATGGCTGGGTGCCGCTATGTGGGTGGGGAAAAAGATTGGGAGGCCCAGGTACTGCAGGAGCCTTATCCAGCCCTGGGGGAGATCCCTGACTCAGTTTACCTTCTCCAGTCCCTCTTGTTATTTAGCCACAACGGAACAGCTTCCACAGGAGAAACTGAGGGACCCCCGCTTCAGCATATCCTATAGTTCAGTAATCCTACTTAGTACTTAGAGCATCCTCCTGGAAGATGGGAGACCTTGTGTTCAAATCCTTTCTCCTACTCTAGCAGAGATGGGAAATGAACTGGGTTCTGCCCCCCATATCCTAGCTCTAACCACTGGGCTTAAAGCTATAAGCCGCCACCAGCTGCCGGATTTTAAATGCTACCTGATTTGATAGGTTGTCTCTGCACATGCCTGTCGAGTAGGGCCCTGCATGTGACTTAGGCAGCCTGTCTTTTATGATAATTACACAGGAGATAGGTATCTGGATGCCTAGAGGAGGCAGCAGTCCATGGGCCCAGAGAGAGAAACAGCCCTGCAGAGTTCAACAGAAGTCTTACAGATCACAGTGGACCTTAAAACTGGGACTCTAGGAGCCAGCCCCAAAACTAGGTGCCTCACTGTAGGGCTTAGGCACCTAAGTACCTTTGTGAATCAAAGCTGAAAAGTTTTGAAAATGTGTAAAAATATTGAATATTGAAATTATTCACCAAAATTTTTTATGAAAAATGTGAATAAACAGAAAACATTTGTGTAGCACAATAGTTATTTCTTTTAACCAGCTTTAATTTTAAGGCAGTTAGGACAATATTTTCATATTCTCTAAAGCAAGGTGTTCAAATAAATGGCCTGATTTTTCTGATTCGATAAGAATCTTGCAGGTCCTCTTGAAATCAATGGAAACTACAGTTGCTCAGTGTCACTGGAAACTGGCCACTTACGTGGCTAAAAATAACTTCAGATGCCTGACATTCAGCACCCACTCTTGAAAATTTTGGCTTGGCTGCCTTAAAACGTAGCATTAAAATTATATACTATTCACCCACAAACCATCTGCTTTCCCAAGTTCAGAAATGATCTTTTAATTAATTAAACTTCCCTGCTTCATAAAGGTAGTGTAAGGTGTAATTTGGCAACATTTCACAATAACAGAATAGTGCTGTGAGATTCTTGGGAAGTGCAAGAGGGATGCAAAATGTATTGGCATTGTGCAACATTCTCTTCTTTGAAACTGTAGGATGTGGCCCTGCTGACGTTCTTTGTGGAGGTGTTAGTTTACCTTACTAGTACCTTTTTCCTTCAGTACCAAATATGGTCTTGAGGAAATACCTGTCTTTTTCCTTATAAGGGTAGAGAGCTACTTCAATGCTCACAGTTTTATTGTTAGTCGTAGTTACACAGCTACGTTGAGCCTCTTGCCTAAAAAGGCAGTTCCTGAGCTCCCTGTTCTCCAGGGGTAGAATTCCACAGAATACAACTCTAGGGTCACTTATTTACAAGAAAAGCAGTATTTCTAGATCTTGCTGTCACTTTCCAAGGAAGCCAATCAATTTATATGAACAATTTTGATTATTCTCTACTGTAGTGATCAGTGAATATGTGACAGTTAAGGGTCTGATCCAGGAAGCTGCTTCGTGCTGGCTATTTCCTTCACCAGCACAGATCCTCAAGGATCCTCCAGAGGCACAGAGGTGCACTAGGATTAACAGATAGCAAGGATGAAAAATTGGGATGGGGTGAGGGTAATAGGCAGCTATATAAGACAAAGCTCTAAATATTGGGACTGTCCCTATAAAATTGGGACATCTGGTTACCTTAAGGTGCACCCAGGTGAAGCAGCTGCCAAGATCAGGAGCTTTAATTTGAACAGCACCTTGGTGCCTCTCAGCTCAAAGGATCTTATATAAATGCAAAAAATATTTTAGATACTAATCGTTCTTCAGCATTTTTAAAGAAACCCTGGCATCTGAATATTAACTCACCTCTTTCACACTCATACAAATTCTTTGTTAGGGCCAGCTTTTGATGCCCTTACTTCAGCCCAGCAGTGTCTTACCCTACAAGTAATTCCATTGACAACTCTGGGTGGGATTTCCAAAAGCACCCGTAGCTTAGTCTACACACAGCTTTTATATCAGTGGAACTATGTTGGGAAAAGTTTGGCAGCATAGAGGCAGTTATACCAGTATAAAATTGCTTATAGTGGTGTAATTTATTTTCCTTCTCTTAATGGAATAAGCTGTACTGGTATAATCACATTTTTATCGATATGACAGCATCCACACTAAGGGATTTTTACTACTTTAATTACCAGCATTTAAAGTAATACAAATTGCATGTAAAGGAAAAGCACCTTAGAAACATAGGTCCCACTGGAGAAGTTGTAGCCCTTAAGTCATTTAAGAGCTTTAAAAAATTCCACCACCTAACACAATTCCCCTTTCCCCCATATCAATTCTCTGTGTTTTCCTATCACCACCTCAATTTGATTTCAGCAGGACCAATTGTGGCCTAAGGTAAATAAAGGTATTGAAGTCTGGCCCTTACTATTTAATGAGAAAACAGATTCAACTACCATGTTTTGTGATAACACATGATAAGGTAGACTTTAAAACAGATCAGTTTAAGAGGCTAATGTTGTGAAAACAATGCATATACATGTCAAACACGTAGTCTTTGAAGTATTTATTTGTCAATGGGACTTTTATGGAAAGTGTCACTATAAAAGGCTAGAAAGTATTTACCTAATTGCTTGCCTGCCTCTTGTGACTGGCCCTGGTGCATATCTGGTCTTTGAGTTATATAAAACTAAAAATTTTTGAAAGTAGAAAAATAGCTTTGTTTTTTTTTGGATTTAAGTAAGTAACATAAAAGAACATTTATCCTGGGAATTCATAGTGTCCATGCCATTAATTAAAATACACAGTGAAAAACTATTACCAACTATGTATTTATAGAACCTGGAATCAACAAACAGCTGTCGTTTTGTTTTGTCGGGGCTTTTACATGGTAGGTGGGGGAATTGGAACTGATAGAATTAATATTGGAGAAACATAGTAATGGTTGGTTGAGTTCTGGTAACTTACAGAGAATATTCATTGATATTTCTACAACAATTGTTTCATTAAGTGAAAGTCCTTCCTTTGTAATACATAAAAAATCCTGTTTAGCCCTGAAGAGAGCTATTCTATTAAGAACGTCATCCTTTTGGACTGAGCGCACAGCTTTGGGAGGTTAGCAAAAATGGAAAATAAACATTACGGTCAAGATTTAGTTAAGAGACTAGTGATTAATAATGCTTCAATTGTTGGGTATTCCAATTTAGTCACCTTAAAGAGGCCTGATCTTTAGAAAGGGTTTGATCCTGTGAGGTGCTGAACATTCTGGTCCATTTCAATGGAAGCTGGGAGCCTAAATACCTCTGAGGATCTGGGCTGTGTTCCTGGTTTAGCATAGCATTTAATCATGTGCTTAACTTTAACCCCATAAGCAGGCCCAGTGAACTCAAAGGTTAAGTACAAATGTTTCACTAGATAAGGGTCAGAGTATGCAGCACTTTGCACGATCCAGGCCTTGTGCTGAGTGCCCACTTTTTAAAAAAATCATGCTGGATTAAGTCTCTTCAGGTTGGGCACCCGAAAACTGAGGAATCTAAAATCAGCAGTTACTTTTGAAAGTCTTGGCCTAAAAATGTACTTACAGTGAAAAGTTTCAGTTTCCACAACATGTCAGCTCAGGAGTACGTGACTTGTTCCCTATTTTCCTGTGTTTTCCCCTATTTCGTTTGGTTTGTAAAAAGTTAGTAAGTGTGGTCAAGTACTAAAAAACAAACAAACAAACAAACAAACAAAAAAACCCCAAAACAAAACATGACCAGGCTTCAGGGAAACAGTATATTTCATGGGGGGGAACATAATTTTTAAACACGGTCAGCTTCCCAACAAGACTTGCAGTCACTTTTCATAAAAGTAACGAAAACATTGAGTGGGCTTTGTGCTGAGCAAAGGGGCAGCACACTGTTAGGTTGCCCTTGGAGCAGACCAAATTGAGATGATGATGCTGACAGATCAGCCTCCTGGTTTCTGGTTTCCTCCTGCTTTACAGGAGGGGTAGCAGCCTGTACCAGGCCTATACACTGTGCAGTTGTACTTATGGCTTGCTATGTAGCTTTGTTAACCAGCATACTGGGCATGCTCTGCCCACTCCTTGTCCTGCCCACTTGCCTGGAGATAGGAAATTAGCCGCCCCACAAATGCCACTCTTTTCCCCCAAGCTTCTATCCGTGACCTGTATATCTGGAACAAGAGAGAAACAGCCACCCTTAATTCCTTGTGCTACCTCACGATTTGGGCTGCAATCTGACTCAGTGATAGGAAGAAGAAAAACAGTGGTAAAGCAATTTGCTGATTCTTTTATTAAAGCATCAGACAGTTCAGAAATCCCAGTGCCGACACAACATGCTACGTGAGGCCAAGGTTCTCTTTTAAAGAGCAACACCTTATGCTGTAGGTGGGAGATATGTGTAGAATTTACTCACAAAGGCTATGTCTACACTACAAAAGTTGTCGACTCAAAGTCAACCTTATTAAGTCAACTTAACAAAAATCAACTTAACTTTTGTAGTGTAGATATAGCCCCTTATCGACCTTATTAAGTTGACTTAACACTTTGTCGACTTAATAAGGTGTATTTAGGTGCTAATCCCAGTCCACACTGGCTTAAGTCGATCTAATAAGGTCAATTTAAGGGTTAAATCGACCTAAAACGAGGTGTTATTAGGTTAACTTAACTTTCCCTTAAATCAACTTAAGGAAATGCTTAAGTCGACTTAAGGGAAGTCCAGTGTGGGCGTGGAGTAGTTTAAGTCGATTTAAGCCTCCTTAAATTGACTTAATTTGTAAGTGTAGACGCACCCAAAGTGTTTGTGCATCATAGCAAGGGAATTCGGTGGTTATATTATTGGGAACAATTCTGTTTCTTGTACCCCCAAGGGCCGATGTACCCGTTTTAAGCAGAAAACCAGGAAGAGATTATGGAGTTAGCAGAAAAGGCTCTGCTTGCTCATAACATACTAGTCACCTTGACAAAGACAGTCCTCCTGTATTTTTCTAATGCCTTAAGCAAATAATCTGTTGCTGACCACGGTTGTCATCACTAGTTTCTCTTCAACCCACCTCGTATAGTATACAAAAATGCAATTCAACCAGGCCTGTACAGTGCTTCTTGTAACAGCATTAGAATTGGCTTTGACCTATCTCTATTAGTAGCTTACTCCTTGTAAACACCACTTGAGGAGAGGTCAAGCGACATAGGAGCAGCTGCTATTGGGGTGAATGATGCAGACTTGTCCCCGCTCCAGCATTTATTTCTTCCCCACTGTGCGGTGGTGTCTTCCTCCATCTCTGGTCAAGGGGAGGCACAGACCTATACTTCAGCTCTCTGGCTGATGATCAGATCATTTTAAGGTCTCCTGACATAAACCATGGCAGAAGGTTTCTGATGGCATTTTGACTCATCGAGAATATATTTCTTCGAAGCCCGTATTCCCCAGCTAGCAACTCATTCCCTTGGTCATGGAGCAGGATGTGGGCAGTACCATCTAAGTAGTCCCTGTTGCCCTTTTTCTTCCAGGCAGCAAGAGCCTCAAGACAGAGCTCACAGCTTTCTCCACCTACATGGAACAACAGGAAGCAAGAATTGCTTCAGCTGGTACTCGCGCCTGCCCACTCCAACTTGAAAAGAGAAGAAGAAGTAAAGCTAGGTAAAGGATAGGGGTATTTTATGAATGGAGCCACACATGGAATTGTGGAGGTGGGAAGAAATGCTAAGGGTTGAGCCTGAGGGAGGAATGTTTTGCTTTCCAGGTTCTGGGCCCAGATGGAGCCGATCCCTTCAGAGCAGAGGAGTTCAATCTTATATCACTTGCTTGGGCTTGTAAGCCTGTCTTCATATAAAGGAGAAAAACCAGAGGCTTCTAACTCAAGACAAATCAAAGGGATAAAGCCAGGGACATAATGAGAGTCCCTGAGGAAGTGCCCTTCTCTTAGGGATCTATGACATCTTGCCTTTTTGTCCTTCCTGAACATCTCATTGCCATAAGGCATGCACACCTTTAATCCTATATATTTAAACCAGATCTGCCATGATAAAATCAGGTTAGAATTGCACAAACGGGTGGGCTAAATTACTGCCTAAACACAAAAATCCCTATAAAACCTATTTTTAATTTTTATATAAACTATAAACTTCAAATTATTTAGCCAGAAAATTTGTAGGGATAAGAGGACTGGCATGTTTCTCCTGCCTGGTCAGTTAACCCTTTCTTAAATTCCCTGTGACTGCAGTGACAAATAATAGAAGAGCTGATCCACTAATGCCATACAATGGAAACGAACTGCACTAGTCAGCTGCTCATGGCGCCAACAGATGTTTTTGTTTTTCAGACAATTAGAACCCCGTGTTCCTTTCTTTCTCCCCCTTTTTTTTTCTTTCTTTCTTTTCCCTCACAGGAACAGATGCCACTACGCATCTGAAGTTTCAGAACTTGCCACGTGGTATCAGAGACAAATTGTTAAGCCAGTCAGCAATGTCAAGGTTTGAAGTGATGGTCCATTGAAAGCACTCAGTTTTAGAAGCCTGAGGAGAAGCATGTAACGCTACCATGTTGTGGTTTTGTTGCAGATGCCAGGACTCTTGTGTGAAGTTTTGAACCGTCTGATGAACTTGGACCAAAGCTGCTTCTTTTCAAAGGCTGAATCATTTTAGGATGTGGAGCTAAAGTTAAATGATACTTTTGAGGATATGAGTATTTTACTGTAGAAACCACAAACACAGGATAAGAATTGTTTACACAATGTTACTATACAATTGCATATCTATTGAGCTAGGTCTCCGTCATGATTTTTTAGAGGCAGCAGAAATAGGAAAAGGCAATTTTTTATTTTGATTTGTTTAGCTCTTTATGTTTGAGTCAGCCCTTTCAGTTTCTTCTTATTGATGAGTGAATGACTGATGGATACCTGATAAGCCAATATTGCAGGAGATTCTGAGCAGGAAGAATGAAATGTAACCTTCCCAAAAGGATGTGGTACAATCTCATGGCACCAAAATCTAAACCGGCTGGTGGAGATGGAACACCTGTTGAAGCAGTACAATGAAACAATGTGAACTGTGTAGCCACTGGAGACGCGTTTCTCTGGGAATGTACCAGTCATTTGCAAACTATCTTTCTGTTAGCAGTGAGCAATTCCCCAAATACTCTCCCCTGCCCACAGCTGACACACACTCACTTGAAATAGGAGGCCTACTTTATCAAACTTGCATGAACCAGACCAGGAAGTTTTTCAGTATTCACAGCTCAATAGGCAAACAGCAGGGGAGGGTTACAACCAAATGTGAGACTTCATATTAGCCCTTGTTTCAGACATCCCAAGGAAATGCTCTTGCTGGACTTTCTTGCCTTGATAAAGGCAAGTACAAAGTTGGGAAAAGTTTCATCGAGTGAGTGGTGAGAAAAATGAACGGACTGCCTCTCCTGGCAGTCTCAGAATATTAGGTGATGCTATCAAAGCCTCAGCAATGCCAAGAAGACAGTAGAAAGAGCACATTCTAGCCCAATGTAGGATTTCTTCAGTGCCCAACTGCATCACTATCAGAAGTGGGGATCAGTATTTCTATTCTAAGTGTACAGGGCCAGAACCTCAGCTGGTGTAAATTACAGCAGGTGAAGACCTGGCCCAGAATGTGCTCTGTGCAGTTCCCCGAATAAGGCTTTTTCACAGATGAAGCCAAGATGGTGGAATGCCTTCTTCTTTGAGCTCCATATTCCTCTGGGGACCAAATTTTGCCCCCTGAGCACTGCAGGCATGTAATGGAGAGCAGACTTTGCCCTTTGGTATTTTTAAAGAGAGAATGAAATAATTTCTTTTTCTAGTTGTTTTTAATTAGATATTCTATGTGTGGTTTATGTTGTGCATTATTCTTAAACACTGGCAGGGTCCTATATAGTGCAATCAGTAACCCCAAACAATTCTTTTCTTGGGCAACAGAACACCATCAAGCCCAACTCAGCTCCCTTACTTCCTCCTCTTATTGAATCAGCTCTTTAGTTTGCCTTCACTGCTTTTAACGTTGGTGTTGCCTTTAACCCTCAATTCTTACTTCATTCTTTCACATCTCCCTTGTCTGCAAATCTGCCTGTTGCACTCCCCACAACACTGCTTGTGTGAACGCCATTGATTTCAAGGGAGCCTACACTGCCTCTTCTAAACCTGCCACCCTGGCCTTCATTTCCTCTCACTTTCATCATTACGATTCCCTTCTCAATAGCCTCCTAGATGAGTGCCAATTTCTTGAACACTGCAGCCTTCATTCTTGCCAGTCAAAGATGCAGGCCTGGATCATCTTTATCATCAACCCCAAGATCTGATTCAAACTTGACTTTCCTTCGTCAATGTAATTTTGACTTCTAATCCAGTCCTTCAAAGTGCTTGCACTTTCTTCCAGCTTGGTGTCATCCATCAATTTTGTAATGGAGTTGAGAGTATGCTTAAAAAGGATGACACCAAATTGGGAGGGGTAGCAAATCCTTTTGAGGACAGGATTAGAATTCAAAGTGACTTTGAGGAATCAGAAAGTTGTTCTGAAGTGAACAAAAAGAAATTCAACAGAGACAAGTGCAAAGTACTTCACTTAGGATGGGAAAAAAATCAAATGCATAACTACACGAGGAATAGCTGGCTAGGTGGTAGCACTACTGAAAAGCTTTGGGGGGGGTCTAGGGAAACACTGAATATGAGCCAACAGTGTGATGCTGTTACGAAAAAGGCTAATATCATTTGAGGGGTTATTAACAGGAGTGTCATGTGAGACATGAGAGATCCCGATCTACTCAGCACTGGTGAAGCCTTAGCAGAAATGCTGTGACCTGTTCTGGGTGTCACTCTTTGAAAAGATGTGGACAAATCCGAGAGAGTTCAGGGGAAAGTTACAGAAATGATAAAAGGGTTAGAAAACCTGACCTGTGAGGAAAGGTTTACATTTTTGGACATGTTTAGTCTTGAGAAATGAAGAATGAGGGGGAACCTGATAACAGTCTCCATTAGGCTAAGAGATGCTGTAAACAGTGATGGGTTGTTCTGCATGTCCACCGAAGGTAGGAGAAGAAGAAGTCACTTTAATCTGCAGCCATGGAGATTTAGGTCAGACATTTGGAAAAGCTTTGGACTAAGCTTCTAAGGGTGGGTGTGGAATCCTTATTGGAGGTTTTAAAGAATAGGCTACTGTTAGACAAATGTCTACCAGGGATAGGCTAGGTCCTGCCTTGGAGCATGGTGCTGGAATAGACAATTGCTTAAGGTTCCTTTCAGCTCAAGATTTCTGGCATTCTTAGATTCTTGTTTTTAAAGCACCCCATGGACTTGCTGATGCAAACTTCACAGATGTTGTCCCTTCCTTTGCCTCTGCTGCTCACGGGCCAGCCTCTTCTCTACTGCACTGCCACATAATCCTACAGCCTTCATGAGAGAAGCTTCTTTCTGCCCCTCCTATTATTTGGAACAGTAGGAGATTGACTATGGATACACTGCAGCTGGGATCACGGGTAGACAGATTAGCATTAGCTCTGCTCAAGCAAGCAAGCTAAAACCAGCAGTGTGACTGGGGAGGGCTTGGGTTTGCCACCTGAGTATGTGCCCAGGGAGTCCAGGCAGGTTTGAATGGCTGTCCATGCTACCCCAGCCACATAGATATTTTTAGAGCACTAGAGTTAGCGGAACTAGTGTGTGTCTATCTGCCCATGATGGGAAGCACATTTCCAGCTGCCAGGTAGACGTATTGCATGTATCTAATCCAAACCAAGGAAGTCAATAGAAAGAGCCTCAGTGATTTCAATGGTATTGGATCAGGCCCTATCTCATTAGAGATTTCTTTCCACTGGACTGCACTTTTAATCTCTTTCTCCTTACGATTGTAGTGCTCTAAAGCCATTTCTGAGAGAGCTGTTTTGAAAGACACCATGACACAAAATGTGTTCCTTCCCTGATGTACTGTCTTTGGGGAGATGTTAAGACTGTCATTCAGGTTCAGGACTCTTTAGCACAGCTCCAGTCTGAGAGCCCATTTTGCCTCCAGCCATCCCCACACTGCTTTAGCTCTCCATGGGAAACTAGATGCCAGGGTTTGGCTTTCAAAGTCATTACAGATGTTGGATTCAAAATGGCTGTGCTGGTGCACTTGTTACATGCGATCGAAAGACCGTGGCCTGGTTAAGGAATGAAACACCTCTCCTCTAGTCTTTCCGCCCATTCAGGTGGTCTTGCTACGTCCGGATTTAGACACGGGGGGCCAGATGCAGTCCTGGGATGGTGCAAGCAGCGCTTAGTTTGTGCCAGGGCTTGCCACGTCAGTTACGAAAGTAAAAAAAAAATTGCTTGAGCCGGAGCACCTCTTTCATGCCAAATGAAGCACTGGGTGCAAGAATCTCCATTCCCCGTTCAGGGCCTGCCTAGGGCTGCCCTCACGAGCTCTCCTAAGGTAGTGGCCCCATGCGGCTTTACAGGGATGCTTTCTGACTCCACTCCACCCTGCAACAGCCTTTGTCTCTGGGCTTCCTTCGTGGTGGTACACAGCTGGCTATGTGCTTGGGCATAGAGCCTCCTTGCTCTGGGGCCATCCCCTGGCAGATGTGAGCCCACTTTGTGGCTCATTTGCATGTGTCTTGCTGGCACAGAGGCATGGAGAGCGGTGACGAATCAGTCCCATTGGCAGGGCAGCGGGGGAAATTTGCCCTGTGTTTTTCAGTCTGACTGTCTGACACCTCTCTCCCTAACACTGTGTTCGTGCCCTCCCTCACATACGCACCATGCAATCAATGGATAGTCATCTGCCTGTCGCCCGCCCACAAAACAAACCGGGAAGGAAACTGCTGCTTTCTAAAAGTTGTTGCTATTAAAAAAAGAAGAAGAGGTCAGCAGCCCCCTGTGTAGTACCAATTCCTCCGGGACTGAAGGAATCTTTTGCCCCCGTGATTCATGCTGAGCTGTACAGACCATCCGGCAATGGCTGTGTCAGGCAGCCCCCACTGATAAACGGGTGCTGGCTTCTGGCTCCTGCTGGTACAAGAGACTGCAGTGTTTTCAGTCTCTTTTATTAGTCAGGGCACTTGTACTTCCTCTGGCATTTGTGTGGCTGCAGGAAGGGGTGTGTGTGTGTGTGTGCGTTTTCTCTTTTTTTTTTCTTTTACACATGTGGAGCCTGAAAGTTTGATTCAGACTTTTCTCCCTTTTCTCCATTTCCTGTAGGTTTGTGGCTCTGTTTTCTGATGATTAGCCAATACCAGCTGTTCTGATGATGAAGATGTCTCAAATCAATTCTATCCTGTCTGGCTTTTCAGGAAGAGGGTTCCCCCACAATTCTCATTGAAATTTATCAGAGTCACTGCAGGCAGGAAATTTGCTCGTTTACTAACTTGCACTCTGTTGCTTCTTATTTTTATTGTTTTAACATTTTCCAGAAAAATAAGTCAGGAAACAAGCCTACTTCCTCTTTAGAAAGCTCTTTTATTAACCTCTGAAATGCTGATTTCACTGGTAGAGCATTTTTATCTTAGAATACTTTAAAGTAACTGCAGGTTCACAGGTTTAAAAAGTTCCAACGGGGTAGCTGTGTTAGTCTAGTTCAGCAAAACAAATAAGGAGTCCTGTGGCACTTTTAAAGACTAAGACATTTATTTATTTAAAAGCACTATCAATGTTGAATCAGCATAAAGAACAAAACACTAAGCGCACGGTTTTCAACCCTCAAAGAAGCTCTTGAATTCTACCTCCAGGCTTCAATGAGCTTCATGGGCAAGGACAACAGGATTTGGGTCTTAAGCATCTAAATAAGTACTTTTATTTTCAAAGGTGCTGAGCACATGCAGAGCCCATTGATTTCAGAGGGTACTCAGTATCTCGAACTGGCAAGTGATCACTTTATAATGGATTTCAGGTGAAGAACTTTTTTTTCTCTCTAAACTTTAAATCTGTGTGCATTAGTGTTTTCCACAATTTTTCCCAAAGATCAGTATTAGTGGAGGGTTTTTTAAAAATTAAAGATAATCAAGGAAGAGAGTAATTTCAGACATTTTGGTGTCCTCCTTCATTAAAAATAAATCTTTGCTTTTCCTAGAATTAAATTTGGCAGATACATACACCCCATTGCAGGCTACAGGAAAACAATGTGTCTTTTGGCAATTAAATAAGACCAATGCCCATTAATCTCAAGAGAAAACCCTGTTTTAAGAGAGAGCTCTTAGACCACATTCTGCCATCATTCTGTACTGAGACTCCCCACTGAAGTCAGCAGCAGATTTGGGCAAAAATTTATATTAGGATGTGACCCACTTAAAGGCAATTTAAAGGTTGGCAGCCTCTAAACTAAACCTTCCCGTTTTCATTCTGTTGCTGTTGGTCCTGTAAAATCAGGCCTTCAAATGAAAGAAAATCCCTGCTTTTCAGTTGGGGTGATGAAGCCCAACTAACACAGTCATCAGGTTAGTCTGTAAGTGTGAATGCAGATATGAGGCAAGCCTATGTGACATTGCACAATGTCCCCACTTTGTTTCCTCCATCCAGATATGCATGGCACAGGCTGCTTCCTTTCATCTCTGAGGAGAATAGCAACAAGGAAAATATTCCTGCCTCAGATGGACGCGTGACTTTGGCAGGTGAAAAGTGTTGCCAATTATTATTTCAAGGGGATAGCTGTAGGAGTGGCACAGACTTCATTACCAAATGGCTTTCACCTGTAACCAGTAGCCAATTTCCTGGGTCATAAATCAGATTCTGGCTCAAGGAGTCTTTGGAAGTCAGGGATCAAGTGTGTGAAATATTTAAGTTTCTTAGAACTGCTGATTCAAAGGGAGTGTGGGCAAAATGCTTTCTCTTCAATTTACTGGGTAGAGGTCTTCCAAAGGCCTCGGTGTTCTGAATCTGTGCTGAAGAAGGGTAGTAGTGTGGTCTGTAGACTAGAATTCTTGACTGGTAATTGGATAGAAGCAATTCTGCATACAGCTCTGTCTCTGAATCACTCACTGCTTGATCTTGGGTAAGTCACCGAACTTCTGTCTAGCTTTGTTTCCCTCTTTGCATAAAACAGACAGTGAATCTCAGCTGCCTTTGTAATGCACTTGGTGAATTAGTGTCCGATACATACTTGGGAAAGGCTCCTGGCATTCTTGATGAATGTAAGAGGTTTGTATTGGTGTCTTGGCTAAAATGTTTTCCCTCTTGCTTGGCTTCTGCCCTCTGCCCTGGGGGCAGTGTTAAAATCATGTATTCTGAATAATTATGCTATGCCAGTACTTATTATTGTTGATGGATGGAATTCTGCATGCAACTCTGTCTCTGAGTCACTCACTACTTGTCTATAGAAGTGAGTATTTTAGTAGACGTAAACTTGTCTGATGACTGTAAGACCAGGCCTTAAGTTCCCTGAACCCAAAGCTGTAGAAACGGTTTGATAAAACGGTCACATGGTTGTCAAGCTGTCTGAAGTAATTCAAGAATGTGGGTGCTATCCTCAGGGCAGATAGTTACAAAGCTGGGCCCCAACCCCAAACTGTGTGTTCTCTAATTGGATTTCACTAGCTAAGAATTGTGTGTGAATGCTTCAGATGCAATACATAAACTCAGCCTTGACATAGAGTCACAGACAGTCCCCTTGGATTCTCCAGTCTATCTTGCCACCTAGACAAGCCTGCCTTTGCGACAGAAGGACTGGACATCAAAAATTGCAACAATGTTTTGGTTACTCCCAATCCCAAAGGACCAGTCATTTATCTCAGGTTGACTGTACTGTACATGTCTCACCAAAGACAACACATGTAGCTAATCCTAGCTTAAACTAACTAAAGGCTTATTAACTAGGAAAAAGAATTGAGTTATTTACAAGCTTAAAGCAGAAAACATACATGCACACATGAGTTGCAGTCTTAGGTTTCAAAAAGTAAAATAAACTAGTATGCAAATTCTCTATATCCTTGAGGGCTAAACCAGTCTAAGCAAGCTGGGATCCGTTGCTTATGCTTAAATATACTACCCTGTCCAAATTCTAAGACGCATAATGATGCAATTTCTTTGGGTCAGGGATTTTTATTCCTTTCCCCCAGAGTTCAGACTGATGGAACGCAGGTTTGTGCACATCTCCTCTTCATGGATGTTGAGGGAAAGGAGAAAGCAATCAATGAAATCTTTTGTCCCCTATTGTTTTGTGTCTCTAGACCTCCTGTTATTAGGCAGGAGATCACACCTCTTGTGGTAAGTTAGTATTGCAGACTTAATAATGCTTCCCTCCTGGCCCGAGGGGTTTCCATTTACAAAAAAACACATTGCTTTTTTGTTGTTGTTGTTGTTGTTCAAAAAAGAACTAGTTAAATCCATGGAGGCTAGATCTATCACTGGCTATTAGCCAGGATGGGCAGGGATGCAAAACCATGCTCTGATGAGTCCCTAGCATCTGTTTGCCAGAAGCTGGGAATGGGGGACAAGGGGTGGATCCCTTGATGATTACCTGTTCTGTTCATTACCTTTTGAAGCACCTGACATTGACCACTGTTGGAAGACAGGACAGTGGGCTAGAGGGACGATCAGTCTGACCCAGTGTGGCCATTTGTATGTTCCTGTGTATTTAAATATGACCTTAGAGCATGGGATACAGATACTGTAAGTGCAATTACTAGATGCAGCAACTCGCAAGCATTTCATAAACACCAAAATGTATCTCTGCATATCCAATACCTATTTTAACAATGTTAACACATAGATGAGTCAGACTGGTTTCCAGCTGTACATTTCTCAGTGATCAGTCTGGTGTAAGTACCTAGGCATGAGCTGGCACCTGGTTTACCAGCCTCACAGAACTAATGATAGGAGGCCAATATGATTGGGTTACAGTATCTTGGCAAACTGTTCCCCCTCCGCCCCCCGACTGGTTTGAGGGCATCACCTTGTGCTTCTGAGGCTAAACTTCCTTTAAAAAGAGTGTACTCCTCTTCAGTACAAAATTTTGATGCAATTGTAGCTCGTGAAGTGATATCTGCATCAGTCTGTGATGCCGTGTGGCCCATGGGTACTAATGGTGTGTTAACTGTGACGCCTTAACATACTGCACATCTCAACAAGAATGACTTCTCTGTTGATCAAAGCACACAAGAAAAGAAGGGAGTTAAGGACACAAAAGCCACTTCACAATAATAAACCTGTAAAGCTCATTCAAGCAAATGTTTACTGAATATTGGTTCTTGCAGGCCTGGCCCGCACTTTTGGGAGTCATTTTCACGTAGCCATGGTATGTGAGCTATTCTTTCCTCTAGTCTCTAGTGTTGCAAGGGGTGTGTGTGGCTATGGGCACTGAGTGGACTAACTAATACCCAAAATGGGGGAGTGGGAGGAGGGGAGTTAAACTTTCCTCTTAAACAGGAAGCATAGAAACCTGCCATCATACCCCAACCAAAAGGAGGAGACCTCTTGATTCTGTATAGAGTTTTTGACGGTCCTGAAGCAGCTTTTTATTCAATGCCATGAGACAACTGGCATGTCAGTAAGAATGCTAAGAGAGAGGGGTTGAGCTTAGTGGTTAATGTGCTGGGCTGGGTTTCAGAGCTCTGAATTGGGGTCTTGGCTCTGCTGACGACTTCTTGTTTAATTTTGGGCAAGTCACTTGATCTCTCGGTGCCTCAATTCCCTATCCATAAGGGTTTGTCTGCGTGGAAAAAGTTGCACTGTTTTTTAAACTAAACGTGTGATGTTAACCAGTGCAAATGCCTAGGTGTTTAAAACAAGCTTACTTCAGTTTCATTTAAGGCAATTCAGAATCTGTTTATGTTCACCTGAAATATGCCATTTTTAAACCAAAGAAACCTTGTGTGTTTGTGTAACCCATATGCCTGAAAAGGCTATCTCTGAGAGACCTGCTGAGGGTGGGTTACTGTTGTTGGGCAGATTAGTGACCCACAACTGGAAACAACTGGAAACTTCCAGTAGCAGGGAGTGGTAGCAATTTGAGCATGCTCCACAGTGTACCCTGCTGCTGTGATGTGATGTTGTCAGTCAGATGACTGGAGAGCAGCAGCCTGAGCAGACAGCAGGCAGGAGCTGCCTTGAAAGGAGACCATGTGCTCAGTGTTCTGGAGAGGAGCTGAGCCAGGAGTGAACAAGATGTTTTCTCCATGTAAAAGAGTCATTTGCAACAGACCTTGCAGACATGCATATGGGACTGAGGGCTGGTTGCAGAGGAGAAGAGAGAGCCTGCATGTAATGCTACAGAGGATCCCAGCAAAGAAAGAAGAGGACAGCTATTTCTTGCCACTCAAGCTTCCACACTGGAACAGAGACTGTAGCTGAGAGTTGGGTGAACTCCACACAGACTTTGGGACTCTTGGGTGTCTTTCATGCAAGGGATTGTTCTTGGTTAATTGTAGTTTGTTTTCTTAGGTTAAGGTTCATTTAGTTAGTAGTTAATAAAGTTCATTGTTATGTTTAATGTAGTAGTATTTTAATGTGTGAGTGTAGCTCTGAGCAAGCTTCGCTGTGAGTCCTGTACAGACTGGATCCTGGGTCTCCAGCTGCTTTCCCCATAGGGGTTGGGATTGATTTCTGTGGGGCACTGGAGAGGGGCAATTAAATGAATTTAGCCCACCCGAAGGTTACATTTGCACAAGGATCTGCACTGGTTTAGCTAAAAAACTAGTTAAATTAATCCAGTGCAACATGAGAAAGATGAAGATGAAAGTGTCTCTCAGCCTTGTCCAAACTGTAAGCCCCTATCTCTTACTATGTGTCTGAACAGCACCTAGCAAAATAATCTCTGCAAGGCCTCTAAGCTGTGCAGGAGTGCTATTACGGACAATAACCATAACAGGTGGGGCCCTCATGCTCTTGATTTCCCTGAAGCTGCAAGTCTGGCAGCACAGTTTGAAGAGGCCCTGTGTGCACATGTACTTCCTGGAAGAAAACACTTCAGACTGACACAGATATCACTTCCAAGCTTTCACTGGGTTGCAGAAGAGAAACAGTGAATGAAGTGGGTTGAGAAATACCTTGACACTGGCCTCTTTAATAGTGAAGACAAAAACAAATAGGAACTTGAATAATTTATGAGCTTCAGTGTCATCTTTGAACTCCCTTTGAGTGAAAATGAGCAAGTTCAATTTGCATGATGAAGCCACATCACGGAGATGAAAGGGAATCTTTGAACTGCTTCCTTCTATTGTCTTATCTTACTATCTGTTTTGCCAATCATGTTCCCTTTGGTTGGAATTCTTTAACACGGTGTTCTTGTTTTGATTCTCAGGAACAATAAAAAAGAACGCTGCTTAATGAATTAGTTTGGAAAGGGCATATGGAAATCTTTAGGATTGACAAATCTTTCCAAAGGGTAGCAGTGTGATACATGATTGGTGAAACAGATATATTTTTTTTAAGATGTAAAAGAAATGTGTATTAAACAAACTGAAAATCTATCTGGGTAGAAATGCATAGACTTTGTGCCTGATCTGGTCAGACATCAGTAGGATAAAGAGAAGCTACATCACAGTCTTGATTTGTCTCTGTAAAGTTCTCCCCACCACAGACACAAAGTGATTTTTAATATAAATCTAATACTCCAGATGAGGCAAGAAAGAGAAATTAGTCTGAACAGGAAGCTTCAAATCCTGTGATGCTAATTGAGTTTGGATAATTAAGGGGTTTTAGAGAAGTAATTCATTGGTGAGTGGGAAGGGAGGACAACTTAATGGAGATTGTCTGTTCATCTGTGATTTCTCTACATGATTGTCTTGGGCATGACCTAGTGCCTTTCATCCTGACCTAATGGAGTTGGTGTCATTTGTGTGACCTTTACTAGTTGCATTTACCTTTGAAAGTGTTTCTACCCTGGCTTTAAGAAAGCACTGTGAGGTGATGAAAACAGTACCTGTAACGTATGCCAACTCTGGGACCTGGCTGGTAACAGTTGTTGGGTTCCGGCCAGGAGTTGGAAGGTGAGGAGCAATTGCTAGGTGCTGTTGCCTGCTTCACTCGCGGTTGTGAATTATGCAGAGATGAACCTCGGAGCAAAATGCTTCTCTTTCTTATATCAGGTAATTAAGAGCAGAATCTAACCTCCATCATGGGGTGGGGGAAGAATCTATGGCCTTTGAAGAACCTAATGGCAGTAGCCGGGTGCTATAGACTGGACTGTTAAGGGGAGACAGCAGGACCATCCAGAGTCTGCAGTGGAAATGGATCTTTTATAGTTTTGCACTGAGGAGCAGCTTAGGAGGAATCTTGTACATGTTGGCTCCATGCCTCAAGCAAGCCACACTTCCGGAATGTGCTGGTGCCTGAATGATGCTTGTACTTATCAGTGGTAGCCACTGCCACGTGGGGTGTGATCTCTGCAGATCTCAAAAAGAGGGCTGGGCCTGGCCACTAGTCAAAGGGAGGCTGCCAAACACAAAGGGAGAAGAAGGAAGTCATGCTAGAGATTCAGTAGGCCATGTTTTTCCCCCCAAATACGTACTAGACAATTGCAAAAGCATGTGCTAGCGTGGCTCTGTTAGAGGGGCGTTCTATTTAAAACAGTTGTAATAGATTTCAAGGTCAGAAGGGATCATTATTTTCATTAGATCATTAAAGAGTTCCTGGCGCTTCTGGCAAAAATAAGGATATCGGCCCCAGAGTACTGCTAGCTGACAATCTGGGTATTAAAGTCAGCCTACATATTTGTAGAATTAACTGGATATAATATTCTTCACTTCCTTCCTTATACATTAGCATAATGTTACTGTAGGCTGTTCATCAACTACCGAGTCCTAGCCCAGAGGTAGCTGCACTTGTGGCTAGTGAAGTGGTGTGTGTGTGTGTGGTTTGTAGAGATGAAAGGCATTGTGGTAGTATTTACAGTAAATGTAAAGAATCATTGATCCTGTTTGGAAATACACATTTATTAAGTAGTAAATATTAAGTTACTTGTACTACATTTGCAAATATATAACAAACTATAGCTAGTTTGTTTACAGCGTTTAGTATGTCCAATGACTGAAACTACAGAATACAAAATGCATTGTAATCTAGACATACCTGGTATAAATGAAACTTGCTTACAGACTGAAAACTTGTTTTGAAGATCATAGGCTTCCTTTAAAAAAGTTTGTCTAAAAAGTAGAATGCATTAAAAAGGGAAGATTTGCTTTCAAAATTACTGCATACTTCCACTTATCACTCAGGTGTGTTTTGATCAAACAGGTAGTTTGTCAACTTTGGTAATGGAAATGTAAACACCAGAAGGTTTCAGAAAATACATACTATTACAAAGCTTTTATATATTGCCATAAATTTCCTTGAAGCTTTACTTGTTCCTAAGAGAGTACAATCTGAGAGCCTGAGTCAAAGGTGAATGAAGTCATTTGGAAGAATCTCATTGACTTCAGTCAATTTTGAATCAGACCCTGATGTAACTTGCATGGAGGCCAATCTGGATCGCGTCGGCTGAGACAGCAGTGACAATGCGGAGGGTCATTCAGCAATGCGAAGAAAAGTGGAAGTTGCTTTAGATGGTGAGTTTCTCACACATGCCACAGATCATATCGAATCTGTGAAGCTAAGCAGAGTCAGGCATGTTTAGTACTAGATAGGAGACTTTTTGTAGGAATATGTGGGATTGGTAGACTTAGCGAGGAATCCAGTGGCTAGGTCACTTGCCTGGGATTTGGGAGATCCAACTTTAATTCCTTGCTCCCTCACAGGCTTCCAGTGTGACTTTTTATAAGCCCCTTAAATCTCTCTGTGTCTCAGTTCCCCATCTGTAAAATGGGGATAATAGCACTTGCCTAACTCACAGGGGTGTTACAAGGAGAAATACATTGAAGACTGAGGTGCGCAGATATTATGGTAATTGGGGCCAGATAAGTAATTAAATTATGTAATTTAAATAATCTAGATCGGTCTGAAGGAGGAAGGCTATGGGAGAAGGCCCATAAAGCATTTGCAATGCAGACAGAGTGTGAGGGGGAGCATGAGACGGCCAAAGGGCAGGGTAATAATTGGGTCTTGGTGATAAAGAACTTGAATATGGGAGATAGGAGACAGGGAACCGAGGACGGAATCAGTAAGGGGTGGTGGTGGTGCGTTTGGCTTCAGTTGTAATATTTTAGACAAAGAAAAGTGGAGGAAGGTGTAGGACAGTGATGCCAGCTTGGAGAAAGTATTAGTCCTTATGATACAAGATTCACAGAGTGAAATTCTGGTTGCCGTGAAATCAATGAAAATCTAACCACTGACTTCAGTAGAACCAGGATTTTACTCTGATCCACTCCCATGTGGCTTGACATGAGTGTTTGGATGGGCACTTTTTTGTTTTCTTTGTCTTAAAAATGTCTCCCTGTAGCTAGTCACTGTCCTAATTACATTGTTTCATGCTTTTAAAAATAAGAGAATCTTGGAGGTCTGAGCAGGCGAAAACATTTTGGTGTGTGTCCTGTGCCATAAATAACTACCAGACTGGGACTATGCCTCAAACTCATTTGCTTCCACTTTGCCTGAGAATGAAATATGGGATTGTTATTTGCACACACAGTCTTGTTTCTCTAGGTACTTTTAAAACTCATTATCTGGAAGCTATCTGTTTGTTCTAAACTAATTAGAGTAATAGCAGCAGAGTGTTATTTTTACACATTTGTCATTAAGCAGTCCTGTTGACTGTATGCCAGTATTGTGTTGTGAACAGATGCTGTGATATGGGCTTGTGGCACACTTAGTGACATTTCCCACTTAAAGGCAGAAAATTGTGGCTCAAATAATCCCTTCACTTATCCTGGTTCAGCCTTCTTGACTACGCTGGGGTTACACACGTGACAGAATAAAAGGTGGCTTTCTCGGTAGAAGCAGGCAGCCCTGCGTTCAGCATTCAATGTTATGCCATTATCTTGGAGTAATGGGAGGTAAGGTTTTTCACATTTAAGCCCTGATTCTGCTCTGTTTGTGAGACTGATTGATGTTTCTTCATGTCACGCTTATATACCTATTAACATACAACTCTTCTGTGTTGGGTCATCTTTTCAAAAGGACGGTTAAGGTGGCCAAAGTATACTATGAGTGTCTCACTTTCTTAGGGTGCGTCTACACTTGTAAATTAAGTCAACTTACTTAATTTACTCTGCGTCTACACTACACTTTCCTTAAGTCGACTTAAGCAAGCTGCTTAAGTTGACTTAAGGAAAAATTAAGTCGACTTTGTTAAACCTACTTTTAAGTCGACTTTCTGCTTAAGTAGACTTTCTAAAGTCGACTTAAGCCAGTGTAGACGTGGAGTACCCCTAAGTTGACTCTAAGTCAATTTAGGGCTCTCCAGGACTCCCCCACTGCCCTCCCTGCCAGGGTGGCTGGCACAGGGAGAGCCTGGCATGCCCTCCCCCACAGGGCAGGACAGAGCCCTGCCCATCCTGCCCCTATGCCCTGCCAGGGTCCCTGTCCCCCTTTGCCCCATTGTACCTGGGTACAATGGGGCAAAGGCTGAGCCCCCTGGCACTTGGCAAGGGGTGCCCCCCCACCACTGTGGACCAGTCCCAGGTCCACCTAGCCCCTACAAGTCAACCTAGACGTCCAGTATGGACGCTCTAGGTCGACTTTGTAGAGTCCCCCCTAAGTTGACTTAAAATTTAGGTGTAGACATGCTAAGTCAACCTAAATAACAAGTGTAGACATAGGGACTGTTTTTTTTTGTTTGTTTTGTTCCATGTTTGTACAGCACCTGGCACAATGGGGCTTCCAGATATGACAATAATATAAATATGTTGCTTATTCCAAAATCTATCATTGTTTAAACTTATATTCCTTTATATTTATAACCACACTTTACATGCAGGTCTCCAAGCACATCAGAGAACAATAGACTCCAAAGGTGTCTGTTCTAAAATGAGACATGCAAAGCAATTTATCTAGAAATGCCTGCTGGGAAACTGTGCCCCCTTGGTGAGTATGTTGATGATGGCTGAAGATGCACAGGATCTGATTCTGATCTTGCTTATATTGGTTGGGCCCTGGAGTGATGCTGGTAAACTAAATATAGTTACCCCAAGCCACACTACTATAGTAGAGCTCAGAGTCCAGCCAATGCTGCCATAGCAGACTGCATTTCTGAAATCAGAAAGGCTCTTAAAGAATTTGAGGAGAGGCCTTGAAGTCTTCAAGAGTGCTGAACCTGCATCTGGTAACAGGCCTCTTGGGCAGGGCTTCTATAATAGTCACTATTAACTTGACTTGAATAGTCACCAAAGAGTTCTCCCCTTGAGGTCCTCTAAAGAATCTGAAAGTGGATTATTTTCACCTATTTTCTGCCTCCTTCTGCTCCTCCTCTTCAAATGTTTCAGTGGTTTAACACAAGAGGCTCTTTTATAATGAACAGAGACGTGCTTGTGCCAGGAATTTGTTAATCAGAAAATGGGGGACAAACTCCTGTATGTTTTCAGTCGGAGTAGAACAAATCTTGTGCCATAACCTGTTATCGGGTGTTTTCACAGTGATCGCCATCGTTACCGCTCCTCTGGAGCAACCTAGACATGGGGAAGTGGAATAAATAATCAGAGAGTCTCTAGTTGATATTTTCAGCCAAACTGATATCAGTCCAAGATTTAACACTTCCTTTTTCTGCCAGCCACATAGTAAGAATAACATGTCTTCAGGATATCGGAGACCACTAGAAATCTGTTGTGCTTTTTATCTGAAGATCTCAAAGCAACCTATTATAGTAGCTTCACAGTACTCCATGGTAGGATGAGATTATTATTATTTAGTATGTATTTATTACTATAGGGGTGTGAGTAATGGGGAAACTGGAGTAGAGATCTTGCTGTGTGGATCTCGGGCAGAGTCTGACATGTAGGAAGAACTGCAAATGCCCTTCTTACCTTGTTAGTCTCTTGATATGTTGCCCTGCCATATAAGCAGGGGCACCTCCAGAAATTTTTTCACAGGATCAATCCCTGTGGAACTATCCCAGTTGCAGCTGCTGGCTCCATCTCCCTGCCTGCTGAGTTTTGTGCCATGTGAAGCCCCCACCTTCCAGCCTGACCTGCCCAGGTACAGTGTCACTTTCCATTCCTGGGAGGGGACACTGGCTGCCAGAAATGGGTGAGGCCAGGTAGGCCTCTGGGATGAGGGCAGGAGCTTGCCATGCCATTATCCACTGAGGCCTCGTGACAGATGGCCAGTGGAGCCAAACCTGAGTGGGCACTGAGGCAAATAGCGCTGCTACTTCTCAAAGCTGGCAATGGTACACCTTGTTCATATGTCTGTGGGCACTGCATATATGACTTGCTGCTCTGCATTATTAGGACAGAAGGGTTAATGACTTGCTATAAAATCTTGGAGGAGCATGACTCCCAGATATCTGCTCTAACCACTAGGCCTGTATAGGAAACAGCCTCTTTCCAGTCTCTTCTTTTCTAAATGAAACTAACTCTGTCACTGGGTGCCATGCCATTCGATGTGTGTTTGTCTTCACCACTATAGATGTTCTACTTCCAGAAGCTTTAATCTAACCTGTATGTTAAAATTCCATATTTTCAGGGCTATCACTCGAATCTGAATAATATGCCTCCATTATTCCCAGAAGCATTGGAGAAAGACTCATTCTGATCAAGAATGCCATTCTACATTTGCTGTGGCTGGTAAAAATAAATGTGCAGTCAATGGATCTCAACTCTAATAGTCTACACTAACACATGTATGAAAAGCAGGATACTGGAGTAGTACTGTATGGTCCTGAAGGTAAAGCTTCCACAGGAATGTGAAAACCCTGAAAAACTGCAAAAGCTGTTCTTACCCTGAGCATCTGAGGCAAATTCCTTCCCATGCATTATGCTGGTTTGCTGTGTTTATTCATAATGAGTTTCACACCTTAATGAAGAGGGCAATTCACTCTACATACATAAATATGGATTTCATAAACAGTAAAGGGTGGGGGCCAAACAGTGTCTCTTGGAAACTGATCTTTGGCTCTCTGTCTTTCAATAAGCAGATGTTAATTAAACCAAACTTGTGGCATGCAAAATGTGCTCAGGGAATAGTGTTCCCATGTGTGTCTCTGTACTTTATTAGATGACCTTTATATTAACTTTGCTTTGTCTGTCTGTCTATTCCCTGTGCTTTCCCACCTTTCTCCCGCAGATGGGGTAATGTTTATAGGTTTTAATAGCAACCCGTGCATAGCATAAAGCTTGCTAGGTATATGGTACAAGGGTTAGGGCAGAGGCCTTAGAACCCAGTAATTATTGGTTTGAATCCTACCAGGAGTTGAAAAGTTGCTGTTCATATGATTTGATCTACTTTTAGTCTTGATTGAAAAATAATATATATAAAAAAACAAGTTTTTAAAAACAGATGCCTTAAAACCAATGCACTAAAAGATAAAACAAGTACGGATGTAATTCAGATTGGTCAGACTTCTTGTATGTGGCATTTTAAGCACTGTGAATGCATTCGTTTGCAAAAGGTTGGCTGGCCAGTGTAGCATGTACCAGCCAGGGCTGGCTCAAGGGTTTTTGGTGCCTTAGGAAAGCTATGCCTTTGGTGCCCCCCACCCTTCAATATAGAGAAAAAAGAGAGTCTAGAATGAACATATTAATATTTTTTAATAGAGAAGAAAATTCACTTCTACCTAATTTGGTGCCACCTAGTTCGCATTTATGGCAGGGTCGGCCCTCCCCCCAGCCTGATCCAGATAGCCCAAACCTCTCTTTCTCATGGCTGAGTGCTAAAGACCAGCCCTTAAGACTAGTGCAAGCTGCAGATGATGTGCTGGGTAGTTCTAGAACATTGGACTGCACAGTAGAATTTAATCTGAGGCTCGTGCACATGTACTCTCTTGAATTCTGTGGGCCTGACTCTTCTCCTGCTGGAGTCCATGGGAGTCTCTAACCACATAGAGTTAAGTATTTAAAGTCTAGAAATTCAGATTTCTTATTGGGGTTTCTGTATTGTAATAAGGTGCTGAACACACAACTAAGGAAAGGATGGTTGCACATGGGTAATAGAAAGTATGCAAGGATCAGTTATTTAAGATTCAATGCATGTGGCATACAAGGTCCATGTTTAGTTAAGCATGCTCGTGATTTGTGTTTTGATCTCTACTTCAAGCCTATGTGATCACTGCACTCTTGCCAGAGAATCTGTGACTTACACAACTGCTAGCAGAGATGTGCTATGCTGAGGGCCAACCTCCCCCACACACAAACCCATTTTGATTAGTCTGTGGGTGGAGAGTAAGAAGTTCCTGAGCAACAGGCAAAATTTGCAGTCCTGCCTGATTGAGGAGTCTTTTATTTCAGAAAGCTAAAGGGTTCATTTAGAGTCACGTTTTTTCCCTAAAAATGTAAATGCATTTATGAAGCCTCCTTTCCTCCATCCATTAATTTACTGCTCTGTTCATTCCTCTCCATGGGTCCTCCCTCAACCATTCTGTGAATTGTTTCTTTTCTCCAGCCCTTGATTTCTTTACAGCTTGCCACCACTGGGTGGGAGATTCCTTGCTCCCATCTGGGATTCTTTCATTCCCTCTCTTCTGGCATCTCCATCCTTGCCAGTGGGAATTGTCCATGCAGATTCTGCTCTCTGGGAGAGGCAAAAATGGGAGGGAAACAGGGAAAATTGAGGAATTACTTCCCTGAGCCTAGGTGGAAACAAAATGCGGCAGAAAGAAGCAGATCCTTGCTGCGTCCAGGGACAAGAGGGAAGCAGGGATTATCTGGAGCCCAGAGTCATTGCTGGGAAACTGAAAGGGAGAACAGGCACAGATAAAAGACCTATCAAGCATGAGCTTCCATCTCAACTCTGCCCACTCAAATCTCCTGTAGCTTCTTTGCACTAGCTGCAATAAGTAGGGGCTTGCATGCTGGATTGTTCTAAACCTTGCAGAAGGAGCTATGGGCTGGTGAAAGGATCCTGAGAGCCAGATCTGGCCCATGGGCCATATATTTGACAGTGTCACAGTGGTTATGTAAGCAAACATTTATCAGTTGCTATTGATTGTCTAATCATCTGGATTAGTATTGACTAGAGCTGAAAGATCTTAGACCCTATTGGGTTCAGTCCTGGGACAGTGGCTACTCCAGCCATGACTTTCAGAAGTATAAAGGGAAGCTAGATGTTGACATAGCATTGAAAGCCAATAGATATTGGTTGCCTTTTTTGTCTTTTAAAACCTCCCTGGGAACTTTCAATTTAACTTTAATTGATTATGGGTAAAATTTCAAAAGCACTTAAGGAAGGTACTTTTAAAAATGGGCCTTCGGTGCCTACATATCTAAGGGTAATATTTTCAAAAGTGTCTAAGCCTCAATACTCTCCACTGAGGTAAGTATTGTTTTTCCCTAGATGGGAAGCTAAGGCATAGAGAGAGGAATGAACTTGCCACATTGTTGCAACTAAGATTAGAACTTGGGGTTTACTGACTCCAGTCCTGTGCTCCAGCAATCTCTACACTCTCATGCCTTCCTACTTGATTACAGTAACCTGCCTCTAATAAAAGAGAAGAGTTGTTGAACAACTACAGGTATTAGGTGGTTCAAGTGCTTTTTAACAAATATTTAATTTGGTGCATAGTTGCTTCATATAACTTTTCAGTGGAGCTTTCTGGGGCGATCAAGGTCTGGCTTTAATATTCTCTTTTCAGTTTTTAAAAAACTTTAAACAGTATAACTTGGTGGGTGGAGGAAACTCAATGGAAAAATAAATCTTTAACTCGAACTTCAATTCACAGAGCTCACTCAAACATTGAATATTGATGCTGTTTCATTATTAAACCACTGTGCTGTTGTTACCATGGAAACAACGCAACAAATATTTGGAGCTATGTAACACCTTCCACCAAAATTCCAGACAAGGATATTTTGGAAAGTGCTTCTGTCAATCAGACCGCTCTTGTTCATTGAATGAATGCTTTGTGTAGCTCTTGTGTTCTCCTGCTAAGACTTAAAGGTGGAACTCTCTTCTCGGCTTTATACACAATGCTTATGTTGACATTTTAAAAAAAAATTAATTACTTCAGCACTTTGTTCCCCAGTCTAAATGACAAGTATGAGACTTCAGGAATGTCCTGAATTGAAGCATAAAGTGTCTCTCTCTCTCTTTTTTTTTTTTTTTTTTTTTTAAATCTCTATTTCCCCAGAGGTTTACACTGGCAATTTGTCAAATGATTTTGCCTTGAGCTCAACACAATCAATCCAGAGATGAAAAGGAAACACTGAAATACAATGGAGAACTAGGCCAAAAGTTATTTTTATCTTACTATGAAAACATGAGCCATCTATTTATTACCGGTGGGGGAGGATTTTTTTAACTCTGCCAGGTATTTTTTACCTGAGGCTTCCCATCTATCTCTACCGTTGTGAGGGAGGGGAAGAAAAGTGAGAGGTGCTTTCTAAAGTTTAAAACAGTGCTATTGTCTTCTTCAGTCTGCTCCCTTGCTTTTACCTGCAGACCAAAGTTATGCCAGTTTAACTATTAAAATGCCAGAAAGCTCCTGGAATAGTTCACTGACAGATGAGGAGGCAGCAAATAACAATAACTGTGGTCTCCAGAAACCTTCCGAGTCTTATCCAGGGTGTCAGACGAAGTAGAACTAGGAGTATAAATGAGTTGAATCAAGAACGTTACTCAGCAAGGTGAACTTCATAATATGAATTTACTTTAGGTAAGCATCTTTCCGATAAGGATCCTTAAGCAATGAAATTTTAGTTTAAATTAAACCCCTGAGTGCTGGGGTAAAAGCCATAGGGCTTGTTGGTCATTTATTTTTTTTTAAATTCCAGTTAAACTTTTCTTTTCCATTATTTTGCCACAATGAGCATCTCCTTACCCACCTCCACAGTAACACCTCCCCCCCATGCTAGTACATAGAACATATAGTCAAGAATTGTTCAGTTTTTAACAGGATTTCTTTTTTATTTCAAACAGCTCTACATTATTGCAAATTACAGAGAAGCTGGCATCTCCCCCACTGCTGGAATAGTCCTATGAGCTTTGCTGTCCAGATCCTAGCTTAGCTGTTAAGTCTGTTGAAAGTAACTGAAAATCAGAAATGGCAGAGTGAAGTCTCTGTCACAGTTAAAGGTTGTCGGCTTGTCAAATCTGAGCATGTGTCCTATCCCAAAGGAATAAATAGCTCAAGCTACTTCTCTCTTTTCCCCCTCTTCTCAAAAGCCCATGCTTCCATGGATTCACCACTGTTACTTCAGCTATTGTAAAGCCACTCAGTTTCAGGGGGTTACACTGGAGTAACTCAGTAGCCAATCAGGTACGGATGTTAAACCATATTCTCTCTAATGTACTTCTGGTATTATTTTTCAGTATAATGAAAAATACAGGGTAGTATTTTTCAGTATAATGATGCAGTCAGTATAATTAGGCACTGATTTGGGCTGGAAGGTTGTACAGCAACATTAGATTTGTCAGTTAAAATATGCTACTTTTTATCTGTTTACATTTTTATAGAGATGCTAAAAAGGGTGGGTGATGGGGTACATAATCCATGGGTTAAGAGGAGATTGAGCTTAATTAGGCACCTGAAGGGGTGTTAAGAATAACTGGAATAATAATAATTCCCAGTTAGGAAGGAGCTGGGCCTTCAGAAGAAAGGAGCACAGGGTAGTGGAAAGAGGCCAGGCAGGAGACCCATGAGAGTGGTACCTGGATGTTTTCTCTTCTCAGCTACAGGCAGAGAAACACCTGAGGCTAGAGGCAGGCTGTCCTTAGCCCAGAGGAAGTTGGAGGCAGTGATGATAAAGTCTAAGTGGTGTTTGGACTGAAGCCGAGGGTGGGGTGCAGCAAGACAGGGAAAAACTCAACAGTCACTCTCTTGGCACTAGGAAGTGGAGATACCTGGAAGACACAGGATTGGAGGAAGTGGGCAGGAACTGGATCTCTGAGAGGAAGCCCTGAGAGGTGCAGTCGATTACAAAGATGCCAGGAAGGGACTGAGTGGAAAAAGCCTGGAAGAAAGACTAAAGAAAGACTAATAGTAGGAAGGAGTGCATGGGCAAAATGTCTGATGGAGCAGACCATGTTTGACCCTCCTAGGGTCCCTGTATTGGGATCCAGTGTAGATGGTGGGCCTGGGTTCCTGTACCTGCCACTGGAAAAGTGACACACAGTTCTCCAGATGTAAGGGGAGAAGGGTGTAAGGCCCACTGGGCCCATAGTCGGGCTGGAGACCTCACCGAGGTTCTTGGAATTATTTGTTGGCGTTCCTGGTATCCTGGAAGGGGTAGAACTAAACTGTGACCTGCCCAAGGGCTGAGTCCTGTGAAAAGGCAAACCATCATAGCCTTCAGCAGGGAGCTGTATACACATAAGGTGCCACACAATGTCTGGCAAAGAGGAGATGTGCCAGTAGCAAGGCCCCCCTTCTACAGGGGGCCTGTTGAAACCTCTCTGAGCAGCCTGGCAATTGAAAAATGCATCCAGTGCAGCAGTATGAACTAAGAGCCCTCTTGCGTTGGGAGCCAGGCACCTTAAAAACTCCGATCCCTCTTCAGTTTAAGATCATATTGGCTCATAACCTTCCTGATAAACAGGCACATGTGCCAGATTGAAACCATTCATTATTATAATTCCAGCATAGCCTGTGCTTTCTTGTTGCTTGTCTGTTTCATTCCCCATTGACTTTTCCGAGCCCACTCTAGACTCGCTTGACTAGCCAACTTGCTGCAATTTTTTTTTTTTTTTTTTTTAAATAAGGACCTATGCCTGCCAAGCTCTCCCTTCCCTCCACCCCCTCCAGTTTTCATAGCTCCACCTGGACTCTGACATGGGCAAAGAGGAGGTAGCTAGGCTGTTCTCAAGGGTAACAGAGGACAGAACAAGGAGCAATGGTTTCAAGTTGCAGCTGGGGAGGTCAAGGTTGGATATTAGGAAAAACTTTCTCACTAGGAGGGTGGTGAAGCATTGGAATGGGCTATCTAGGGAGATGGTAGAATCTCCATCTTTGGAGATTTTTAAGGCCTGGTTAGACAAAACCCTGGTGGGGTGATTTACTGGGAGTGGTCCTGTTTTTTAGGAGGGGTTGGACTAGATGACCTCGTGAGGTCCCTTACATCCCTATTATTCTGTGACTGTGAGGACTGAATTCCAGCCAGTGCATTTGTATTTATACCAGTGCCTCAGCAATCAAGTCCACAACTTCTAATGGCAGCAAGTACACTGGGCTGTAAACAGCATGCAGATTGCCCTTGCTTTCCCAAAGCATTTTTTAAAAATTCGCTGAAGTCACTGAACCAGTATGTTAAACCTCAGACTGATGCAAGTACCAGGTGCATAGATATTGAGTGGAGGGGATGTTGGGACACATCCCCTCCATCTTTTGTGTTTGAAGAGAGCTACAGGGCCTATGGCAATTCCCATCCCACCAGACCTTGCCCATGCAGCTTGTGGAAAAAGCCAGATGGGGTTGCTGCAGAGCAGTGACAGTTGCTGTTTCCCCTAGGGGGTTGGGCTGCTCATTCAGCACTTCCCCCAGATTGTCTTTGTTGGAGTGATCCCTATGTGCAGTTTTCACTGATGATGTTCACCTGTTGCAGCATGTGCAACAGGCTTGGTTCTCTGTCCATGCCCACTGATGGAAACCCTGTTTGATTTCAGTGAGGGCAGGACTGGTCCCAATGAATGCCATTCCTAATAATATTGGCCCCAGTCCACCCAAACACTTATGCATGTGCTTAACTGACTGAAGGAACTAGGCTTATTTGGTCTGCAAAAGAGAAGACTGAGGGGGGGATTTGATAGCAACCTTCAACTACTTGAAGGGGTGCTCCAAAGAGGAGGGAGCTAGGCTCTTCTCAGTAGTAACAGAGGACAGAACAAGGAGCAATGGTTTCAAGCTGCAGCTGGGGAGGTTGAGGTTGGATATTGGCAGAAACTAGGGTTATCTAGGGAGATGGTGGAATCTCCATCTTTGGAAACATTTAAGGCCCGGTTAGACAAAACCCTGGCTGAGATGATTTAGTGGGAGTGTTACTGCTTTTAGCAGGGGGTTGGACTAGATGACTTCTTGAGGTCCCTTCCCAACCGTAAGATTCCATGAACTGTAAGCATAAGAATAGTCTCATTTGACTACCCCTACTTAATAGTTTGTTTACTTAACTTTGTGCTTTCCTGGACTAGGGCCATTAGGAGTCAAATTCTATTCTGTTATACATTAAGAGGTTTCTGTAGAGATGGTCAAAATCTTCCCTTTAAATCTTTTTTTTCCTCAAGGGAAAAAGTGGGTTTTTGACAAAATAACTTTTTTTGACAGCAAGTGTCACAGGAGGATGATGTACTTGTACTGAGGTGGGAGACATCATTTTCAGACCAGCTTCAGGTCTTCATTCATGTCACAAGAGCAGAAGGTGACTATAAAAGCACAAAGGAGTGAGAGAACATGCGCCATGTTAACTGTAGGTGAATGGCCCTTATTAACTCATAAGATCTTTGTAGTAGGGGAACTCTCTTGCTGTGTGCTTGTGCAGCACTGAGAACAGTGGAATCATGATCTATGATGGCGGCCCTGTATTACTACTGTAATACAAATCATAAATAGATTCTGAAAGAATGCTACCGATAGCAAAAACTATTTGTGGTGCAACATCTGAGAAAGCGTATGACCGTCTGTCTTAACTACTGAACCCTTAAAGATCCAATTAAAACCTCATGACAAGTCACTCAATGATGTTTGAATATGTAAAATAAAAATGCTTCATAGCTCAGCTTTATGAGCATGTATGGCTTCTAAAAATTCAGTAAACTTCAGTGTATTTTTATGTATGTCATGTACAGTGGATTATTTAGCAAATTGTCCCACTTTTCCCCCTTCTCTGGGCTTTCACCATTGCTTATAATTCAAACCACAAATAAAGCATTAAAATTATTGATGTGAGCTAAGCAGGAGGGCAGTTGCCAAAAACAGCAGCAGTCACTCAGATTTCTTCTATGTAGCTCTGGAAAAATTATTCCCAAAGCTACAGCAAAGATCACATTTTTTCCTTTCTTTACTAATAGCAAAAATATTACCTTTCAAGTGCTCTGTTATTCCTGTAGCTGAGGGATAACCAGGTTGGACGGTGCTTAAGCTAGCTACATCAGCAAAGCCTGCCAATCTAGCCTTCTGGTAATAAATTGAAAGATTTATTAAGCCCCTCTCCCCTGTTCCCCATTTTTTTTGTATGGCAGGAATAGATTTTCTTTCATGAGAAAGCAAACTAAATAGACGAGCAAACAAAATCCCTTATTTGGCCTAACTGAGGTGTAGGTCCTTTATTTCATGCTCTTTCCACTTAATGAGGTGCATGAGAGCAACGTTAGTACATACTGGGCCTCTCTGTGAGGGTGTATTATTTTTTTCTTTTTCAGTAGAAGTTTGCAGTCCAGTTGTGCTGTGACTGTAACAAGAGATGGGCCCACAGATTCAGAAAACTCATGGGATGGGACAGAGGACAAGTTCTTTTGTCTTTCCATGGAACCTCTAATGCGTCCATCTGCTCTGCGGTTGGGGGGCATGACTCCCAGTACTGGTGGACAGATGTATGTGCTTCCCAACCTGTGGTCCATGGACCACAGTGGTCTGCGAGGGTACTTCAGGGGGTCCGGAGGGGAGCAGGAGATAATTACTGCAGGTAAAGTACTGTGACGAGTGCAGTATGTTTGCAAATGAGCTGCATTTTTAATACCCCTTGGTATACAAGTTTGACTCCATCAGCCATACATTATGTAAAAAACGTTTAAAATGGCTTGCTTACATGGTGGACCACAAAAGCTTTTGAAGACAATATAGTGGTCCGCATAAAGGAAAAGGTTTGGCCAGCCCTTGTGTTTGGGGAATGAGATGCAGTAAGCCTCTCAGTGCTTATGTGAGCTGGGTAGCTGAAGTTTAAATTGAGGTATGGGAAGGAGTAATGAAGTTTGCACAGAGACTTGTGGGCAGAGCCAAAGAGGAAGCCCAGGAATCTTTTTGTGGCAGGACGGTAGGAGACAGTGAAAGAGAAGTGGGATTGATGAGAGAGAAGCAATAAGGAAGGAAGAAAATACTATGCCATGTGCAAGGGCTTGAAGGAAGAAAAGCAGAAAATACTTACTGATTTTTCCAAAGAGTTTCTTACTAAAGGAAAAAGCAGCGAATTGTGGACATAACCATTAGAGTAGCCTCCCCTCAATATGCATCACTCCTATTGGCAAGGAGAGGTACATTTTGCCTTCTCTGAGTCAGTGGCAGGCTTTCCTATTACCTGCATGGAGTCAAGGTACAAAGGCTCAGAGGAATAGTTGATGCTCCAAGTGAAATTAGGGCGGGAAGGTGGTACAAGATTGGGAATGACAAGATCTGGATTTTATTCCCAGTTCTCTCTTCAATATTCTATGTATCTTTTCGGGCAAGTCCCTTGATCTTCTCTGTGCCTCTTTTCCCCCATCTGTAATATGGCAATTAAAATGCACCTATTTTTCACAGGAAGTTTGGGAGGCTAAATTCATTAATTTGTGGCTTAATGCAGTGCTTTGAGATCCTCAGACAAAAGATGCTGTAGAAATATAATTGATCGTAGATCGCCTTGCAGTCAAACTATCCTCTGTGCTTATATTGATTAGGCTTGCTGTCCCTCAAGTCCTTTGCAACAGAGCATAAGTTGATTTCACTAGTTGGGTATGGAAGAAATCTCCTGGACTTGCAGAATTAGATGCATCATAGAGATATTCCTCTTAAACATCAGTGGCCTGTCAGAGACAGGATATGTGAATTGAAATACAATTAGCCTCTTCTGTTTTGGCAAGGGCTATGGACCTGACTTAGACTGAAGTCAACTGGAGTTGTACAATTGACTTCAAAGAACCCTTTGTTGTGCTCAAGCAATGAGCCAATATGTCACTTCTGCTTCCTGGGGACCCTGTATTGGGTTCTCTACAACATGAGGATGCTGATCAATCTACCCTAGTTCTGTGGGTGAGAACTTACCCTTGGAAAAGAGCAATAGCTAATAGGAGGAAGAGGAAGAATATACTGGATGAGGACCACAAAGACTGCAGACGTGAGTGCAAAGGGAAATGTTGCTGACTTGAAGCAAAGTCATGCTTAAAAATCAAGGCAAGGCCAGGGTCATGAAGGAGGAGTCTAATCCAGGTTCAGAGACCTGCCTGTAGGCTCTGTTGCCAAGGAGAAAGCAAAGCAATCCATCCCATTATTACTGTGGGAGTCTTTCGCATTAGATCAAAGGACAACAGTGCTGCAATCTGTTGCTGAGGCAGAAAGCAAAGCAGCAAAGAGGAGGAGGATACACATGTGGGCAGAAAGACACCTCTTGGAAAAACAACTGAGGAAATATCCTAGGAGAATTATCTTGCAGAGTGGATCCCGGAAGTCCTGTAATGCAGTAAGAGAAAGGAGAGGGTACATGAGTGGGTGAGGGACAGGCATTTCATTGGATGTTGATTATGGCATTGACTCCATTAGTCCTTTAATGCACCCACTCTTGGTGCTAGGAGTAAGCTGTGACAAGCAAGATATCACTTAATTGGATTGATGACTTACAGTAACGAAACTGCTGCCACAAAACACAGTCTGACTGCAGAATAGATACTAGATGGATGAAGAAACAATAATTCAGTTAAGCTGCAGTGGAAGGGAGCAGTGTTTCTCAACCCTGAGCCATAGCTGTTCCCCTCCCTCCCACCCCCGCCAAGACTTATCTCTTCTGCCTGTTCCACCAGAGTTTGTAAACCCCATGCATTGTAGCTATTTCTTTTTCTGGCTAGATACAGAAATCCTAGTAATCCATTGCTATGGTCTTATAGGACTTGGAGGGTCTGAATGATCTCTGTGTTACTCTTAATGGTCATGAGACTCCACCTCCACATTAAAATACATTCAAGAATTTAGCAATTTGACCCTTACTGGCCCAGCAATGTCCATTCAGTCTATCCCAAACCTCATATACAAGGGTTCGTCTCATTGAGGACCAGTGTAGGAAACAAACCTGAAATTTGTAAAGTGAGCTGTCTGTTAGGCGCTAGCCTAACGTGATGAGAAACTTTCAAAAAGTGGCAAACCCACTGTTTTATTTTTGATCCAAACTCAAAAATACACTGTCTGCTTAGCCTCAAACATATGAAAATAAATCTTCCTTAGTAAGGGATTACATGCGAGTCCTTTCAGGGGAAAAGGAGACCCCCTCCCTCCTGAAAGTTGGGGGCAGAATGATTCAAAGTTCACCACACATGGAAACTGTTTCAATCTTAGCTATGAAGATGGTACTTATGGCTTTGTAATACTGATGAATACAAAAGACAGCAAGACCATCCAGCCTGACTTCCAGATCCCAGGTTTAGTTAGAAAAATCCTCTCTTGACTTGTAAACTCAATGCTTCTCATACAGATGTCTAGATACTGGGAATGGCTGTGGCATTCCAGATGTTTGTTTTCATTTTGGTCAGTTACTTCTCCAAGTAGAAAGACAACAGAGTCCTTTAAAGACTTGACAAGCCATTAAGCAAAAGAATGGTGAAATGTAAATGAGTAGGAACATGGAATTATTAGTTAGGTGATTAATTTATTTTGGAAAAAATTATCCATGAGCCTTGGACCCACAAAGTTTGAATCTGGCTCTGAAACTACCCACCTTGAGGGATGAGTGTTCTTATCCACGTTTTTGATTCAGCCCACGAGAGGTAGTAGAGGCCACCTACCCTCTTGGAACGGTATCTGTGAACTCCCCCCAGACTTTAGCATATGTGAACCTGTGGCTTTGTTTCAGGCATATCTAGGGTCAGAGGAAAAATATTGAAAGAGGAAAAGATATTGGCTAATTCCCTAATTCCCTTTTTAAGGAACAAAAGGTAATAGGAGGCAGCCTGGGTAGGATAACGTTTCTTTACATCTGCTCATGAGAGGTAGGAGAAGCAGGTCTCTTTATTTTGGTTTCATTAATGGCAAACCAACCGCTCCAGCAATCATTTTCTTTCGCCAGCTTTAAACAGATAAAATTACTGGTTAGTAAATTCCACCTAACTTTTTAGGCTTTCAATCACAGGAGTAACCACTGCTGTGCTTCAGCTCTTGTTAAATTGTATTATAAGCACCTTAATTACAGTGAATGCTGTCTGATGGGCGAAGAAAAGGTTGACCTCCAGAGAACACATGATAGCTAAGGAAGGGAGAGGTTGGTAAGGTTTGCTGGGTATTTTTTGGTCAGGAAAGAAATGGTTTTGCAGAAAAGATTAATAGCAAACAATGTTAATCTAAATAGATCTGACATAAGACATCACATTCCTTTAGCCCAGTCTCTTCAAGAGATTCTGACGTTAACCATTTCAGTCCTGTGTCTAACTGAATAAAGGATAAGAAATACCCTTCCTAGATGGCATTGATGGAAAATTGGTACACTGTTTTTATCTCTGTTGTTTCAAAGGTAACTTAATACATGGTGATCCTCCTTTGCCTCTGGCCTGCACTTGTTTAATACGAGTGTAATTCTATTGACTTCAGTTAAGGTACTCCCAATTTGGGCTTGATCCAAAGCCACTGGAAATACTCACATTGATTTCATTAGGCTTTGGATTATTAGCTTACCCGACTGTAAAAGAGGGGTATTGGGCCTGGGTCTTGCAAAGGGATTAGTTTTTCATTATGGTCAGTTGGAAAGTGAAGCTGGAATGCCTTTCTTTGGATCCCTAAATCTGTGTTTTGTTTTATAACCCCCTGAAGAGTGTGTGTGTGTGTGTGTGTGTGTGTGTGTGTGTGTGTGTGTGTGTGTGTGTTTTTGTTTTTAAATAGGTCGGATCAAATGTAGATTGGAGGGAGCTCATTTTAAAGTCCCCCTCCGCCAAACTATAGCAACAGGCTGGCATGACAATTCAGTCTCTGACTCCCACTGTTAATGGTAAGGCTTCAGGCCTTTGGGTAAGCAGGCTATCCTTATCACCTTGGCAGACTTCCAGCTCCACATAATAATCCATTACCGTCTGCTCTGCTGGCATTCTTGCCAAATACGAGGGATATCTTTTAAATAAACACTGGCAGTTCCCAGTCAGAGGAAAGAGAGAGGGAGCAGAGGAAAAACAATCTTTGACATTTCAGTGACTTTGCGGGGCTAGCTGACACCTGGTACCACCCTTATCTTATGGTGTTTATGCACTGGCTTCTCCTGCTGGCTCCTTTGCCATCTTTAAATAGAACTGGAAAGACTTATAATGATAGGAGTAACTTTTTTGGACATCCACTACATTTTTTTTCCCAAGCTGGGAAGCCCCTTACGTTAATATTAACATCTGTGCTCCTGTTTTTCTCTGAAGTTCAGCAAACACAGCTTAGCAGGGCTCCGTGCCTCTTGTGCTGTGCCAACAATATTTTTTTCCCACAGTTTGTTGGACTGACAAGTTTTTATAACACAGCTTTGCTTTCGTGAGGCCCCCTTCCCTGCCTCCTTATCTCTGTTCATCCACCAAACCAAACAGCCACGCTAAACTGAACAATTAGGGCTTGCACGTCCTGTTTTCTGGGGATTCTAAACCTTGCTGTTTCGGTTCGTTTTCCATCATTTCATTTAATGGGTCTGTAACTTGACTCTCAAGGACAACTTGAGGTTTATTTTTCCAGCTGTTGTATTTTGTTTGGTGGTAATAAAATGGCTTGTTTGGATATTTCATAATGTCAATAAATGAACTGTCTAGTTTTTGTTTTTGTCAGGCAGTTGGAAATCCCATTTCAAATCCTGTTAATTTGGTTAGTGCACATTAAAACATTATTATTAAAAGAGTAACATAAGGCCAAATTCTGAGGCCCTTACCTGGGGCTTGAGTCTGATTTCATTTATGGCTGTCGTATGCTGATTCACTGATTTCAGTGGAGTTACCTAGTGTATATTGGCTGTAGTTCAAACCTAGAGAAGCCCTGTAGCATTTCCTCAGTCCTTACACACAGTTTTCAGCAGCCTAATGTAAGTAATAAATGAGTAAGGATGTGTGAGAATTTTTGACCCATAGAATATTAAATTTGTTGTTGAATTCTGTGCCATTCCTTTGGGTCTGATTCTGCAGCTGTTCCATGCCTAAAATGCTTTGTTGCTTGGCACATTGTATTTTACTTGAGCTTTCATCTATGTGGTTTTTAGCTAATATTTTCATGTTATTAGTATGAAAAGTAATAATTGAGGTTGGCAGAATTCAGTTTTTTAAAACTTTGATGGTAATATTGGTGTCTTTTTTTTTGTTTTTAAGCTTTTTTATTTTTTACCAATTTTCACATTATTGGAACAGAAAGTAATTAAATAATGACAATAGACATTGAGATTCCAAAAGTTAAAGCTTTATAACTTTTAAAACATAAATGGCCAACATAATACCTCAAAATTCTAATATGGTCTCAAGCTGCATCTTTCATACTCCGACAATAGAAATTTACTGATAGGCAATGGGAATAATCTTTAGTCTTTGTGGATAGTGAAATTGACATTTATTGATTAAACACCTAATGCTTCCAAACCTAATCATAACTAAGTCACCATCTAAGTCCTCTGATTAAACTTCCCATCAGATTAATATTATTACAACTTTGTGTGTGTGCAATTAAGAAATGCACATAGTTATCTGAGGCAAAAACAGGTGTTTGGAGCATCCTACAGATAAAATACAGACCTTTTTGTCAGTGGTGGGAAGGACAAATTTTGAAGTGGAACTTCATTTAATGGGTGTCAAACTTTTTGCCTTCAGCACACAATGTTTGAAATTTGCATATATTGTTAAGCAAGACAAGTTTCTTCCTAGTCACATCATTATAGATTTGTCTCCTAATAATTAAATGAGGGTATGGCATGCCCTGTTATGGAACTGTGTTGGCCCAATTTAATGTATTTTTAGTTCAACATGTTGCTCCACCCCTGCACAGTCTATATATGGTAAGCTTCATGTTAGTTCCTGTTCCATTATTTAATGGTGAAGCCAAGTTAGTTTCAGTTTCTGAAACAACACCAAGCAGAGCAAAAGTGGGTAGAATGTCTGGAAACATTCCCAAAAAATAGCACATTACCTCCCTAGCACATACTGATCCACCTACTGTGGAAAAGAGGCATCACTTATAAATCTCGACCTCTCCACTCTTGGCAGATTCTGTCCAGATGTTTCCAGGCCCCCGAGATTCTGTTATTTAAAGGCGTTCTGAGTATGTGCCCAATCCTTACGGTGTAGCCTCTTTGACAGTCAGCTGATGATTGAACCAAATTGTTAAAAATCCCTGGCAGCAAAAGGTTATTCCTTTAATTGCTTAAATAGTATTACCAGAAGTTAAAGTGAGAGCAGCTGCAGGAGTCAAACAATAATAATCAGTGACTAATTGAAATAGAACAATGCATTAGCCAGTACATTTTGTGTGTGTACACATGCAAATCTCTATACGGAAAGTGGATACAAAGACAAACAAGGAGTCCTGTGGCCCTTTTAGAGATTAACAAATTTATTTGTCCCCTGAGCTTTCATGGGAGAAAATCCCACTTCGTCAGACGCTTTGAAGTTCTTCAAAATGTTTGACAAAGTGGGATTTACTCCCATGAAAGCTCATGCGACAAATAAATTTGTTAGTGCCACAGGACTCCTTGTTGTTTTTGCTGAACTAGACTAACACAGCTACCCCTTTGGAACTTTATAAAAAGACAGGCACTTAATTTAAGGATTAAGTTCACAGCTCTTTGCTGCTCTGTTTGATGTATAGGACTATACTACAGTCTTGTCTTTTGGGCACCTCTTTCCTTCCGATTATCCTGGTGGCGAGGAGCAGTAAAAGCAAATTGAGCTTGGGTAGGCAACAGTGGCTGTGTGCCAATGGAGCCCCTGGGCAGGCACACTGTAGTGAGGAACAGCATAGCTCCTCCCCCTACCCGCAGTGCCGATTTGGGCCTTGATCGTAGGGCTTTGGACCAGAATCTTTGTGGCTATGTCTACTCTACAAATTACTTGCGTCACAGAGGGTTGTGAGTTGGATAGCCCAATGTTAGTGGGAGAGCTCCTCCCACCGATGTTGCTACTGCGTCTTGCGGCGGAGGCAGGCGTTATTAAGCCAATGACAGAGCTCTGTGCCATCGGCTTAGAGAGTCTTCACCTGAAGCACTGCAGCTGCGCAGCAGTATCTGTGGTAGTGTAGACATAGCCCGAGGCAGACTGATGTATGACATTAACCTGTCTGGAAGATGAGGTTGTGTTTGTTTTAAAAAAAGCACTTGCCGCAATGGTTTAGTAGAGTAGTCATTCAGAACATTGTCGTTAGTGTTTAGTGTACTAGGATTGTAAGCTCTTTAGGGCAGGAACTGTCTTTGTTCTGTTTATACAGCAACTAGCACAATAGGGTCTTGGTTAGATAGGTGCTGCACAGCATAAATAACTTGAGCTTACTGAAATGAAACAGCTGTATTTTGGACTATTAATGACCACTCTAAAACAAAAAAACAGTTTCATTAAATAAGGGGAATGAGTAACTCTGCTTCAGATTTAGGCTCCTCCCTCTGTCTCCTTAAGTAACATCTTCTGATTCACATTGGTGCAAAAACTGTTTTGTGGAACTGAACTGGGAAAAAAGTGTTTACGTTTTCTGTGGTTTTGAGAAATTACCAGGTTCCTCTGTTTCAAGGGTTTGGGAAATCAGAAAACCAATTCCGTGTTGCTGTTGTGACTGCTGAATGAAGACAGCATTTTTTTTTTTGGTAGGTTATAAAAGGTAAATGTTTAAAGTTAGCAGGTCAGATCTTGATCTCAGTTACATCTGAATCAGTCCAGAGCAATAGTAACGTCAAAGATTTGTTGAACAAGCCAAAGTTTTGGCTTCTACAAAAGAAGTTGTGCCTTCCTCATTAGTCACGACCTTAAACTGAACCAACCCACACTGATAACACATTGCACAACTGATCTTGATGGAGGTCTTTCTAGAGCAAATCTTTGCACCTGCTGACTTTATGCATCTGCTTAGCAGGTATATCCAGACTCTGGGTTATGTGAATCAGAGCCAGATTAATGAAAGGGCTATCGGGGATGAATCCTGGGGCCCCGGGCTCCAGCCTCTAAGGCCTCTGCAAGATCCAGTCCCTGTCACCTGCCCACTACAGCAGCAGTGGGGCTTGCTTCTGGGGGTGTACTGGGAGGGCCTCTGCCCTGCTGGTGCTGAGGGGGGCAGGGCCTTGGGGCCAAGCTCCAGGTGCTCCCGCCCTTCCCCCCAGGTAGACTGGTCTGCTCCCAGGGGTGGGGCAGACCAGCACATATTCACTTTGCTCTGGGAGTGGGACTGACTGGCACACGGTGCAGCCTCCAGGGCCCACTGTCCAACAGCCAGCCCTGCCCCCAGGAGCAGACTGGCTGGGGCAAGGCCAGGGCGTATGCACTCTCTGGGCTCAGGCCCTCACACAGCAATACCCCACCCCTAGCGGTGGGCAGCCCGGGGCACCAAGGCCACTTAATCCGGCCCTGATGTGAGTTCCAATCTTCTGTGCTCCATCTAATTCTAACCACTACCCCACTGTGCACATATACACTGCCTTATCAGCTATAGCTGGCACAAAACAAGTTTTTCACTGGCAAAGTTTCATATCCATTTTTTTAACACTGCCTCACACAGGAGGGTATCGTATGTCTTTTTCTTGAATACATGGTGTTGTGCCCCTTTGACTAGCTGCCACTTCAGGAACTTCATTAACAATTTTGTTTCTTGAGGTCTACTGTATCACCTTGGTATGACGCAGTTTCTTCCCTACGCTGTTGTGAGGGCTGGCGCTGCATGTACTGGGATTCCACAGTGCTCTACTGTTACATTTATTTTAACACCCTCAGTGCTATTAACAGGCTTCACATGTCCCTTGCAATACAGCCTCTCTTATTTCACAGTGCCTGTGAACATCTTATTCTTGTTCCCCTTGTTCAGGGATTCATTTGTCACTTAAATATCAATAGGTGTAATTACATATTACTTAGTGCTCATATTTTATCAATGGCATAGAGGAAGGAAAAAACACAGAAGAGATCACACCTGCATTCTTATGGAGATGTCAAAATTATGGAAGAGATGGCATTTACTACAATGTTGCAGTCTGCATAATACCATAATTCCATCCTTGCCTGGAAACATTGCACTTAGGCAGGAATCTGTTTCCAAGTGTGAGTAGGTATGGCGTCTCTGCAAATGGGCATGGCTGTAACCATGGAAGTCCATATGTATTTGTTGACCACAAAATGCTGCCCAGGCAGCCCGTCCTGAGCCTAGGTGCCATCTTTAGGATAGAGGGAAGCTATGTCTACACTAGTACTTTTGTTGATCAAGGGATGTGGAAAAAACACCTCCAACCAACGTATGTTTCATTGACCGTCGCGCCGGTGTGAACAGCGCTGTACTGGTGGGAGGTGCTCTCCCCTCAATGTAAGTGCTGCCGCTGGTTGGGGGTGGTTTAATTATGCTGGTGGGAGAGCTATCTCCTGTCAGCTTAGACAGGCTACGTGGGATACCTTTATAGTGGTGTTACTGCAGCTGTACAGCTCTGCTGCTGTAAGGTCTTTAGAATAGCTATAGCCTGATTTTCTAGACTCAAAGTTAGCTCATCCCAGCTGCTTTTGTGAGTAGAGAGAGTCCTTTGGGATTAGGGGGTGGGTATTTTTGATTTGCAGCCACTTTTCCTCAGGAACCAGCAGAAACCCTTCCATCATTACTCCATTGGAGTAAGGCTCTAAAGGGATAAGTCGTATACTGTGATTTTTTTGCTCCCTTCCCTACGTAGCAAACACCTTCGTCTACGCCCCGGCTGGCCAAAACAATGCTAGCTTTGCGTCTGAGCTTGCACTGATTTTGGATAGGACTGTTTTTTTGCAAAATAGTGGCGTGCCTAACCAGTGGCAACAGGGGAGAATTGGAGGATGGCATTTTACGGTTCAAAGCCTACTCACAGAACATAAAACATAAATGCTGTTGCTGGAAGGGTGCAGCATAACAGTGCTTCATTTCTTAGAATTCAGAGCAATAACACATAAGCACCTGGAAATAGAGGCACCCCGCTGTCTAAAAGAGAGGCACAGCTCACCCCCTCTTTCTTGAGTCTGTATCCCTTTATAATGAGTGCTGCTGTGCCCAGACCCAGTTCCCTTATTTCCCTGTGGAGCCCCCAAGCCTGCAAAAAGGAGCAGGGAAGTCTTTGAAACTTGTTGACAGCTTATATTTTTTTATCCCCCTCCCCAAAAATACACACTATAGCACAGAAGGACTTACCTTTTGTGAGGAGTAAGAATAGGGTTTTCCCTGTGCCATTTCCTGGCCTCTCTAGGCTCCACCCCCCATCCGCCCATAGGTATCTCTAGGAAAGGTACAATTTGGCCATGAACACTTGCATTCAGGGCTGCACAGAGAGAACTGTTTGTTTCTTTGTAATAATTGGCTGAAACCAATTGTTCTAATTGTTCACTTCTATTTTTCCCCCAAAATAGATCACTGAAGAGAGAAGCTAAAGGAAGCTTCCTCTTCTTTACTCAACTTTCTTGGCTGAATTGGTCATTTGGGCCCTGACACTTGTCCCACATCCCTCAGTCATCTGAGATGGAGTTGTAGTTAATAACCTTAGTAATAGTAAAGCACAGAAACAGCCTCTTTAATTTTTGGACTTTAGGACTCCAGTTTAAAACGTATTCCTTAAACCAAAGGAAGCCTTCTCAAAGTGATATTGGACCAGCTAGATCTGGTATGTGTTTTTATCCATTTGGGCAAGGGGGTATATAAGGCTCCCTCTGTTAGGGACTCTGTAGCATAATGGCCTCTCTTTATTGTACAGAACTTCACAATTTGTACAACATGCTTCCCAGATCCTGTAAAGAGACTTGAAAAATATGACATGGAAAGGGTGCGTGAATGGACTTGTATGGCTTAGAAAATCCTGGCATTTAAATAAGGAAGATTTTCTCCTCTCCTCCTGCCCCCCTCCCCATAGATTTTTTTTTTTTTGTTTTGTTTTTTTTTTCCTCTCTCCAAGAGAAAGCACCAACTACCTTAAAGAATATGCCTTCTGTATTGGCAATATACCACTGGCAATATAGTGCTTTTCCCTGTAAAACTGCAGGGAGTAATTCACACCAACTATTTAGTTATCCAAAGAAAAAGTGGAAAGAGTTTTAAAATATCATATAATTAAAATGTATAGTTGTTCTGGCCCCATTCTCTTCCTTAATAATGGTTATGCCAAAGCATAAAGGGTTAAACTAATAAACTAAACAGTGTGTTTTTGTTTTATCTAAACAAAATGTATCAACATCTGGTCACTAGCTACTTACTTAACATTGCTTGCCAGCTTTAGAATTTAATAAGCAGGTTACCCTAAAATAGCTCAGGTTTAACTGCACAACACCAGTTAGTGGGTTGATAAATAGTAAAATCCAAGGCAAATGCTCACTGAAAGCAAAGGGCTGTTTGCAGGGAAAAGAACTTGTAGATCTTGGATGTGGTTGTAATGACCATTTGGGTGACTTTCGCAAGGCATTGTGAGTAATCTAAGTTTACATATGTGGTTCTGCATGTGGAAAAACAAAACTTGAGCTAAACAGAGGGAGCAGTGCTAAACTGAGTCGCTAACACTCTACAGTACTGATTTCTCTTTTTACCAAGCCTGCTTTTCCTGAGCAATTTGAACTGAGTTTTTGTACAAATCTGCTGGTAACCTGAGAGTTGTCAGATGATCATTCCAATGCCACATATCTGAAATTTGGACAGGGACCATCTAGATGACAGAACATTTTGTGGATCACCTCCCTTCCATTTCATGCCCTGATCTGCAGTCTCACAGCCAAGTGCTCCAACATCTCCAGGAATTCCTTGTAGTGGCATCTTGTGTGGGGTTGGAGGAAGGTTGAGGTGGGAATTGCTGCAGAAAAGCAATCTAGATTTCCCCCTCACACACAAACACATGTTCAAATCACTTTTATTCTCCCACCCTACCACCATGTCTCATGTTGGTGCAAACCCACTTCCTGGATGTCTCCATACCATCTAACTCTCACTGGACACCACCCTCCCCTGGGTCCTGCCGTGAGTGCAGGGGACTGGACTTGATGACCTCTCATGGTCCTTTCCAGTTTCTATGATTTTATGATTCTGGCATTTTTCTGTGACAGGGCAAGGGGATTTTCCTCCAAAGCCATTTGTTCCTTCTCTGACAAGTCTTCACCCATTAGCTCTGTCTTGCGGTAACTGTCTCCTGGTGTGTCGTGACAATGCCACATCTCTTGATGTTTTCGTCTTGAGGGTGTCTTTTGAGGTTTTTCTTTTGGCCTTCCCATTTTCTTTCTCCTTTGAGTTGGGTGTACAGCAATTGTTTTGCTAAGTGTTCATGAGACATGCACGCTTCATCTCAGATTCAGTTGGATAATCAGAGCCTGATCACTGAAGATTTTGGTCTCCGTGAGGAGACTAACATTAGGGTGGCCATCCTCCCATTTGATGTTGAGGGTCTTCCAGAGAAAGGGCTGGTGCTGGCGTTCTAGGTTTTTCAAGTGTTTTATGTCAGTCACCCACATCTCACAGCCATAAAGAAGAGTTGGGATTCCCAGCGCTTTATAAACTAAAAGTCTAGTGTCTCTTCTGATGTCATGGTTGTTGAACACCTGGTGAGATAGCTTTGCCTTTGGCAGATGGACACAGAACATTTGTCCTGAATATTGAGGTCTATTTGTCCTCTGCCTATCTGGGCAGTCATCTCTCACAAAGTGTCCTACGTTTTCAAGTTCCTCTCTGTCAGTTTAGATCTGGGGAAGTAATAACTGTGGCAAACGGTATTGTTTCTGTCTGAAGAGATCAGCTGATCAGTGAAGCAGAGTAAGGATTATTAGGAAAGTGATTCACTGATTAACAGTATTCATAACTTTTTTGCAATAGACATCGGGCCAAAGGCCTGATCCAAATCTGATGCATCTTTCCATTGACTTGATTAAGTAAGGCTTCTTCTCCGGAGAGGTGTTGTCTGTGAAGGTTTAGCACATCTCAGAACCACTATATTTTATTTCACAGTTTATCCTGTAGTCTGCCATGACAAATTGACATTCTCTTAGCTACTGAATATTACAAAGGGGGTCATTTCCTGAGGACAGTTGATGCGCACTGTGAGCTCAGAAAGATCCTCTCAGACACTTTATTTAGAGAGAGATGATCTCCATGTAACAATTCTCTAAAATAATGAATCCTGGGCTCAGATGAAGCGAAATCACACTCCATACTGGCAGTGTAGCCCAAGCAGCAAGCTGCTCATTACTGCTGAATTTTTGTCTTATTGCTGATCATATGTGCAGGCTGGATTCTGAAATGTTGGCTCTGAGGATGAACAAATAGAAGTGATAGATTGGATGATTGCCAAGTGTGCAGTAACAGAGGGGGAGGGGAAAACAGCCTTTGGTGTCATTCAAGAGCTTAACTGGTTTTCTCTGTAGGTGTTTTTCCAGTTCCCAGTAACATATTGACATTGGAAAGCATAGCAACAGCAACCTCAGTGGGGAGGTTGCCTATGTTATAATCCAAGGGAGTTAAAGTGAAGTATTTGTTGGAGTGGCAGTACCAGGAAATGACTGAGAGATCACCTGACAGGATGTGCAATATATTGCAAAGAGAAGTATTTACTTACAGGCTAGACTTCTACCGGATTCCTCCAAGAGTGGCTTGAGGCAGTTCTTTGACATACCTGACCCACTTGGAGTAGGGAGTCCTTAGATAGTAAATACCTTCTCCACCTTTTGAGCAGGCAGAGGGATTGTTTGCCGAACTGGTCTAGCCCAGCATCATGAAATATAAAATATTCTGTCTCTCTTTAGGGCTGCTGCTGTTTCAAAATGATTATAAGCTGTGGTTTAACCATTCCACTTCTTGGCATTCAGACATGTAGAAAATGTCTTGGATTTGCCAATTCCCACCACCTGGCAATGGAGTCCCTCTCCTGAAAGCACATGCACTGGTTTCTTCTGAGATGCTGAGTCACTGCAAATTCCTAATGAGATCAACAGGAACCAAGAATCCTCAGTGAATGAAGTGGCTGTTATGTCTGAACAGGTACCATCTGTGTGGAACTTCAAGATAGAGAAACAGATGTTTCTCTTTTTCTCACATTTGGTTGATTCTGGCACCTGCAACTACCTGTGCAAAGCAACACCACAGAAAAGGATCCACTAACACATAACAGCCTTTAATGAGATCAGGGAATCAAGTCCTAATGCCCTGTTAACAGATGAGTATAGAATTTCTAGTGAGCAGTCCCAGGCATTAACGAACAGGTTAACTTTGTCAACTGCTGTTGACGGCAGCATTATGATTGTTACTAATTCTGCTCCAGATTCTCTGCTCGTGTAAATAGATGCAGCAGTAAAGAATATGGCTCTGGATATTCAGAGCTAGAAACAAAGGCCAGGTTCTGCTCCTCTTCATGCTGGAGTATATACTTGGTGCAACTCCACCTTTTCACTGGTATAGCTGAGAACAGACTCTGGCCCAAGATAGGGTTGATGTGTTTTTAAAATAAGGTGTCCATGCCTTGAAATAAAAATGGTGGCTATCCCTTGACTGCACTGCATTCTGGTAGTAGACAGGAACAAGAGGGAGCATAAAAGTTGCTGAAAACAGCTTTATGTATACAAGGTCCTCAACTTGTGCTATATGGACACAATTTATTTTTTGTTGTGCATGACACTATACTTCAATAAGAAATCTGGGTTGCTACACTTGAACATTCTGAGCATCAAAGGTCCACATTCAATTGTTCTATGCTGGGACAACACTTCCAGGTGATATCCTAGAGGAGGCTTTATTTTCTTTGTAAGTCACCTGTAACAGGGGATGGGTAGCTTTTATTTCTGTAAAAAACTGTGTGGCACTTTCTGGCCCTCTTAAACAAAGTCAGTAGTTACTTGCTGAAATAGACGTACAGCTGCCAACTCTATATCTCTTCTGCGCACTGCATACCCGCTGTATGAGTGGGAAGGAAAGCATCCATGATCGGCAATAGCTAATTTAAGAAGCATTTGCTCTCTTACTCTCTACATTGTCTGTATAGGCAGTGGTGAACAGTGTCTTTTTTTTTTTTTTCTTTTGAAGGGACTGCTCAGGTCAGTAAGAATAAGTCTGCTTACACACTGCAGGCTAAAAACTTGTGCTTTATTTAACTGCATCACAACAGAGTGGCTAGGAAAAATCATGCTTCCTAAACACGAAGTAAGGGAAAAGGTGCTAATCTATAAATCTGAATGACTTAGCTTACCCCTTGATGACCACTTTCCTACAGTCTCCTTCATGTAAGGACAATGAATGCAGCATGCTTCTGAGAGATGAGGGTCAGTTTTGTAGAAGCTGCCATATGGTGTAATTGCTTCTGCATCTGACTTTACAGCTCTTTGGGTACGTCCACACTGGAGCCTTAGGTCAACTTAAAGACAGTTAAGTTGACCTAAAGACCACTGCGTCCACACTGGGCGCTTATTAAGTTGACTTTAGCGCTTCCTTAAGTTGACTTAAAAACACCATCTCTTAAGGTCAACCTAAGGCTTAAGTTGATTTAAGACAGGATAGATGGGGAATAGCCCTTAAGTCAACCTAATTGGACTCCAGGGCCCCTTCTAGAGTTCCTGGCCACTCCTCAGTCGACCTAGTACCTGCCAGTGTGGACACAGGGCTGTGGACTCTCAAAGTTGACCTTGATTAAGTCGACTTAACAGAGCCTCCAGTGTAGATGTACCCTTTGGTTGTAAAATGGGAAGGATCATCTAATTTGCTTGTGGGCGGTAATGGGTATGGTAGTGAAGTGAGTTTGGTACTGCAGTGCTGGATACCATTTAATATGTTCAGAGTATTAATAATAATATCTGGCTCTCACACAGCACCTTTTTCATCAGTGGATCTTGAAATGCTTCATGATCTTTAAAGCAGCTAGAGTTGGTTATTAACGGACAAATCCTGTAGTCTCTCTGGGTACGTCTACACTGGAGGCTCTGTTAAGTTGACTTAACCACGGTCGACTTTAAGTTGACTTAAAGTCAACCTTGTTAAGTTGACTTAGAGTCCAAAGTCCTGCATGCACACTGGCAGGTGCTAGGTCGACCGAGGCTTGGCCAGGAACTCTGCGAGGGGGCCTGAAGGCCATTTAGGTCGACTTAAGGGCTATTCCCCACCTACACTGGCTTAAGTTGACTTAATACGGTCAATTTAAGCCTTAGGTTGACCTTAAGAGGTGGTGTTATTAAGTCAACTTAAGGAAGTGTTTAGGTTGACTTAATAAGCGCCCAGTGTAGATGCAGCGGTCTGTGGGTTCACTTAACTATCCTTAAGTCAACCTAAGGCTCCAGTGTGGATGCACCCTCTATGTATTGAATTCCCATTGACTTCATTGAGTGCTCCTCCAGTTGAGCCTTTGTATGATCAAGTGCCGGATGATTATGCCTGTGGGGTAAATCGATATAGATATTAAAAAAAAAAAAAAAAAAAAAAAAAAAATCACAGCTGGCCTGGATCTGCTGATTGGGCTGAAAAATGGCTTTGTAGCTGCTCGGAGTGGAGCCCACATGTTTATACAGCAATGTTTAGCCCTGTGAGCCTGAGCCACTTGATACAGGCCCATTGTGACTGTGCTGCAGGTCTCGTACCGCAATGTATACCTTTATATTCTTCTGGGATATTGGATATATGGGCTAATGGACTGAGCATGGAACAAGGAATCGTGAACTTCTATGCTACAATCCTGCCTTTGGCACTGACCTCCTCTGTGGCCCTGGGTAAGCTAGTTGTGCTCGTTGATCCCAAGAAAGGACGTTGAAACACTAAGTGTTGAAGTATTATTGTGAACCATCTATCCTGTGTTGAAGTCCCCACTTAATTTCAAATCAAATTTTCTCTTCGTTTCCTTTTCTTCCCCCATTTGTTACAACTATTGTAGTATCTACCAGACTCCAAACCCCACTGGAGGTCCAGCACTATAATTAAGTTGTTCCTCCCTTGTTGCCAGATTTATTCTTTTTTAGAATGCTCTTCATCAACTAATTGCTGCTTGGCACAGTACTAAATTTAATCACTGAACTCCGAAATATTATAATGTGGCTACCTACTCCATGGTTCCATTTGAATGGAAATTTTCTTTCTAGTTGAGAGACTATTAAAATCCTGTCTGTCTTGTGTAAAACAAAAGTGTTTTGTTTGGATTTGTTTTTCATTATTTTTGCAATCAACAAAAGATGATTATTTGCCCTCTCCATGGTGCAGAGATCTCTCCTAACATACAGACTGCCTCTCTGCCTGCTTTCTCCCTTTGTAACTACAGAATAAAACAGTTTCCTTCACACAGGCAACTGCAGTTGGAATGCACAAAAGCAAATGCCATTTAGATAAATCTTCAAGGCTTTCCATGGGAAGGCATAATTAAGAAGTGGATGTGAGGCATAACTGAATCAAGATAGACAATGCTATGGGCAACAACAACTGACAGTGACACGCATTTATGGTTAAAAGCAAATCTTTCATAATACATAAGGATTTGATTTGGTCAGAACCTTTGAGAGAGACAACAAACCCACAGACATTGGGTTGTTTGAATTCACTTATTGCAAACGCTTTCCATTCTGGCGGGGGGGGAATTGCATCTCTTGATGCGTACTACTGAGCAGTCTATAGGCAGGATGGCAATTTTCTTGCGTTTTGAGAGTTAGCAGCCCATTCACAGTGGGTAGACTTTCAAAAGATCCATTTATTGAATGACGCAAGGTGAAGATTATGATTCACTCTGTATAGGTTAAGTTTGTAAAATCTGCCATCAACAGCCTGTATTCATTCTCCTGGCACCTACACAGCTACATAATGTATTTGTTATCTCTAGGGTCCCTCTTTTAACCCTTTCAGAGGCTTACTCATGATCTACATTCTACAATAAGACATGGGCAAGCTATTGATCTTGTCTTGTGAGTGGATATCCTCTTTATTGGCAGAGCTAGAGGGATAAGAGGAAGCAACTCCTATATGGCTTGTGTGCAGTGACCCAGCAATCTGGTCCAGAACATTCCCTTCTGAGTCTGCAGATTTGAAATCACTCACTGGCATATGACAGCTGATTTCCTAGGGCTCAGCCAGACTGGCTTATTTTAGCAGGGGGGCAGCTGTATCATTACCTGGTACTCCCTTGCTGCCCTTTGAGCAAAGTGTTGGAAGGGACCTTTAGTCGCTGCATACAGCAGTTGAAAGGCAAATCTTCCCTATAATCCGCCCCCAACCCTAAATTTTTAGCATGGGGTGCTGGGAGTCATGCTGCTATGGTGGCAGAGCCTTTAAAGGGGCAGGGCTCCCCTCTCCGCATCAAAAGCTGGGCTGGGCTTAGCCATGCCTGATGGTGCAGTAGGGGCAACTGAATCAGGCAGTCTTCCTCTCGCCAAAGCTGTGTTTGGGGGAAGTCAAGTCAGGGCTGCATTTGGTATGAGAAACAGACCTTCGAGGAGATGCAGCTGCAATGAGATTGTGGCGTGGCCAAGCTGATGGCTCTTACGCAAGCAAGTTTTACTATTCAGGTCCCACTTGGCAAACCCCAAACATCAAAGGAAGGAAGAAAAAACTTCAGAACCATCAAAAGACGTCTCATATCCGTTACTAAAAATGGCCAATGCCTGGAAGAGGGTTCTTATTTTATCTGATCCATATCATCCACCCCTGACTTAACCTCAGTTCAGAGAGACAGCATGCCATGGTATAAATCTGAATCCTGCTTCTCTGAACCTAATCCTGGGGTCCTGATTCGGACAAACTTTCTATCAGTCGTAGCTCTGTCTAAGGACTAGAAGTTTGGATCCCCTGTCATTTATTGTAGCTCGGGGAAAATTGTGAAGCCTCCTTTATTATTGGATTGAATGTTTAAAAAACTTGCTTCCACCATGCCTGCATTCTTCCTCCCCCCCCTTTTATTGTTGGCTGTCAGCAAACCACTATCTGCAGAAAGGAATTATGAAGTTGTATGCATGAGTATTTGCAGAAACTGAATTTTAAGAAACACTTGCACATGTAAATTCTAAATGCTGGTGTGCTTCTCCAGTTAGGAAACAGAGAAGTTCCTGTGGGTGCATCTACACTTACAAATTAAGTCGGTATAAGTAGGCTTAAGTCGACATAATTTACTCTGCATCTACACTGGACTTTCCTTAATTCAACTTAAACTGCTCCTTAAGTCGAATTAAGGAAAAGTTTAGTTTGAATTAATAGAACCTTGTTTTAATTCGAACTAGCGCTTAAGTCGACTTTATTAAGTCAACTTAAGTGGAGACGCAGAGTAGTGCCTAGGTGGACAACTTTAAGTAGACTTAAAACGTTAAGTCGACTCAAGGTCGAAAAGGGGCCACATCTACACTTGAAAAGTTAAGACCACTTCTGTTAGGTTGACTTAATACGGTTGACTTAAAGTCGACCGTATTAAGTCAACTTTATAAAGTTGACTTAACTTTTCAAGTGTAGACATAGCCTGTGTGACTTACGTGACCAGTTTTTACTAACCATCAACACTTGAATTGTTGGACCCTCCATGAACAACTTGGGATTAATTTTAAAGAGGGGTTTTTTAATCACAAAAAATGTATCAAAACCTTTAAAATAATTAAATAACTTAGAGGAAGTTTGATCTACACATGAATATTCAGCAAAATAAAAGGCCAAATTCCTCAGATAATCATCTATTCAGAATAAAATATTTGCATAGCCCTTCTCCCATGGGGAGGAAGTGAAATATATAAAATTAAAGCTCAGTGAAGTCAATGAAAAGACTTTGATTTGGCTCAGGCGCTTGGTTTCTAGCTTCCACAAAAAGTTTGTGTGACGACGGCTATCTTGGCCAACTCACGAGGGATTGAACCAGAGATATCCAGAGCCAAAAAGCATAAGCTACCACATCTTGAGCTAAAGGTCTCCATGTGGTCCTGACACAGCCTAATTTCCTGTGTGATTTTAGGCACAGCTGTGGACCTGTAACCCATTTTCACCAGTGGCTTACAACAGTATGTCGAGCAACTATGTGCAGCCTTTTGAGTTAAATGAAGAAATAAGCTTTTCCTTTCCTTTCAGCACTGCTGAAATATGATCCAAGACTCAGGTAAATTCCATCTGTGATCTCATTATTTGGTTATGAACATGTATTTATATTCTTGAGACAATATAGCTCCTTTTGCACAGACAAAAATCATATAAGCTAAATGAACAGGGTTCCATGTGTATAGTAAAGATATTTCAGATGCCTAAGGGCTTGAACATTAGCAGACACTGTGGTCACATTCAACATAAGCGAGACTTCTGAGTTTTGGCATTTAAAATGACAATTAAAAGTATGGCAGGCATGTTTCAGCAACTTTATCGGATGCCATAAACTTCTAGAAAAAGATTTAGAACAAAAGTAAAGATTCCGGGTGCTGCTTATCTTTTTGTTTCTTAAACTTGCTTTTTAATGTGATATCCCTCAGTGCACTGTGAAGCTAATGAAACAGGTATGTAATGGACATCTGCGCCTTCCTCACTACAATAAGAATCCACTGGCAGATGGAAAGCACTTCTTGGGGATAGTCAAGACTTGCAATCTTTAGGGCCTCAATCAGGCCACCTTTTGCCTAAAAGAACTACCTCAAGGAGCAAAAGCCACAAATAAACTGGCAGTCAAGTGGAAAAGTGTTCCTTCTTTAAACACAGAAGAGAGAGATTAGACCTGAAGGCCAAGAAAATGTGCATAACATGAAACAGCCTGCACATCTTTTGGAATAAATTTGCAAAAGTTATGCTACAGGTTCAGTAAGCGCTACCCACCACTGTAACTTCTAGTTCCACAGTAAACTGCAAACCCTTGTTCTCAGCATCTCATGCAGTATTACTTGTATTATTATAGCACAATCAGCCTAATCATGTGCTAAGTGTTTTCCATATATAGCTGGAGATGAGTCCACGCATAAATTGCTAAATGTCTAAATAGAGACCATTGAAAAAGAGTGGGAGAAAGAAGCATCATCCCCATTCTAGAAATTGAGGCACGGAGAGTAAGGAGATTCAGGCACCCAGTTCCTCTTTGTGCTGTTGAAACTCTCCCCTACCTGACTTTACGAAGGTCACAAAGTCAGTGGCTGAATCAGGAATCTGAATTCCCACTTTCAAGAGTTCCAGTCCAGGGCCTTCCTTACAGTGCCATCCTTTTGTGTGTCCCTTCTACCCACTTAATGAACACGAGACATAAGTGTCCAAATTAAACCATGTAGGAGATGAAGACGGGTTCATTGGCTTCTTTTGTCACTGGCTCCTTAAATGTGCACTACTTTCAACTCCATGGCTAAACACATTGCTGGAATCTCTATGGCAGGAAATTTGAATTTGTTCTAGGACATTTCAGCTCAAGAGGTGATGGTGCCATATCGCTTTGAATGTTCTCAAAAGAACTTCCTCTCTCAGAAGTTTCTGCTAAGTATGTTGTTGATTGTTCGTTTGTTTGAAACAAACAATAGATTTTTTGATGCCCCAATTTTACCCGTCACACTCAAGGCAAGACTCCACCCCCCTTTTTGCATGCTATGGAAATGTGAACGTAGGTGCAGGAGGAATGGTGACTGAAGCATCCAGTCTTCCACTCAGTCTTACCCCACCTTAGCCTTTGTGGTCCTCTCCTGTTCGTTGGTGAGAGGGAGAAGGAAATATGTAATTGTCCCTGGCCCTTGTGCAGCTTTATAGGAAGGGCATAAAGAATCTTCCTACCTACCCCTGTGCAAGAACCACAGAATAATTTCTATCGCCGTGTGGAATGGAGCATAGGACATGATGCTTCCCTCCCTGGGGACACAAAGGAGCCCAAAGAGGTCAAGGAAAACCCAAGTCTTGAGACAGGAAGGTGTCTGAAGGCCACTTTTGTCTGCCCACAGCTGTTTTGCTCTGCTCTGACAAAGCTGTGCATTGTCATTGTTTTCTTAGTGCAGGGAATGCTGCCACTTTTTCCAGGTGTGAATGGAAGGGGTGCCTCTGGCTTAGGACAGTAACTTGTGTAGTAAACCATTCCGTGTTACTTGATTTGAAACCTCTTTTGCCTTCCTCTCAATACAATCGGAGACAATTGTGCATGTTATTGTCCTACCTCTTCTGCATTTCCTTCCTGTGTTTATTTCCTCCAATCTGTCTGAACTTAGTTTTTAAGGTCTTCTTCCCACGGAATCTGTCTAGATTGCCTTTGTAAAATGCCATGCCTGTACCTGGTACTATAGAAATGAGAGAATAAATAGAAATATCAAGAAAAAATGTGTCTGCACTCGTGGAAGGAACTTGAACCCTGGCTCAAAGGACCAGCACAAACCTATGGAATACCTAATTCCAATATGAGCATTGTTTTGATGGCTTAAGTTGGCAGGAAGTACTAGCATAATTTTCATGCTCCCTTGCTGCATAGGGGTGAATTTCACCTTCTGAATGCACGTGGCCTGCTGTCAGTTGTAGTTAATAAATTTTGATTTGGTGGAAAGTCCTCTATTCTTGCTATGAGTGGCTTTCATCTTACTATTACCTCCACAATTTCAGTTCAGTTACCTTTTCACTTTTAAACCATCAAAATGAAACCCTGGTGGTGAAATAAATGTTAATTACCATTACCACAAAAACTAGGAGAGAGGCAGCTGCGGTACAACTTCAAAATATTTCAAACTCCTGTACGTCGCTGAGTAATGCACTATAGTTTCTCAAATAGACTTTGCTTTGTGACAGAAATGGAGCTGTTACTCTGAGATGATCCAAAGGGGTAGCCGTATTAGTTTTGGTTATCAAAACAAACAAGACGTCCTGTGGTCCTTTTTAAAGACTAACATTTATTTATCGCATGAGCTTTCATGGGAGAAAATCCCACTTCGTCAGATGCTTTGAAGATGCTCACATTCTGTAAGGTGCCCAATCAGCTCTGGATTCTTTGAGTGTCTAACTCTTCTCCCCAGCGGTGCAGAATTGTTCCCTGTTGCATATCTGCTAGTGTTTTGTTTAATGTCTCGTTTAGGTCTAAATGTGCCAGGCTATGATGCTTTCATCTTTGGGAGATGTAGCACAGGCCACTCACTCTTGTTCTTGGGAATTTTTTCTTTATATTCAGGCTCTGGTTTCCATTTAACAATTTCATCTCACTTCTTCTAGTTCCTTTTTACTGAGCAAAATAATTCTTCTCCCTCCTTGGCAGGGCCGTCTTTGGGGGTGGGGCAATGGGACAATCACCCCGGGCCCCATGGTAATGTGGGCCCCGCGCTGCCCCGGTCCCAGAGGGGGGGCAGTGCGGGGCCCATGCCGCAGCTCCCCCAGAGCTGCGCTTTGCCCTGCCTCTGCTGCCTTTTGGCAGTGGCAGAGGGGTGAGTGTCTTCACCTGGCCTCTGGCCCTGGGCCAGCCCTCCCCGCCCCCAGGGTGGGGCAGTTCACAGGGCCTGGCCTCTTTGGGCTGGGTCGGCCCCGGCTGGGCCCAGGGTCGGCCTCAGCCAGAGGCGTGGCCTCACCCGGGGTCGGCCCCCCATGGTGGCCTCAGCTCCCACTCCAGGATGCCAGTGGTGGCAGCCTGGGATCCCGGCTGGGGCCGGCTCGTGGCCTCAGGTGGGGACCCGAGGCTGTGATGTCGCTGGGAGCCAAGGCTTGCCGGGCTCCTGGGGGCGGGTCGACCTGGGCCTCCCTTCCCCCCTCCAGTGTGGTGTGGGGCCCCAACCAAGGCCAATTGTCCCTGGGCCCCTCTCCCCCTTAGGGACGGCCCTGCTCCTTCGTATTTACCCTCCAAGTATTTGTAAACTGTCAGCTCTCTTCCACACGCCAAATTCTGCTCCTACCTCCACCTCCAAACAACACACCCAAACTCCTTCACTGCCTGGCTGCAACAGGGGCCTTTTAAACGGCTACTCTTAATTGGCGTCAACTGCTCCAACTGACTCTGGGCGCTTTAATTGGAGTCAGGTGCCTTAATTGGTTCACAGCAGCCCTGCCCCAGCTACCCTGGGAACAGGGCTGTGCTAAGTCTGGGGCTAACATATCTTGCCTCCAGCGCCCTCCTGTAGCCCTCAGGTCTGACTCCATCACATAACCTGTAAGTCATTAGCTATGCTCTTGTGAATCATCCCCTTTTCTTCTTTAACTGGGGTGACTGCGTATGGTTTCAAGGAAATAAAGGACAACTGTATGACAAATCCTGGCTCAAATTTATTTTTAAATGATTAGTAAGAATATTTGCTTTTATGGCGCAAAATCCTACCCAGCATGAAATCATCTGTATTAGCCAGAACATTCAGAAGGCCACAACACCTGCAAGTGGGGGTAGAGTTTCAAAAGGGTTCATAACCACAAGAGATTCTAAGGCCAAGAAGTTAGCAGGATTCATGAAGAGGGGACATGCAGACGGTGAACAAGAACATCCAGAGTTGCAATCATTGAGTTTTTGAAAGGATATAAACCCCCATGCTTCAGGATATAAATCAGTTTCTGAGGCTATCTCTGCACTTGAAAAGTTAAGTTGACTTTATTAAGTCGACTTAAGGTCGACTTTAAGTCAATTTAACAAAAGTCGACTTAACTTTTCAAGTGTAGCAATAGCCCCTTTTTTACTTTGTCGACTTAATAAGGTGGATTTAGGTGCTAATCCCCGTCCACACTGGCTTAAGTCGACCTAATAAGGTCGATTTAAGCATTAAGTCAACCTAAATTGAGGTTTTAAGTTGACTTAAGGAAAGCCCAGTGTGGACACAGAGTAGTTTGTCAACTTACAAATTAAGTCGACTTAAGGAGGCATAAGTGTAGACGCACCCGAGTGATTACTGAGGTATGGAAGAAGCTTTCCTTTTGGGCAGGCTGGTCCATAATTGCCTGCTGCAGCATTTCTTCCACCTTCCCAGGCAGCCTCTGTTGTGGCTGGCCACTGTTGGAGACGTGAAACTGAACTAGATAGGCCCATGTCTTGTTCCAGTATGATAATTCCTATGTTATCATGCAAAATAGACTATTGTTCTCACAGCTGAGGAAAGCCCAAAGCTGCAAAATAATCTTAAGGGGAAGAGGCAGAACAAAACACTCATGCATTTCCTCTTCCAAAGTTTATAGCAATTTTAGTCCAGCCTCCACTCTCTTCCTGTTTCCCTGCCTTTCTGACACTCATTTAACTCCCCATTTGTTACCTGGTTACATATGGCTCTTTATTATAGGAACCATTTTCTTTCAGAATCTTTCTTTTCTCATGTAGTTGGCAAGACTATTTCCATTTGTCTTGCGTCAGGAGAAAAGCCCCTTGCTGTATCTAGAACAGCTGAACTTCACAAGTTATTTCTCTTACCTCTGGTTTTTAGGCCCATTCTTTTAAATGTCTTTTTTTTCATAAGGGTTTCTTTTCAAATATGATCAAGAGGTCCGGGTGTTACCCAGCTGCACCACTGCCTGACTGGTGGTTTGGGAACTATTTGTTACTTGACTTGAACAGTTATTCTTGTTCTGTGTGCATACACTATGACTGAATTGCAAGGCCTGCCTACTGTAAACTCGTAATGAAGTCAACACAGTTTTTGTGGTGGGGTGGAGGAGGATATGCAGACCCCAATAGTTTGACCATATGCTCCTTTCCTTCATCAAAACCTTTTCTTTCTTGATATGCAGTCACCCCTCAGGCATGTGTAGAGTACAGAAATCAATACAAAAGTCTAAATACAGAAAAAGAAGAAAATGCATTTTGCTCCCTCCTGTTCTTCCACAGCTGGTCTCGGTTGCTGAATATAGCAAAGCTACGGAGGTTAGCTTTAGAAAAGGCCACGGGTGCTCTTCTGCCTGTGATGAACTGTATAGGTCACATGTATTCACTCGTTCACACTTGCACGCACACATGCCCTGTTAAAACTGTGGCAACAAACACTCAGCCTTGGGTTTTACAAGCCTCAGAATGAGGGAGGTAGAAAAATACATTTACTCACTTAGGAATGGGCTCTCGTTTGCTGCAGACGTTCTTGTTTGGCTAACAGTCTACAGGATTAATCACATAAATGTCCCAACTCAAAGTCCATTAGCCAGGAGAGGTTAGTCACCTCTTCACTTTCCTACTCTCAGTTCTTGGCTGTCACACTCTTGTGTGACCTTCTCACTAGGTCCCTGGAGTGGGAATCCTATTACTGGATTCTCAAGTTCTCTCCATATATAGTGGGTGTATAATAGTGATGAGCTCAACAGAAATGCTTTTAAATAAATACAATCAGTAAGTGTATGTGCTGCTTCATCTCTTACTGCAAGTTCATGATGCTATCCAGAGAGTAAAAGGGAGAGGCTGGAAGTTTCAAAGAAGCCCAAAAGAGTTAAGCACCTGTTTAATTTTAATAGATTAATTTAATTTTAATTACTGTTTAATTTCAATAGAATTTGGACTATTTTGAAAATCCTGGTCAAAATGACTTACAGATACCCAGGCTTTGCAGTACTGATATTATTCCTATTTTCCCCTGCTTAGAAAGTACAGTGGAACATTCAGATATGCTGTTTAAAAGAATCATAGGGCTTATTAATGATACTCGCATGGGTATGGAATCAGCCCACACAAATAAAAGACAAGGATATCCAGAACTATGGTTTAAGGATTGGCCCGTCAGGGATAAGATGACATTGTGCTCACGGACTCAGGGGCAGTATTAATAAATCAGATAAGCAAAACCTCCATGCTAACAAGCACCCCTCAAAATATTTCCCTTCTTCTATCTGTGCCAGAATGAGCCTTTTGACCCGTGATTCATTGGATGATTGTTAAATAAGGGCTCAGTCTAACCTTATTGAAGTCAACAAGATTTGACTTCCTGTTTCCCCCCCCCCCCCCCCAAGTACTAGATCTGACCCTTAATCTAGTACATTGTTTTTTTTCTATTTGATTTGACTCAGCACTGAAATATTGTCTAATAACACAATTCAAGTCTTCCCTTCTGGAGTACAGCAGGTACTTACAGAAAAGATACAAGATGGAGGCAGTTATCCTGACACTTCTAGTAAGGAAGACATTTAGCAGATAGAAGAATTGCACATCCTACTTTCTCTGAACAAAGAGAGCAAAGAACAAACAGTTCTGTGGTCTGCTCTGCATATACCTTCTCTTCAGAGATTTTTCTTCTATGGACCAAAAATTGAGCCATGTTACAACATAATTATTACCCATTTCTCTACCCTATTTCTTCTATGGGGTAAAAAGTTTAGAATTCAAGTGAATTGGACATGCTACAACCAATTAAATTTGTTTTTAAATGTTAATGACAATGTTTGAAGATACGCTTAGGAAATGTCATCTTATTTTATCACTTTGTCTTCATGTTTTACGGTATAAAAGTCCCTAAGCCTGGAAGTCTGACTTTTTGAGAGAGAGCTTGTAACTTTGAATGTCAAGCTTAGCTATAATCGATCTTTCAGTTTATTTCATCTGTTTCACTTCCCCTGGCTGTCTTGAATTTTGACCCTGAAAGATAGGAGTGTAAGGTGTGGCAACTAATGCTAACAATCTAACAGAAAAGCTAGGCAGACTCCCTGATTGCTGTTCCAGTGTAAATGGACTCTTCTCAAATGAATTGCTTGGGAGTCCTCGTTCTGATGTGGACTCACTCAAATGTAAGTCTGACATTCTGTCACCAAGATGACATTTGTGCTTGATTTATGTTGGCATGCAAGTAGCTATAAACTGCACATGTGCCTGCCGTAGTCCTGTCTCAAATAGAGCCTGTTTCTATAAACAGAAACATGGCCACAGAACGAATGTACTAGCCCTTTGCAATGTCAACATCACCACAAATACAGACATCCAGGAGCTACATGTGGTACATTTCCCCCCCATATACTTCAACTCAACTAGTTATGTGGGTGGATCCAGAATGACTTACTAGGTGAAAGGCACTAGTTACTCATCTGTACAGGAACCATAATCCAATTTTTCTTTCTGTCTGTCTGTCTGTCTCCTGTGGTGATCCCTTCCAATTTGCATCTACCTTGAAGATTGAGGAGATATGATACTATATCAAATGGTATAGTCAGATTTCTTTGAAAAGAAATTATACATGCTCTGGGTGAATAAATATGGAAAACATCTATTCAGTGAAATGTGATTTTTGTATTTTTTTTACTGTGCTTTACAGTATTTGCAAATGGGCAATATGCAGCAGTATGCAAGAGCACTTTAAAAAGATAAGAGGGAAAAAACCAAGCAGAGGTAACAGAGCTCTTTATGCATTTCTAGGAAAGAAAAGATCATCTCTGTTGACAAAGGCAGCTACATACTTGGTTCCTTGGATCCACCAGTCTGGATAGCACATGTTAGTTCTTCACTTAGCAGTGTCTTGTGGCAAATGCTAATGGGTAACAAGAAATACAGTAACACTGGAATCACCTTCTTGCACCCAGTTGCTTCTCTGCCTGTAGCACCAGAATAAAGCAAGATCCTTCTGATTCTGGTCTTAAAGATTTCTGGATGCATATGAAGAACTGTGCCAGAGGGAGAGGTGAAGCTGATTCAAGCTGCAACTGGGTCTCCCCTTCTTCTTACTGAGTTGACACAAGAGCAGACTTAACCAGTAACTCTTTCGCTGCAAGATTTCTCCTTCATAACACCACTTTCTTCATGCTTGACAAGAGTCATAATAGAGACATTGTCAGTCTACAGAAAAATCTCCTTCTTTACATTCCAGAGGACAGCACATGATGCCGAGAAATCCTCTTTCATACTGGGGAATCATCCCTCCTCTCCATTCTCTTCTGCTGGGGAAAATCTGCTACTTAACATTCAACTTCATTCACTCCTTTACTTAGGGTTATCTCACATAGGTAATTAGTGTGACAACAGATCAGAAAGGATTCATCTGTGGCTGCATTATTCTTGAATGGCAGGCCTGAAAGCAAATGCTGCCCACTGGACCACTGATTTCTAAAGCATTGTTTTTGAGTAACAAGTCCAGTTTGTAGAATTCAGCAATTGAATATGGTAACCTTAAAGCTACACTACGCTAGTAAGTCTTAAATGGATAGCATAAAGGCCTAATCCACCACATGTGGCATCAGAGGTTAAACATTTCATGTTAATGGAAGCCAGAGCAGGTTCTAACATAGCACTTATTAAGTGCTAGCCATTGGGCCCATTTTCCTTCTCACTAAATTGAGTTAATTATTCCCCAAGTTCCCATTTCTCTTATTTCATATGTAACGTGTTGGCCAAGTGTCTTTGTCCCCCTACGGTGGCTGAACTACGTAAAAGGGTTGTCTGCTCCTACTTTGAAGTCTATGGATCTGATTCTTCATCTCAAGCAACAGATGCTTATAGTTTTTTAGATCTGAGATTACTCACATATCTAATTCTTCTTTTTATGTATAGTCCCACTGACCAGAGTCAAACCCTGTAGGTGGACCTGTTCGGAAGGGTCATTACTAATGGGGTGGTTTACATCTGTGACTCTGGAAATACAAAACTTGCCTTGCCTTGCAATTTTTGTTTAGAAAATGCTGGTGATCTCTTATTTTAAAGGATAAACACAAGACGACAAATCTCAGAGGGGTAGCTGTGTTAGTCTTTCAAAGTGCCCCAGGACTCCTTGGCTGCGTCTACACTGGTAAATTAAGTTGACTTAAGCTTGGCTTAAGTTGACTTAATGTGCCCCAAGTCTACACTACACTTTGCTTAAGTCGACTTAAGGAAAATAAAGTCGACTTAATGAAAATTAAGTCGACTTTATTAAACCACCTTTCTAATTGACCTAAGGCTTAATTCGACTTTCTAAAGTCGAATTAAACCAGTGTAGCCCTGGGGTAGCCCTAAGTCGACTTAGGGCTACCCCAGGACTACACCAATGCCCTCCCTGCCAGGGGGGACACAGGGGGAGCCTGGCAGGCCCATCAAAGGGCAGGGCATGTGGGCACAGTGTGACACTGTCTGGATTTAGGGAAGCATTTATGATATTATTTTCTATGGATATCTCATAAATGCTATAATCCATAGGAACTATGTCAGGTTTGGTATCAATAGAAAGGTAGTAATTTGCTGGGAATGTTTATATAGTTTATGTCTAGGAATTCTATTTTGATTAGAAGTTAAGAATTTGATGTTATATCCATACTTTAACTTGTGTCAATCTGGACAAATGTATTAGAGGGGAGGGTGTGAACAACCATTGTCTCCTTAATGTTTAGGAATTTGCCAGGTGATATGATCCCAGGGAGTAAACTGATGAGCCATTAAGGATACAATGGTTGTATTCTTTATGTCCTCAATGGCTCATCAGGATACTCCCTGGGACCATTCTACCTGGAAAATTCCTAAACATTAAGGAGACAATGGTTGTTCACACCCTCCCCTCTAAGACATTTGTCCAGATTGACACAAGTTAAAGTATGGATATAACATCAAATTCTTAACTTCTAATCAAAATAGAATTCCTAGACATAAACTATGTAATCATTCCCAGCAAATTACTACCTTTCTATTGATACCAAACATGACCTAGTTCCTATGGATTATAGCATTTATGAGATATCCATAGAAAACAATATCATAAATGCTTCCCTAAATCCAGACAGTGTCACACACAGGGCTCTGCCCTGCCAGGGTCCCTGTCCCCCTTTGCCCCATTGTACACAGGGGGTGCTCCCCCCCACCACTGTGGACCTGCCCAAGGTCCTCTTAGCCCCAGAAAGTTGACCTAGAGCATCCAGTGTGGATGCTCTAGGTCGACTTTGTAAGTTCCCCTTTAAGTTGACTTTAATTTTAAGTGTAGACACAGTAAGTCGACTTTGTTAAGTCGACTTAAAAGTGCAAGTGTAGACATAGCCCTTGTTTGTTTTAACAGTAAGAGTGTTACTGGGTTTCCCTACAGATGATTATTCCCTCACAAAGATCATGAAAAGCCTGAGCACTGGTTTCCTTTCATGCTACTTTGGGGGTTGTTTGTGCCTAGTGCAATAAATTACTCCCCCTTCCAAATCCAATAAACCTCTCAAAACATTTGTAACCGTACAGGTTGAAAATCAGAGCCAAACTAGAAGTACTTACATGTTTTTACTGCCTAGAATGCTCCAAGTCTGAACTGTCAAATGAAACCACCGAAGATGTGCTATAATCGCTGACTAGTGAAAGAATCCAGTTCTTACACCTGCTAAACAGTTTTCCATTAAAGGGGGTATGTCTGGCCTAAAATAATCTCGCTTTGGTTTGGTTGTTTTTAAATGGGACAATATTTGAACAGTCGCGTGTCCATCCGGAGCCATTTGTCTAACAGGAAGGATTCTTGCTTAGGAAATAGTACTGTACCACTAGCTCCCTTCTCTGAAAACCCGATTTCCCATGGCAGCTGGTGCCCTGCATAAGTACTTAGGCCACACGTGAGACATTTCTGCAATAAATTCTCAAGCGGACTCTCCCACTGTAATGAATGCTGCCACAATCACACTGTTTGAGGGCCTGACCACCCCCCATGCAGCTCTTGTAGCCATTATTACTAGCATATCTCATTTTTCCTTTTTATGTGTAGCCCAACTGACAAAGAGGCTACTCACATGATTAGAGTTTACTTGCATGAGATTAGGTTGCTGGATCTGACCCTTGGTTTGTAACTCCTGGGAGGATTCTGAAAATTCATTCTCTGAAGTACATGTGACATGCTTCAGACTGGGAGGATTTATTTTTGGTCCATCTCCACCTTCATTTTTGGCTTAAGTACCACTGTGGGGCCTCGTGTGCAGCTGGAGTGTTCAGTGGATTTAATAATTTAGTTTTAATATTGCACTGTAAAACTTGGATTATTTTTGTGGATCAGTTGTTTTTAATTTGTTAATCTCCCTTTTCCCCCCTCCTCTTGCATTTTGAAATGCACTTTTTTTGTGGATTAAAAAAGAATGCATTATATTTAAATTAAATGTAAGGAAACTGTAATCGAGTGTGAAAGGTTTAGCAACCCTGTGAGAAAAATGCCCTGAGTAGAGATCTGTGAACCATGAAAAATATAAGCTGCTGAATTGTCAGTGGTGGAAAGGTAGTTGCATTACAGCTCCGTATCTGGCCTGCTTATTGCTAAATGCTAGTCTGAGCTCACAGCTCAAGATGAAAGGTTCCATAAAAGGGTGCTTTTCAGGAGCAAAAGGGGACAGAGTCATCCTTAAAGTTGTACTGCAGCTTCTAACGGAGTCAAGGCTGTACCAGGCTCTATAGTTACTGTTCCTTGCTCCAGTTTTGCAGACCTCTTGTTATAAACCCATTTTAGATGAGGGAATTCACTTCCCTTCACCCTGAATTCCCTGACTATATCAATGCTCAGGTCTCTGTCCTCCCCTCTCGCCCCTCTGAAGCAGTGAATTGCTGTGAACCTGGAAAATGAGCAGAAATATGCCAAACCTGAACCTTGTCTATGCTGTCACAAAGAGAATGGCCCAAGGGCAAAAACTAAATTTAATTCTAACTCCAAACATTTTATATTCTGGCTTGATCTCATATAAAAATTAATGACCCCTGCAAAGAGAGATACTGTTTATTTGACTGTCCAGGGGCCTGTTGACCCAAGGGTAGGGGTCACGCAAGAGGAAATATATTATAAAACCCCTCCCTTCTTTAAAGCATGCAGGATCAGGCAGGAGATGGGAAAGAGGCTGGAAGGTCAACGCAGCTCAAATCCATTGGGGCCAGCTGCTTTATGAACCTGAGAGAGATAGAAGTCTTAGCAGGGCCAGAGAGGATAGTGGAGTCAGTTCTGAGATCAGGCAGAGATGCCTACTGGCAAGAAACATAGAACGAGACTGTTCCCATTTACAGGGGGACTTGATTTTGAACAGCCCTTATACCTTGAATGGCGAAGGGCTCTGGGGAGTATTTTTTTTTTTTTTTAAACTGTTTTTTCACACCTTGAAGGGAACTGTTTTATTTCAGGCTAAGGTGGTGCCTTGGGACTTTGGCCCTGAAGGGAGACTGCCTGATAGTAAGCCCCAGCCAGAAGAGCATTTGGGAAGGTTCACAATGCTTTCCTGAGATTCAAGCTCTGACCTTAGCCTCCAAGCTAGGCTCGTGGTTGCTGGGTTCCTCAGCCTGATCTGTTGAAACGTCAAAGCATTTCTTCTCTCTTCTTTCTACGGAGCCCTGAGTCACCATCTGATTCTAGGCAAGAAATAAAAAATATTTTCTGCTGGAAATTTTGCTAGCACATGTCTGAAATCTAAATGGTAAGGCCTATGTCACTTTGCTTGAAAGTAGATGTGCATAATAAATACCAGGTTGTTGAATGCCTTGGTGTGTAGTACCTACATGTTTTTTGATCTTAGCTGTTCTTTGTTTCTCTTGTTGTTTAAGGGCCTGATCCAAATTCCTGTGGAAATCTTGGTGGATCAAGCACACAAGGAGGCAGGATAAGGGAGAATTAATGGTTTTGTGATTTTTAAAGGGAGGTTCTCATTCTAATAGTGATTCTTTAAAAATGGCAACATGAAATTCCATATCAACATTTTCTAACTACTTGCCCTGAGAACTTATCCTAGGACCTGAAAGTCAAACATAGTTCTTTCTGGCATATGTGTAACACACTGGTCAGTGTGCAGTGTTTGTTCTTCTGTGTCCACAAGTCTGTAGAGGAAGTGCGTCTACTATTGCTCTTTAGAAACTCACCCATTTAGTTCTGGAGATCCGGGTTCACCATCGTATCAGTGGAGGCCAGAACAGACACTTACCTTCTGTGCACTTGCCTCAGAAGGGGCTTCGCAACAGATGCCATGCAGAGGGCCATATAATTGATCTCAAGCACCTGCAGCCCACAGCAGTTCAAATCCAGATAGACCTCCACTTATGTGATGGCGTCCAGCAAGGCTCACACCAGAGACTGAACCCAGGTCCTCAAGAGCTGCAAACATGAGCCTCTACAGCTTGAGCTGAAGATGCAAGTAGCTGGGACCGTAAAAAGCCTATGTGCTCTATGAATTGGGAACAGAAACTTACACCCTAATACACATTGATCAGTGGGTTACATAATCGCCATCACTAGTGAAGGAGTTTGCAGGTCACAGGACTGCACAGGTATCACCCTGGGGCGTACTTTAAGGATGATGGTGTTCGTCTTCTGAGGAAAACTAGGTTTGCAGAATCTCTTCCGGCTGATGGGTAAGCCAGAAAGAACACGAATTAGTTTACCACAGCAGGATGAGTTTGCAGGGATGAAAAATCAGAAAAAAATCTTCCTTAGCTTGTGTACTGAATGAGTTTAGAATGGAGTTATTTAGACATAGAAGATGTGGGACCCCATGGTGCTATTTTTATAGTTGCCTTTCAGAGTCAAACTATGCTCTAAAGTATAAGTAGCCAACACTCTCCCCCTTATACCGCCTCCTTTAAAAAAGTGAAGTATGACAGAGCTGGAGAATTATAAAAAGTAACAAGGGCAAAACACGTAGGTGTTATGAATAGAGTCATTAAACAGGATCTTTTTTTATGCACATCAAGTTCTGGAAAAAACTTGATATTGTGGCTTTGCCATTCCATTGGTGCAGATGCTAAGCAGAGCTGCTCATTTCCAACAGAAAACATTTTATTTCTCACCCCAAATCAAATTGTGACTCAGAATGAAAATAAATGTCACTGACTATGTCTACACTAGCAAGTTAGTTCAAATTAAGGAGGCTTAATTCGAACTAACTAAAGCCATTGGCTACACTAGGCTTTCATTAGTTCGAATTAAGGGCTTCCTTAATTTGAACTAATAAGTTTGTATAGGGCTTCAGACATAAGGCTTTAATTCAAACTAACTAGTTCCAATTAGCCAATGTGATCATGTTAATTCAAACTAATTTCTTAGTTCGAACTAACCGGCCATTGAAATGAATGGGGATTGCTAATTCGAACTAACTTTTTCTAGTTCGAATTAAGCTAATTCGAGCTAACTAAAATTAGTTCGAACCTACTCTCACACTGTGTCGAATTAACTACATTGACTCTATGCCTCTTGTGGAGGTGGAGTTAAATTGGTATAGTGGGTGAGTTACATTTGGGGAAGTTCCAAAGGGGTAGCCATGTTAGTCTTTGGGGGAGTGAAATTATAGCGTAGACGCTTAGAGTTAGGTCAATGTACGCTGCCTTGCATTGACCGAACTCTGAGTGTAGACTAGGGCTCAATCAGAAGATATTAGAGTTGGTCCAAAAAAAAAAATACAGTTTTGTCTAAATAGAAATGTTCCATGGGAAATGTGTCCATTGCACTGGACCTTTTCATAGGAAGAGTTTAAATATGCTGTTTCAACTTTCTCATTTTTGATTTAATTTCAACTTCATATTGATTGTGATGTGTTTAGCCAAGAAAGATAAGGAGCTATACTCATCTTGATGGTATTTGTTTGCAAGTCTGTAATTGCTTACAAATCAGAGAACAGAGTGATGGGAGTTGACACGATACTCCTTCCTCCCACCCCACCATCTCAGCTCTGCCCACCCTCTTAGAGTTTAAAATGGTGACACCCTAATCACTATCTCCTGCGAGGGAAGTGAAAATGATGGGGAGAGGGGTGTCACCTCTCCCCATAGGGAGAGGGCACACAGATAGGGGAGGGCACACAGAACCCCTGGCAGGAGATGGGGGAGAGCAGAGTAACCCGACATGAGGAAGGGAGAGAATGAGGAGGTAGGGATCCCCTAACATGGGGAAGGCAGAAGGAGAGAGGAAAGGAGAGCAGGTAATGTAGGGGGAAAAGCAGTACATACAGCCCTGGCACCAGAGAGTGCAGATTGTAGGGAGGGTGACTCAGAGAGTGCTTCTTGGGGGAAATGGGGTGATACAAGGATCACTGCCTACAAAGGTAATTAAGTGCATCAATGTAGAAGGAGCAGATGACTCCTGAGCAGCCCCTTACATTGAAGTCTCTGCTTTGGCCTGCCTCAGTCCCTTCAATGACCTCACACTTACTCCACTAAGCAGCCTGGTCAAGGAGAAGCCAAAACACTTAAATTGACACTCCCTTTAATGAAGCCTTCTGAAAGGAGTGCTCCTACAAGGGATTAATGTCTCTTGCCCCAGAGCTCAGATAAAACTTAGAAATCCCCAAATGATGTCTCTAGTTCCAGCAGCAGCTACTTCTGCTGTGGCCTCAGGGGTCTCTGCTGCCTGGAGAACTCTGCAAACCTTCCCCCTATGTGCTCAGGATCCCACCAACCTCCCTGAATGGAGAGCTTTTGTTCAGGCTTCCTAGGAGCTTCTTGCCTCTAGAGCTTCTTCTTTTCAGGAGACTCCTTTCAGCTGAGTTCTTCTAAGTCTTTTACTGGGCCCATGTGGTCCCTACTTCATTAACTGCCTGCCAGCTACTTAGGCAGTTATTTGTACTCAGGGGGACCTGGGTTGACTCATTTCTTTCATAGAGCCAGGTAGGTTGGGCACCTGACTCCCAGGGCCGGCACTCTGACAGTATCCCTCTCTAGCATACTACATGTAAACTCTGTGTATGGGGGTGGTGGTGGTGTTGGTGTTGAAGGTGGTTTTTAAAACACAAGTCAATTTTTTTTGAACTGTTACGTTGTCTGATTTAAGACTGACGGGGGGAAAGAAACTGTTATCTTCTGTTATTGGCCATCGATATAATTTAGTTACCAACTTTCTTGGAAGTTCTTCTCCCTGACCTTGGTGTTATAGTAGAGCCTGACAAATTTTACTACTCCATACGGTGCTTACTCCAGTGAATGATGCCATTGGAATCAGTCAGAAATGTAGGTAAGCACAATGCCAGGTAAAAAGCATCTGAAGGATCAGTCCTGTGTGAGAAAGGATTGTTGTATCACTTTTTTGGAAACCAAAGCCTTCTCCAGAGATCAGTAAGCAAACCTACAAATGAGAGAGAGGAAAGGAAACAAACCCCCTAAACCCGTCCTACCACATGCACTATTCTGGTCCCTCACTGGGTCAATCACCAGCTAGGTGTTGAGGGGAAAGCCATGGAAAGCTGACAAGGTGTGTGGTGGTAGGACGCAATTCCAATTGTCGCAGCTCATCAGAATCTACCATGTATGCAGGAGTGTGGCAAACCAGGCTGCTGAAAGACAAAGTAGGGGGCAGTTCTAACACCTGGGGTAGATTGAAATTATTTTTATATCAATGGTCCCAGTCTTGTAGCCCTTGTGATGCATTAGTCCCATTAAACCTACTGCGCTAAACTGGAGAGCTGTGGAGAGGGTGCGGGATATACCTTCCGTATGGAGCATGGAGATACAAATACCCAATTTTCATTTCATGTTAACAGCTAAGCACCACCACTCTTGCCAGTCAGAAGTCAGGCCACCAAAACTATAAGATGGCTTAAAAATGAGATTTAAAAAAATAAAGGTTGGGAGTTTATTTGCCTCATGGTTGCTAATCCTTAGGTTGCAGTTAGTTCATGGGTTTTAAGCCCTTTTCCACTACTATAAATTCTAAAAACTTAATTTGGTAGTCATGTTTAAAATAAGCTGAGATTTCCAGACCATCACTAGCCTCCAGAAACTGAACTTTAAAGAAAAACATCAAATATCACACGACTTGTGCTAAAATCACCAGGGTTGGCCACATGGCTCCCAACCTGAAATGTATCTATCTCAGAAGTCAAATAAGAGGACAAATCTTATATGGTCATGTTTATAAAATGCCCCAGTTGCGTTAGTTGCCCCGTTTTTGTTACTTCTTCATTTTTTTAAGTACCAATGTACTTTTTACAAGCTGTTTTGTATAGGTAAAATCAGGGTATGGCTATTCCTAACCAAGGTTGAGAGAACCAAATCAGATCAGATTGATAAATTCTAAGCTTCTAGGGATTCCTGAGCAAATCCACAGTGTTCTAAAAGGCACTTTTTTGGAAGGAGGATAGTCAGAGAGTAAACCTGTTTTTTTGTCATGTAACAAAGCTGGAAACTAGCCAAAATGCAATAAAAGTTATAGGAGGCCTCTGAAGTCTGTCTGTGTCTCTCTGTCTATGATACATTGCAGACACTGAGAGAGTTATATAGCAGCATCTAAAGAGTTCAGACCCCAAGAAACTTCATGTTTTAACTGTGTAACTCCCAGTTGTTGAGGTTTAAATTGTCGTTCATGGAAAAATTGTTTGAATATCTGCTACATTTCCAAATCTCAGCTGAGAATGAACCTTCTTTGATCGTTCCCTCCCTCCCTTCTCTCTCCCTCCCCCCTGCTCCCCACTTCTTAGAGAAGTTCTTGGAGCATTCGTGCAATTATCAGAGTTTCAAAGAGCCACACCAGCAATTGAATAGCTAAGCACTAAAAACAAAAACAAAAATGAGCAAGCCATATGGTCTGTGGAGGAGTCTAGACGCCTACATTTCTGATCTCAGTACTAATGTACAGCATCTGTGCGGGTTTGGGAATGGCAGTGATGTTGATGTGTGAAACAGCTAGCAATACAGAGAGATGGTGAGAGGGTCTTAGAAAAATACTTCTGATAGGTAGGCAGATTTCCTTAAGGCTCCAAAGGTACTTCTACACTGCAATAAAAAATCCACAGATCCGAGTCTTAGAGCCTGAGTCAAGTGACTGGGAATGTGGGGCTCAGACTATGGGGCTAAAAAGATCCATCTAATGCTGGAGCCTGGACTCTGAAACCCACCCTCTTCTCAGGGTCTCAGAGCCAGGTCTCCAGCCCAAGCTTGTTTGTCTACATTGCAGTTTCATAGCCACACCTCTCAAGTATCACGAGCCTGCGTGAGCTGACCTGCGCCAGCCACTGCTGGGCTATGAGCCTTTTATTGCTGTGTAGATATACCCTCAGGCAAACTCATCTCTGTGCTGGCACTAAGGCTGGTGCATAGACTGAGAAGAAAAGGTTTAAACCCATCTCCTCACCCTGTGTTCCTAATTCTGGGACTGTGGAGCCAGTTGTCCCCCAGCACAGGCTGGGGTAGGCCTGTGAATTGCATCAGTAAGTAATGTGCTGGGTACAGACCTGTAGTTGCTCCAGATCTGTCCTCTCTTTTCTCCAGCCTTCCTGGAATACCCCTATGGCCAAGCCCTCTGTAAGGGTGTCGCATAGCTGGTGTGACCTTGTTAAGTCGACTTAACAGTAGACATAGCCGTCCACACTGGCTTTATGTCAGCTTAATAAGGTTGACTTAGCGCTATTCCCCATCCACACTGGCTTTGTCGACTTAAGAAGTCGACTTAAGTCTTAAGTTGACCTTCAGAAGTGGTGTTAAATCGACTTAAGGAAGCGCTTAAGTCAACTTAATAAAAGCCCAGTGTGGATGCGGCTTTGTGTAGGTCAACTTGTGTCCTTAAGTCGACCTAAGTTACCAGTGTAGATGTACCCTTTGTGTCTATCCCCAAGTGGATGAAAATGTACCTCACCTGGGTAACAAATGAATGACTACCATAAGTGAGGAGACGTCAGCTTGAAGATCCATGCTTTGATTACTTAATGGGAAGAGCAGTCTTTAGTGGATCAAGGACAGGCTGGGAGCAGGGAACTCTTGAGCCCTAATTCCACTTCTGCTGCTAGCTTCCCCAGGCTGCATCTGCTCAGGGAAAATCTGGGCTCCTAATGCACACCTCGTCACAAGCAGGGTTAGCTGAGTGGGCGGGAAACCTGCCTGAGTCTTGTCCGCTCACTGCTACCACCATTGCTGCCACCAGTGTGTGTTTTGGTTTTGCTAGTATCCAAGCATTCAAAAAACCCCCCATGAGATTATTTAACAGTCACATGATTCTTTTACTAAATTAGACTTGTTTTCCTTGACCACTAGTCTTTGAACTTCTAGGTTGTGTTCAGGTCGTATTTTTTTTCCCCCCACAACCGTGAGACCTAAAGCTGACTTTTTAAAATGGAAAGCTGAGAATCTCACCACTTGGGAAGTGGGGAGAGTGAGGAAGATCACCACCAATTACGAGAGAAGCAATAAAGTCACGAGTTCAGAATGCTATAGTTTTAGACAATGCCACTGAAAGCTCAGAGAGTTCACTTAGCTACGCTGTGTTTCAGTTCACCTGCAGAATGCCGATAATGCTGTTAACTTGCTTACCTACCTCATGAAGATATCATCAGTTTTATTTAGTTAACACTTGTAGCATGCTGTGACCATGTAAAATGCTAATTATTTACAAGATATTATTTATTATTAGCTGCAATTTTGGAAAGGTGGATTCAGGGTAGTGTGGGTTTTAGGGTGATGTAGAGAACTAATTAGCCTGTTCATGGTACAGTTCAATGGAAAGTGAAGTTCCTATAGCAACCACCACATCATGCAGATAAATTTCAAAGGGGTAGCCGTGTTAGTCTATTGTAGAAAGACAACAGAGTCCTGTGGCACTTTTAAAGACTAACAGATTTATTTATCGCATGAGCTTTCGTGGGAGACGAAGTGGGATTTTCTCCCACGAAAGCTCATGCGATAAATAAATCTGTTAGTCTTTAAAAGTGCCACAGGACTCTGTTGTCCATCATGCAGATATTTACTGTGCTGTATTACTATGGAGTATCTTCAGAAACAACATTCCCATAAATATGATGCTAATATTTGCCACCCCAGCTACCAAGGTAAGGTAATATCTGTACAGAGCTTTGAAGAGAAAGTACTATCGCATGATTTATATTAGTGCCACACAAGACCATTGATCCACTGAATGTGGTATATTGCCCCTGGCAGTAAATGATTCCTGATGGCTACAAAATAGGCCAGCCATTCCACATAACAAATATTATGTGTAGAGGAAATAAGTCCTTCCTCTCCTCTGTGGTGTTCCCTAAACTGTGAGATTAGATCTGAGACTTTGACTTTCCAGGGCCTGGCTATATTATTTCTGTGTGAATAAGTAAGGTTGCATGCTTTCATAGAAATATCCTGCCTTAAAAGCACACTTATTGATACCTGGTGTGTGTCGGACAACTAGCATTCAGATTTCTGATCTTCATATTCCTCCTTTGAGAATGTCTGTAAATTCCCCAGATGGAAGATGCTACGAAGTATCAAATACCATTCATATTTCATGGTAGCAATAAACAAAAATGGGTTTCATTATGGTTCGGAATTGGGTGGGGACAAATGTAGAATGAGATGTTTTGAGATCAAGAGCTGGATGAATTGCCTGGCTTTATCCAAATTCACCCCGTGCCATCATTTTCAAGGAACAGAGGAAGGGCCCAATATTACAAACAGATGTAGTGCTTGCTCCCATTGTAGTAAATGAGATTACACCCAGAGCATGATAGTTGATTGTAGGTGTTTGCAAGCCCTAGTCCACAGCTTGTAAAAGGATTCAGAGTGATAGCGTGGTGCACAATGGAAACCCTCTTTTTAGGATCCCCCTGGAATCTGGGTCTGATTGACTCTTAATCCACCATTTATCACTGTCGTCTCTCTGGGATTACAGTAGAATGGTGGTAGTGCAGTTTCTCTCTTTTGAGAGGGGAAAATAGTGGACTAGATTATCAGTCCTGCACCACTCCAACACTAAGCTCCCCAGCTTAAGTTTTCTTTGGTATGGGGCAGTCCTGATGGACCCTAATGTTTGGCAAATAACCAGCTGTTCTTGATACCTGGCCCCCAAAAGAATCTGATGCTCACTGTAGCAGGCAGCATCAAATCACGTAATGGTAAGTGGGTTATGGAAGAGCCTTAGCTACAACTGCATAATCACAGCAAGATAATGGTTTAAGCCAATGTTTTGCCACAAAAGCTTTTTTTTTTTTTTTTTTTTTTTTAAACCCACAGGAGAAAGGGGAAGACATGATTTCCTATATCTGTTTTTCTTTCCACCTCTGTTTTTCTGTGAGGTGACTGAATTCCAGTTCTTTAATAGCAGTGAATGTGTGTACTTTCTCTGCATGTTCCACTGGTTGGAACATGGAGTCTTTCTCATGAACTTTTGTTTTAGTTTGGGTTTTTTCCATGTACTGCTAAGATCTCTCATAAACCTTGCAAACAGTACTGCTAATACGCATCTGAGTGCAGTAGTGAATTGTCCAGTCTTTTGTTTCAAGCACACAGCATGCACCCAGACTTGCTCATAAAATATCCATAGCAAAATCATGTGATGCCTATCCCCTTATGCATTTTTAAGAGCTGTGCCCTAAATCTATTAAAAGACTGTGAGACATGAACAGGGGAGGAATAATCTCTCCTAACATGTGGGTGTGTAACAAAGGAATTGGGATCAAGTGACTGCACGTGTAAAACGTACTACAGTGAATTAATTTCCCCCAACTTCTGCTGTGGAAATACAGTACCTCTTACAGTGCAGCACTTTAGTTCTGATTATCAACGAGGCATTTTGCAGTGTGCGCAGAGAAGGGGAAGAGGAGTGATGGTTTCAAAAGAGGAGGAGGCAAAGAGGGAAGTAAAACATTGAAAGCCCAAAGTTAGAGGCCTTAACATGTATCTAGTATAAAATTTACCTTCTCATTTTCAGTGCCACTGACTAGAACACAGCCTGTGGTATGATGAGCCATTACTTCGAGCACAGGGATTGCTGGTGTTATTCCGGGACATGATCTGCACAACTGAGTTGGGTTTGCAAAGATTTAAAAAAATAGATTTTTGTTGTTTTGCAGATGAGAAAGATGGAGGGAACTTCTTGACACCTCAGGTAATCATGACTGGGATTTTCCAAGGAGCCCAGGGAGTTAGGCACCAGTTCAATGAGAATTGGGTGACACACTCCCATAAGCTGTTTTGAAAATCCAAGCCTACAGCTTTGACTAAGCGAAGACCCGTTCATTGGTGTAGCTGTCAGCATAGTAACTAAATCGCTGGTCTTGCCCCACTGACATCAATGGGGGTTTTGCCACTGACTTCAGAGGGAGCAGGAATGTATGCTAAACTATTCTTTTGTCAACCGCCTACATTAAGGAAATGTGCACATTTGTAGCTGAAGGAAATGGGGCTGATAGTTATGTTAGGTGTTTACAGTGGTTTTAACTGCACCAATGCAAAGGTCCCTTGTGTAGACGTGCTCACGCGGAAGTCTGTTCAACAGTCTCCGCCTCCGTCTATCTACCATCCACCACCATGCCTCAGTCCCTCTACAAAGATAAAATAGCTGTGGAAGAAAGGGCAAGCTTTATCTGTGTGATGACTGCTGGATTGGGCGCAGGACAGAGAGGGTAAAAAAGAGCCTGAATCCCGCTTTCAAAAGTGACTTAAGAATTTAGGCAAATAAAACCCTCTGACCTAGGCTCCGAAGTGCCTGAGTCACTTTTGAAAATGGAATTTAGTCTCCCCCCACTTCCCCCAATATCTTAGGTGTATTTGACAACTTTAGTCAACGTGTCCATATCTTTTTGTTAAAGATGCAGATGGGCCAATTGTATGATACATTTCACACCTGTAACAAAAGTCCCGCTTTACACATCTGAATGCTGATTGGTTCAGCGGTGGATCTCAGAAATCTATTTGGCCTGCTTGTTTATTGGTGCCCCCCAGCTGAGTTTTGTGGAGCTAGTACTGCTTTATGCTCATGTAAATAAGAGCAGAATCAGTGTCTTTAGTAAAAAAAACACACCGACAAGCAAACACGTGCAATAAGGTTTCACTCTAAAGAAAAATTCCTTTGAGAAAGGCTTCAGTTATTAGCTTTGTAGAACTTTTAAAAGCAAGTTTACTGTAAATATTAATATGGGGTTTTTGTGTGCGTGTGGTCCCCTTTTAAAAAAAACCACTGGTTTGCTAGAATTCCCTTCTTAACCCGTGATTCCCTTTCCTACTTTCTGTTTCTCTTCATGACTGCGCTGGCTGCAAGAGGGCTGAGGTTTTCTGGAGAAGTAACCACTGTGTTTACCATCAAACATAAGATGTGATTTTAAAAAATGTTAACGGAAAGCAAATGTTTCTTTCCATTGTGTATTTGGGTTACTACTGTTGAGACCAGTTTAACAGATGCGGTATATTTGTTTCAGGAAGGTAATCGGCCTTGGCACCGCAGTCTGGGCAGATGCCAAATCACAGTTCAGCATATTTAGGTTTTGTTTCATACAGAAAACAAACTAACAGTATCACTGACACACATTCCTATCACAGAGAACTTTCATATGCACAGATCAACGCATAGGCACGCCACACAGATACAGTCGTGGCTGCAGATAGTGAAGGCCGGGTAATCTCGTAGGACAGGTTTGGATTTCACAAACCAGGGTCTGTGCAGACCAGGGTTCAGGTGAGGGTCCTAAATGTAGTATTAATACTGGGATGTTATGATTTGGGAGATCTATCTCTGACTGCAATATTCTGTTTGATCACATATGCCTCCTCTCTGCTTAGTGGCTTGCACAATGAGCTTTGTTGTTTCATTCATTTGTAAAATAGAGCAGTTGACCTCAGAAACCAAAGTTCTGTCAAGGCCAAGGCAGCAGGTGATCTCAGGTGCTTTTATCAACTTGTACCAAACTCAGCAGTTAATATTCTGTAGGAATTTAGTCTGGAATTTCAAATGTGTCTAAGGAATTTAGGTGTCCAAACTCTGATTGAAAAATCAGTGACCATCGGATGCTTAACTCTTTTAGGTCCTTTGTGCTCAGTTCTGCATAACTCTCACTGAAAGCAATAGGGTGCGTCTACACTTGTAAATTAACTCGACTTAAGCTTGCTTAAGTCGACTTAATTTACTCTGCGTCTACACTACACTTTCCTTAAGTTGACTTAAGCAGCTGCTTAAGTCAACTTAAGGAAAAATTAAGTCGACTTTCTAAAACCTTCTTTTAAGTAGACTTAAGCCAGTGTAGATGTGGAGTAGCCCTAAGTCGACTGAGTCAACTTAGGGGCCGCCAGGGCTTCCCCACTGCCCTCCCTGCCAGGGTGGTTGGCACAGGGAGAGCCTGGCATGGCGCCCCCCCCTGCCCCTAAGCCCTGCCAGGGTCCCTGTCCCCCTTTTCCCCATTGTACCAAGGTACAATGGGGCAAAGGCTAAGCCCCCTGGCAGTTGGCAAGGGGTGCCCCCCTGCCACCGTAGTCCTGTCCCAGGTCTACCTAGCCCCTACAAGTCAACCTAGGTGTCCAGTGTGGACGCTCTAGGTCGATTTTGTAGGGTCCCCTCTAAGTCGACTTAAAATTTAGGTGTGGACATGCTAAGTCGACTTAACAAAGTCGACTTAACTAAGTCGACCTAAATTAACAAGTGTAGACATAGCCTAGGAGCTGTGTGCATATATTGGGGGGGGGGGGGGGGGGGCAGAAGTTGACACATCATTTGATTCCTGCCATTACTGATGGTCCCATTTAAATCAATGGAGCCACTCACCTGAGAAAGGGCTGCAGGTTGGCCTCTTTGTTTGCAGCTTGTGGGGGCTCTTTTGTAGAGAGTTGTTGCAATTGGGTGCCTCATGAGTTAAGAGACACTTGTGTGTTTTTGATGATGCAATGTTCATCCTGAAACCCTAGTAAGACATTTGTTAAAAGCCAGGTTGTGCCTGGTTTATTCATGCTGAGTAATACCTTACTTAGTGGGGAGTTCCAAGATGCTGCTTACTGTACGTGTGGGACAGAGCAACTCTGAATAAGTTGAGACCTTAACATTTATCACAGTAAACATGCTTTTGTTTTGATTTTCATACTAAGTCCCCATTTTCACTCTCAGTGCTGAATCTGTTTAGACTGGAGCGTTCTCTTTGGATCATGTTTGTCTGTAACAATCTTGAACTTGTTGACCTGCAGGCCTATTAATTATTGATAGACTGCTGCATTATTTAGCCTTGTTTCAGCAGATGGGTACATTTGCCAGACAGGTTGACAGATAACATCCTAAAAAAAAAAATCTCATGTTGTATTTGCGTTATACAGGACAGTAACTTCATTCCCTTTTTTCTAATGTGCAAAATTATTGGTACAGTAGCTTTAAGCCTTAACATCTAATACAGATATAAGAATCTTTTTCCTTTATAGACAGATCACAGACTATGCGGAAAGTGTGGTTCTGTGCAGTGGTCTGTCCTTAGAAATTCAGAGGAAATCCTAGCAGTCAATCTCCCAAACCTTGCTTTTTAAGATGGAAGAAAGTAATTGGTGGTGGTGTTCAAAACCTTACCACTAAAAAGGCGTACAGTTCTTACTGGTTGCTGTACACTGTATTTCAACGCTTTCAGAGGCACAAGCATTTTTCAGTGTGCATCTCCCAAAAAAGCATGCTTTTGATTTCAGAAGACCTACAGGCATCTCGTCTGTGTATCCAAGACAAGACGAATCTAAATGAATTAGCTATAATTTAAAACATGCCCTCTGAGCATGGCTAACCCTTCACAACAGAAGTGTAAATTAAGTTGAGGCGAGACAAGAATAAGGCAGTTCTTCATAGTAATTGTATCAAATCCACTAGGCACAATGTGCAGTCAGTTAGTTCAGGAGCAACGTCTGGAATGTGACAAACTTGTTTCTGTCTGCATGCTGCTTTCTTCTTCTTCTTCTGCCCAGTGTGTCACACCCTGTCACAATCAATTCACCTCTGATGTCAACATCCCACCACCCAATGAGCTACTCATTGAACAGCAGTGAAGAGAAAGGAAAGGAAGGGAAACAGATGATGGAGAGAGAGGGGAGCCATCCTGTACTGAGCATTAGCAAGTCAATATCCCTTTTAATGTTTTTTATGAGCCTCAGATGGTAACATCTGAGGTTTGGGGTACAATTTTCAAATGCTCCAAAGTCCAAAAGTGACTTAGACAGTTTTTTCAAAGGCATTTAGGGACCTAAAGATGCAGGTAGGTAGTTCCTTAGACACTTTTGAAAATCCGAGTGCCTTATTATCAACAACTGAGCTGACGTAGATGAAATCACTGACATTTGTGACTGGGTGTTCACCCTTTAAGATACTAGAGGCAGGGCCATCCTTAGGGGGGAGTGGGGCCCAGGGCCAATCGGCCTATGTGGAGCCCCCACCCCCCAATGCTGGTGGGGAGTGTGGAGGGGAGCCTGCTCTGTCCCCCAGGGACCCCGGTTGTCCCCCCCCCCCCAGGGAGCCAGCCCCAGAAGCTGCAGCCACCCTCCAGGCAGGGGGGAGCCATGGCCAGGGAGCTGAGGCCAAGGCGGGTAGCTGCGGCCACGGGAGAGCTGTGGCCCCTGGCGGCAGGGAGTCAAGGCCGAGGGCAGGGAGTCGAGGACGTGGCCCTGGGTGGTGGGGAGCCATCCCTGGCCAAGGCTGCTGCTGCCCCAGTCACAGCCAGGATCCCAGGTGGCCACGGCTGGCCCAGAGCCTGGGACCCATGCACCTGCCCTGCCCCTGGGCCTGCCTGCTCCACCCTGGGGGTAGGGAGCAGGGCCGGCCTAAGGGCAAGTGGAAGTGCTCCTGGCCCGCCCGAAGGGAGCAGGGAGAAGTGCGGTCTGGGGGGGGAGGGGGACTGCGGCGTGGGCCCCCCCCCGCCCCGCTGGGGGGCGGGCCGGCGGGGGGCCCCCTTAACGGGGGGGCCCGGGCCCTCCGCCCCCTCCCCCCCCCCCCCCCCCAAAGGACGGCCCTGACTAGAGGGCATGTGATATGTTAACAATTCCTGACTGGAAGAATTTTGGTTTTACCCCCAAATGCTTTTCGGGTTTCTTTTGTCACTGAGCTTTTCGGCTATGTCTACACTTACAAATGCTCGTTCGAATTAGTTAATTTGAATAACTAATTCAAACTAACTTAAGTTGGTTCGAATTAACTTAATTCGAACTAGCATGACCACACTGGAACTTTAATTCGAACTAGCATGTCCATGCAGGGCACTGGCTAGTTCGAATTAGCAAGTTGCAGGAAGTTCATTATGGTGATTAGTTCGAACTAATATGGCCACATTTGACTTAGTTCGAATTAGGTGTTAGTTCGAACTAAGTACTCGAATTAACTAGTTCAAATTAAGGAAGCTCTTAATTCGAACTAATGAAAGCCTAGTGTGGACAAGGGTTAAGTTAGTTCGATTTAAGCTTCCTTAATTCGAACTAACTTGCAAGTGTAGACGTAGCCTCCAAGGCTTTATGTGCCGCAACTAGTTTGTCCATCGATTTAAAAAACCAGCACTATATATTGGGCAAAAATCGCTATTGGAGAGGTTCTTTTATGTAAGACGTATGCCTAAACTACATTTACTTAATGTGATGGCATTGCAGTGTTCTGCAAGGGCAAAGCCTCCTTGTCAAAGGCTGGACCTAGTACAGAAGAGGACAATTCTCATGCCATTTACAATACCCCAGCTTGAGGTGTTGTCATGTAGAAGACATAATGCTCTACAGAGCTTGTCAAGGAGGCCTGCGAGTTTCTAGATGAGCCGAATCAATTCCTGGTCAACAGCGTCAAATGAAGCCTAGACATGTAATGCTTGAATAATCAACGTCTTAAGGAGCTGGCACACTGTGAAGATTTACTCCGTTGTGGAATGGCCAAAAGTGAAGGCAGGCTGTTGTGGCTTTTCTTCTTCCTTCAGAGACCCAACAAGACCGAAGGAAAATCTTTCTCTGGGATAAATAAAAGAGTAATGTCATGTTAGTTACAATGCCTCGCTTTTTCCCTTTGTTTCCAAAGTGGTCAAATAATGCCTTTTGGCAGTCAGGTGGGACTGACTCTGTTTTCCAGATGATAATGAATGGTGCCTGGAGCCACAAAACCATAGCTGGTTCAGTGCCTTTTATCTGGTCTGTAGAATTCCATGGATTCCTGCCACCTATTTCCCATAAGCATCTTCACAGCTCTGTGGATTTCATTGACAATGAATTTGCCAGCATTGTTTTGAGCACCAGGGTCATCCCCGCAGCAGACTTAATATCAGGGTCCTAAAAAACTGGGGATGCATTTAGCCACTGGCAGAAATGTTCACTCCAGCATGCCATGCACTCTGCTTCTGCATTGATTACCTGACCAGAATGAGTGGATTGCACCAAGTGAATGACCTTTCCCCATAGTCAATGTTGTCAAAACCCTGGATGGCACTAAGAAAAAAATCTTGAAACCCTGCACTGCAAAAGCATTGACAGTAATGGGGTGCCTCATTAAGAATGTCTTTTGCAAACTGAAAAACCTGATAAGTGGAGAGTTGATGCTAAAGGTATATGAAGCTTTGGTGCTCAGTATTCTGACCTAGATTTATTGAGTCTAAGGCCACAAGAGACTACTGTGATCATCTAGTCTGACTTCCTGTGTAACATAGACCATCGAACATCCCCAGAATAATTCATAAAGCATAGATTTTAGTAAACCATTCAATCTTCATTTTAAAATGGTTAGTGGTAGAGAATCTACCATGACCTCCGATAAATTGTTCCAATGGTTAATTACCATCACTATTAAAAATGTACATTTTATTTCTAGTCTGGATTTGTGTAGCTTCAACTTCTAGCCATTGGATCATATCTTTCTCTGCTAAACTGAAGAGCCCATTATAAATATTTGTTTTCCATGTAGGAGTTTATAGACTGTAAACAAGTCACCCCTCAACTTTCTCTTTGTTAAACCACATTGAGCTCCTTGAGTGTATCACAATAAAACATGCTTTCTAATCCTTAAATCAATGTCATGGCGCTCTTTTCTGAACCATCTCCACTTTAACACCCTTCTTGAATTGTGGCAACCAGAACTTGACATAGTATTCCAGCAGAAGTTGCACCAGTGCCATATACGGAGGTAAAATAACTTCTATATTCCTATTTTAGATTCCCGTGTTTATACATCCCTGGTTCACATTAGCTCTTTTTGTCACAGTGTCACACTGGAGCCCATGTTCAGCGGATTATACACCATGATCCTCCAATAATTTTCACTGCTTCCCAGGTTAGAGTGCCCTGTTCTGTAACCATGGCCTATATTCTTTATTCCTAGATGTTTACATTTATATTTAGCCATATTAAAACATGTGTGCTTGTTCCCCATTTACCAAGGAATCAAGATGACTTTCTGAATCAATGACCTGTCTTTCATTATTTTACATTCCCCCAATGTTAGTGTCCTCTGAAAATGTTATCAGTGATGATTTTGTTTTTTTCCAGTTTATTGGCAAAAATTTTAAATATTATAGGGCCAAGAACGGATCCCTGTGGGACCCCACTGGTGTCACATCTGCTCAGTGATGATTCCCTCTTTTACATTACGTTTGAAACCTATCACTTAGCCAGTTCTTAATACAACTGTTGGATTCATGTTATCTGGACCTACTGATTTGAAAAGCTCTGACTTCAGCAGCTTCTATTTAACATCCGACAGAGAAACTAGTGGAATGGAAAAAGTGTTATGACCATGTGATAAGACTATATCATCTGTTTTTACCCAAATACAGAAAAATAAATATTTATTGAACACTTTTTTTCCCCTGTAGGATCAAAACATGGCCGTTCACTGTCATGGCTGAAAAAAACTTTGAACACCGTTCAAATGAAGCAATTCTTAGTGATCAAATGATTCAAATTCAAGTCAAATGAAGATATCCACTTCCTCACTAAGCAGAACCACTCTCTTAGAGGGACATCCAGTGCTCTTCAAGGTGGTATCATTCTCTGCTCAAATGCCTCCCAACTTCCCTGTGAGATTCATCTTCAATGAAGGTGTAATGAGGTTTATAGACCCCACCCTAAGGTAAAAGGAACCATATTGGGCCAAGAAGCCCCACCCCTCAGCAGCTGTCATGCAAGCTCTCTACAGAGGACCTGCTTAAAACGAAAGCTCTGGCAGTCCAGTGTGGCAAGCAAGGCCATCGCTGGGTGGGGAGCAGTAGCCAGGGTGACTGCCCTGGGCCCTGTGCTTCGGTGGGCCCCATGGGACCGATTGGCACACAGTGCGACTTCTGGTGCAGACTAGCCAGCCCGGGGGCAGGGCAGAAGCCCAGAACCTGGCCTCTAGCTCAGGGCAGCCCCGCCCACTCAATGCTGGGGGGGCCAGGGGCCTCCACAGGCTGATTGCCCTCCCCACCCTCCCTTAGTGATGGCCCTAGTGGGGAGTGTAGAGGAGAGACTGGCTGCAAGAAAGCAAATAGGCTGCAGGAACTGAGGCAGAGTAACCTACCTGAGAAGGATGGGGACTGTGAGTGAGATTAGACTGGAACCCTTCTGACTAAATGCGGGACAACTGGATTCTGAGGGTGAGCTGGGAAGCAGCCACCACCACCAGCTGAAGCCCTGAACGACAGAGACTCTAAGCAGAAGGCTGGGGCATCCCCCAAATAGAAGGGGTCATAAATGCACCACAATAAACAACAAAGGTTGAGGAGCTGACTTGGGCTCAACCAGCCCTGTCTCATCACACTTGCAAGTCAGGCACAGGCTGGAGGAGGAGTTCAAAAGGGGAGGTGAGCAGCTTACTGGTGGGCAGACCAGGGAAGAGAACAGACTTTCAACCCTCAGCTCCTGAGGAAAGGGTTCCCTGAACACAGGAGCTTTCCAGACAACTGCTGCTTGAAGGCCGGTCCCTGCAGTAAGGAAGAGCCTGACCCTGAATCACCCTGCAAAGGAGGCCTTTTCCCCCTCTATCTCATACTAATTCAGTTTGTGTTGGTTCTTGTTGCTCTTGTTCACGGATCACCCCAGAAGGGGAGAGAATTGGGAGTGACCTGGCTGAAGGACCAGGGAGAGACAGGACACTGCAGAGGTGGAGCAGCCAATGGCTATAGGAGGAGGTGCTATGGTGAGTCAACAGCTTTGCAAAGGGAAACAGGGAACGTGGAGAGAGGCCCAAGGAAGACTGATCTAGAGGGGCAGCTACCGTTTGGAGCCCTGGGGCCAGAACCCAGTGGGAAAAGGATTGTTCAGGTCCCCCATTCTTCAATCTTTCCCTGTCCTTCTGAGAGATCCTGGAGGACTCCAGGAGGTGAGAAACTGTGGTATGGCTATTGGGTCTGTGAACTGCCCAGAAGAGCCACCTCAAGACTCAGCAAGACAGTTAGGCTGCAATCTGACCACTAGGCTTGCTGGCTTCCAAGTGAAGCCCACTGAAGAAGGCAAGATGGAAAAGACCCCTTGGGGAACCTGAAATGCCATGGCTGGATATAGTCAGACATCTCTCCCTCACAGGCATTTTACCCAGTAATACACTAAATTTGGCTCAGGATAGACCATCATGGAGGTTCATAACATGTTCTGTGGTTTTTACACTTTCCAGTTAACAGCACAAGAACTAACCTAACCTAGGTGGCTAACTCTCATTGATTTCAATGGAGCAGGATTATGCCCTTTGTTAATAAATAGTTTGAATTTCATTCACCGTTACTGGTGGAGTCATGTCTCTGACAATTAGTCAGGTGAATTGATGGGGGTATGAAGTCCCACAAAACAGCACATTTTCCATGCAAGGTTCTGCAAAATAAACACTTAATTTCAACTCAGCCACACCCAAAACACTACCCACGCTTTTTGTTCAGGGCCGTGCTTGGGCATTTGAAAACAAAGTGGAAATAAATGGTCACAAAGTCGTATAAAACACACATCTGCATGATAATGCAAAATGTAGACCATATTTGGATGCCTCCAAAGTATAACTTCAAACTTTTTAGTGTTATGGCTATAGGCTTTCAATGTGCAATAGGCATACGCTTGTGTTTATGTTGCAATATAAAATTCTATTCACATCCAGTACATCAGGAATCCATTCATGTAATTCAAGCCTGATAACCAGTTGTAACAGTGTGATTGGATTCTGGATTGTTCCGTTAACACACCCTCTCAGTTTCAGTGAGTGCTGGAGGACCGCAGAGAGAGGCCAACTGAGTCCTGCTGACTCATTTTAGCAGATGTAGCTTGATATTCCACCCTGAGTATAAGGGAGGTCAAAGAGGCATTTTGAGTACAAGGATCTAGGGTTTGAGATTCAGAAATATGAAGGAAGGGTCAGCCAGGGGACCAGCCCAGTCTAAGCAGGCTTAGCCTGAGATTTGCATAGTTTCCTTTTGAGTTACTTTGTTAAAAAAGCCAAACCTGAAGAAGCGTGGGTACATTTTTCATCCTATACAGTGTATGCAAACTACATTTTGGAGGGGAGTAGGAACGCCAGGTTTTTTTCCTCACAACCATGCTAAAAATGCTATCCTACTACTTATAAAACACAAATGCATTCACCTACAGTACAGTGTTTTGACAATTGTGTCAGTATTAACTAAGGGCTTTGTGAGAACATGACTTTTTAAGCACTTAATGTACAAAGACACACATTGTTTGTTAATGATAACTGTAATGTAGGCAATCTGAATTTGTAGGCCGTACGATATTAACCAATTGAGCACCACGTTCTTGGGTATTCTGAGTTTTTAGGCAGCCGTATGTTGTGCTGGTACTAAACAGAATGCTTCAGGCACGGTCTACTTTGATGGGTTGACCTTGAAGAGCTAAGGGGTTGTAGGTCTTGTAGCTTTATTGGAATTGTCCACGAAGCTTTTTCTAACACTGTACTTGGGAACAGCATAATATGAAAGCATATGGGGGATCCCATTGTAACGACCGTATTGATCACACATAGCAACTACTGTTGCATTCACAGTTAGGGCAGTTTGTTTAAATGAAACATTTTAAGAAAATGATTGAAATAGCTTCACGTTTAGCTCAAAGGCCTTGATTCAGCTGTGGAATCTGCTGACTTCTAGAAATGTCATCTAAGCCAAATTAGGATTAATGGCAATGGGGGTAGAAAAGACACAATATGCTCCAGCAGCTCACAGCTCCCCATTGCCCCAAGAAGCAGAGCATAGTTAAAGTTGTTATAACTGATGCCAGGGGCAAAGCAGAGTATAGGGAGCATGAAGGTTTCTTCTGCCCTCCTCTTTATATTCCTGCCACAAATATAGGGATTGGGGAACAGAGAAGTGGGCCTGAGCCTTGTCCTTTTGACTTGCAGAAAAACCTCTCTGCTGGTTGAACTAAATCATCTTTAATTGAGTATCGCTATGCTTCACTTTATCCACCTGTTGAAACAGCTAAAATACTTATTTACTCATCTCATAGGGTGCTTGAGAAATCAGGAACCAAGAGACTGTTAAAGATGCCAAGGACTGCCTGTCCATAGGAGTGAGATATACAACCCCAACTAATGGGATTCAAGGTCAAAGAGTGAGACTTTCTAGATGATGAGTTATATGATTGCTTAAGACAAATTCTCCTCTTTGGTGACCTCCAGTAGTCCAGGCTCTCAAAACAACCACCACTCAACAGTTTGTTTTCAAACGTACACCAATTCATAGTGCATATGAAACGCTCAGATGTCATAATTCCTATAAAGTCTAGGGCACCTGCAAATTCTACATGCAGGGCAAACCTCTGAGTTTTAATAAAAATAATTTGCTAGTTGGAACAAAAATCTCAATGGGTAGAGATCCCTGAGAACACAAATTTCTCCATGTGGTTTAAACTTTGAACTGTGTTTTGCGGAACCTACAAAGTTTGTCAAGTTCTGCTGGTTATTTGAGTGAACTCCCTATTTTTATTTATTTATTTTGACCATCAGGTATTCACATGCACACAAATCAGTGCATAACCTCATCTCCCCTCTTGCGTGTATCCAGCCTGCCGTGGTTACCACAGTTCACAAGCTTGGAAAGCTGCTTTCCCAGTCCTACGCTCCATCTGAGGCTCCAGATGTCTTGTTGTCTCTTGCTGCGCCTGAATAAAAATATTTTAAATTTTTTTATAATTTACTCAAAAGGAGTGAATGAGAGTGAGATAACATGCTAATGAGTTAGTCTCACACCCAATGAGACCAGACAACTGGATTTACACATGTGACTGCTCTACTCCCCCTTGGCAGCTTTAGTCTTTTAAAAGGTTCTAACATCTCATATTTTAAAAAGGACTTGGTTTAGATTTGTGCAGCAATGACACATTTGTGCAGCATTTCATTATGTCAAGGAAAAACTTTTTTTTCCAAAGCCAGGCTAATGTGGCCAGTGTTAGTTATAATCATGCAGCGGCTAATTCTTCTTTCAGCATATTTGTATTTAAATGCACTAATTGTTTAATGAAGCTCCAGTTTTCTTTCATTTTCTACAATGTTGCATCAAGAAACAGAATATCTCAATTGTTTTATGATGACATTTGGTACTCTGATGACATCAGATACCTGAAGTGCTGAGTGGAGTCAGACTGAGATCATGTTTTCTGACATTATAATAAGTTTTGGAATTTAAATATATGTCATACCTGGATCTCAAAGCATTGACTGCCACAGCACTCCAGGTATCCGATACTGTCCAAAGCACCAAAGGTCATGATGGGCTTTATTCTTTAGAACATAAGCCATACTGGGTCAGACCAATAGTCCCTCTAGCCCAGTATCTGGGCTGTGGCCAGTGCCAGGTCCTTCAGAGGGAATGAATGGAATAGAGCAATTATTGAGTGATCTATTCCTTCTTGTCCAATCTCAGTCTGTTAATCAGAAGCTTAGGGACACCTGGAGCACAGGTGTGTGTGTCTCTCCCCATCTTGACTAATAGCCATTGATGGATCTATCCTCCAGGAACATATCTAATTCTTTCCTTTACCCTTATACTTTTGGCCTTCCCTACATCCCCTGGCAATGAGTTCCATAGATTGACTGGGTGTTGTGTGAAGAAGTGCTTCCTTTTGTTCATTTTAAACCTGCTGCCTGGTAATTACATTGGTGACTCCTGGTTCTTGTGTTATGTAAAGGGATAAATAACACTTCCTTATTCACTTTCTCTAAAATGTTCATGATTTTATAGCCCTTTCTCATATCTTCCATGCTCCTCCTTAGTCAACTCTTTTCAAAGCTAAACAGTCCCAATCTTTTAAAATCTTTCCTCATGTGTAGCTGTTCCATATCCCTAATCATTTTTTCTTGCCTTTCTCCAAACCTTTTCCAATTCTAATATCTTTTCTGAGATTGGGCAATCAGAACTGCACTCATTTCTCAAGATGTGGGTGCACCGTGGATTTATACAATGGCATTATGATACTACTGTCTTATCTAGCCCTTTCCTAATGGTTCTTAACATCCGGTTAGCTTTTTTTGACTGCCACTTCTACTGTTGGTCATTCCCAAAACTCCCGTTGATGTCTGTGCATGGTTGTGTCACAAAATCCTGAAAAGAATTATAGGAGCAAAATTTATTCTTTGGGCGAGGGGAGGCCAAGAGTTTTAAGAGTACTTACTGATTTTAGGTGCCTCAGTTTTGGGGTACCCCAATTTTTTTTATCTAAGGATGAATAAACGCTTAAGTACAACTCCCTGGGGCTTACCCCCTTACCACTTAAGAATGGCAAATGGTGTTCCTTCATTTTGGTTCTGGGGTAACTTGTGCTTAGCTAGGACCAGTCAACATTTTTTTCCATCAAAAGTCTTTTGAACAACAACAACAAAAAAAGTTTTGAGAAAAATGTCTGCTTTTCTGGCCAGCTCTATTATGAACTAAGCTCTTTCCTCATGGAACTAAGCAGGGCATATTGCTATGAAGGGTGTTATTTATGCTCTCCCTAGAAGAGGGGAGCAGCACATATGTTGCACCATCAGAAATACTAGCTTGAACCTTCAGAAGTTTGACTCTTTGGGGTTCCCTATATTCAAAATTTCCCTCCACTGATATCAGGCTAATTTTTAATTGATACCCTTAAATCAACTGCTTTGTGGACAGACGTTTGTTCATTATGAACTCATTTTTACACACAGCTTCCCTCAGGGAAAGTGAGCTAATGTTGTTCCATCAGCAGTCAGGTACATTAGAGAAGCAACTGCAGTATGTCTCCCTCTGATGTGTTTTGATCGCACTCATTTCTTCTGGCATGCTTTTAGGTCACAATGATTCAGATGCGTCGTCAGCTACTGTAGCTGTAAGAAAACATTTATGATTGATTTAAAACACTTAGGCTTTAACTTCGTAGCCATTTTCAGGACAATCTGCTTTTGGGGCAAAACTAGTTTATGTTGTGCAAAAAGAAAAATTTTTTTTCCTAAACTTCGTCCTCTGTATTGTAAAATATTTTAGTTTGATTATAATAGCTTGATTGCTGTCAGATCAGAATTGTTTATTGAATCTAGAAATCCGGGATTGTGGTTGAATATGGAGGAGGGAAATACAGATATTTACTTTAACAGTGAAGTTCTCTGCTAAGGTGTCACTAGAATTGTTACATACAGAGGTTCAAAAGATGTCTGCATCTCAAACTAAAAAGAATGTACAATAAAAGTTCCCTAAATTAGGAAGTGCTAGGGAGGTGTTGGGCAGTTCAGGAAAGAGTTCTGCCGATACCATTCCTGATAGCTAATCAGAATGATTTTTTTTATTATAGTAGCTCCTTGAGCTGCTCCCATTGTACTCAAGGCCAGCGGCTCTCAACCGCTGTGTCGGGACACATTACTGTGTCGCCACACAGCGGTGAGTGTGTCACAGAGAGCTCTCTGGATTCAGCCTGGGGGGATAGGCTGGTGTGTCACGATACGCTGCCAAGTGTGTCATGACCTGCAGAAGGCTGAGATCCACTGCTCTAGGTACTGCACCATCACATAAAGAGAGCTAGGCCCTATCCTCAAAAGCTTACAGTGTAAGCAGTGGGCCAGGCTACACTGACGGTGGAAGATCTACACTGGCCGCCATTTTCAGCAGCAGTTGAACAGAGATACGCAAGTTACTTAAAATACCTTATGTATCTCAGTTCGACCTCCCTACGCACTGCATGTCCACTGCCCTGAGTCGAAGGGAGGGGCCTTCCTTTGACTCAGTGCTACTCCAGTTGCTGGAGGGGGGGGGGGAGCGGTGTTTTAATAGATCGGCTTCACCATCGACTGAGCGCATCTTCCCAGACCCAATCAATCAATCGGGAAGGCTGATCTGACGGCGACGATTTTGCCACTGTCAGTGAGGACTAGCTCAAAGGGTGGGAAGTGGGAGGAATTAATGAAAGAATAAGAATAAATGAAAGTGGAACTCCTCAGATGAATTTCAGCTCTGAAATCAAATACTGGGGGCTCAGTTCTACTGTCCTCACTCAATCAAAAATCCCTTTGTGCTTTTGACTATACTGCATCCAACATAAAGGTGATAAGGGCTTTTAAATACTTTACTGGACACAGAGGTAACTAAGAATTATTTTTCCACTGAAATTCTTTCCAAGTGAGGATCTTGTTGTTTAGGGGCCCCTTCAGAAATAGATCCCCAGTTCTGCAAAATATCCCTTATGTAACTGGAACCAGAAGGAACATCCACAATGAGCTCCTGAACAATGTTATGCTCCATTTTTGTTTATCAATTTGAAACTCACATGGCAGGAGTCTTTGAGGCTGGAACCTGGGGCCTCCCTTTAAGCCGGGGCTTGAGGTGTCAGCCCCTATAGTTCCTGCATTAATCCAGCCCTGTCTGTGCCACCTTGGGCCAGTCATTTAACCCCTCCCTTCCTTAGTTCTCTGTCGAAAAATGGGGTGATCATACTTCCTTCTCAAACAGGCATGTTGCAAGTGCTTTATTCAATTAAGTTGACTAGTGCTCAGATCATGTGAGGATGGGAGCTATACTAGACAGATTCAAGCAGACCTGGGCTGAATTTCAGGATTGATCTCCCACCAGTAAGTGCGGCTTCACTTGCAAATACTCATGCACATGTATAACTTAGATGGGGGTTTCCTACATAGGTGGATTCAAACGCATATGTGTTTGAAGGCTTGGATCCTACATTGGTTGGGTTTTAAAAATTCCTGAATGAATCTGGTGCTGTCAGGTCAGAGGATCCTATGGTGGGGTATGGGGCTTATCTGCCAGGGTCTTGAATGCCAAATGCTTGAGAGACCTGACTTTTTCTAATAAAAATCCACCAAGAATCTTTTCCACTCTTTTCTGTAACACCTTCCTTCCCCCAAGAAGCATTTAGCTCCTAGTGCAGGCTACACCGAAAACACCTCAGTGCATCCCCTATAGAGTCCTGGGGAGTTACTGGTATGTGGTTTATAACCAGCCACACTTCCCTTATGAACAAGTTCCCTGGGAAGCCCTGGACTGAGGACATGCAGCTGTGGTTTTCCGTCTCTTCAGAGAGGCTGTTAGTCTTTTTGCCAGCCACTGGACAGGAATTATTATGCTTCCCACAGATGCCAGCGTAACAGCAGTGGAAAATGGAAGCCTCTGGCTATTGAACAGGTACACCAGCAGCAGTCAGAGCTTCATAGGCACTGTCTCACCTTGCCCCGCCATGTCATGGCTTACCTTTAAAGTGAAGGAGGTCGGAGGTTATTTAAACTTATGACCCTTCTAGCCTTGGCCTCTCTGCTGTCTGTACCAATTATGAGAGTGGTTTTTGTGGTGTGGACCTCTGCTAGGAAATGGATAGGGTGCACCGAAGGTCATCTAGCCATGATCAGATGGTTAATGGCTTTTAGTTGTTACCACAGTGGTCTGGATTTGGACCACTCGGTGTTGTATTAAGAGGAACAAAAGAAATAGCTGTTCTCTTCTGCTTTGAAATTAAAATTCTTGACGGGTTGGGTCTCGGGGACAAATCTTGCCTCTTCACCCATGTCTACAGAGGGCCCTGCCCTAGAGCAATGAAGAAGAACAGCAAGGTTTTAAGGAGCTCTCAGAGGGAAAGTGGGGTTTCCTACTCATCACTGAGCTTAACTTTCTGGGGTGCTCCCTTCACAGGCCAGGAGAAGGGCTTGACAGCAGAGAAGGAAGAGAGGTCAGTGACTACAGCATCCCCCCCACTCTGCACCATCCCCTCCGCCCAACCCCAATAGAGTCTACAATAGCCAGAAGAGAGCTGGGAGGAAGGCAGTTCTAACCATAACTGTTCCTGCTGCCTTCCCCTCCCCCTCCTGGCTACTCAAGTTTAGGGGTGGAGGGAGATGTTTCCTCCACCAAAAATGGAAATTGGGTAAAGCTTCAGCTTACCAAAGTGAACATTGGTGAAATGCTGGAAGGTGGCCCCATACACTTCACCTATTCAAAAGGGCCTGTGGATGGGAACTCTTACCTGCTCCATTTCACCAACTCAGGCCTGATGTCTGATCCCTCCTCTCTGCTAACTGACAGACAGAAGCCTCAAGGGTATTCGTTTAATGCCATCAGATTGCTACTAGCCACAGCTGCAGGATTCCCCACACAGGGACTTCAGAAACCTGAGGACATCACAGAACCTCTCTTCTACAAAGATCTTCTCTAACCACCTTATTAACCGATGATGGTACTAAAATAACAGTCAACACTTCTGCTTGCTGTCTTGCTTAACCAAAACAAAACACCCACACACTCCCATTCGGTTGATCTGAACAGGTGGGCTAAAAACACAGAAAGCAAATGATTATTTTCTTATTGTTCATTTCTTATTAATACAGTTAGTTATTATGAATTCATTCTTGCACTAAAGCAGCACAGAAAAGGTTCCAGTTTAGTAAGTGTTACAGAATGCTCTGAGAGTTAATGATGTAGGAAAATCTATTTGTGGAATAACAATGCTCCAAAGTTTGCTTTCACTTGCACTTGGGCATGCTGTGATGTAACCCTAGAGAAAATTTTGGCCAGATAAACAATAAAATGAATTTTCCTTTAGTAGCTCATTTCATTTCACCAGTTCAAAATCTGTATCAATTAAGGCAAAAACCTCTACTCTAAGTAACTCTGAAAAACACAATTAGCTCAATTTTCCGCCTTGCACCTGATTTAGCTATATACATGCATGCAAAGTGGGTGCAAAATGCAACCAGACTAGAATGGCCATGTTAGATGCCCACCTTGCATGGGTGCTAATGACTATACAGGGTACAACGCATAGGGGAATTTGACCCAAAGAGGACCAGGTGGAAGATCTACAGAGTTCTTCCACTGAAATTTTGGTGGGCAGCTCTATTAGAAACACAGCAGTGCAAGCAAACTTTCTCCACTTTCCTCTTTGTGCCTATACCTAAACTGCATATACTGGTGGCTGTGTGTAGCGTATGTGTGGGGAAAAGCAGGCTGCATCCATAGTGTGCTGTGTAGCTACACATGCCAATGAGAGGCTCTGTCGGTGGGGGAGGGAGTGGGGAAAAAAGCTCAACCTGTCTCTATTGCCTGTGTCTTTTCCTAGTAGGGAGCTGGTTCTCAGCACTTTCTGGGAAAAAAAATAGATCCTTGTCAGGTGTGCATGAGGTCAGGTCTCCTAGTTCACAAATCTAAAAATGGTAGAGAATTTTGCACCCCTCCCCCCAAAAAAACCTATCCCAAACCAAGAACCAACACTTTAGATTTTCATTGACGTATCAGTGCAAATATTGTAGAAATTCCAGAAGTTTTCAGCCAGTTTTAGTCACTTACACAAAAGCCGAAGGCCTCAAATTTCTGGAATGGTAGCTATATAGCCAACCTCAGAGTGAAGAAATGCCATACTTTAATATAGTTATCCTGTCAATCTCTCTGTTGCCTCAAAATGATGTATTATTGCTATCTTTTTTTTTTTTTTTTTAACTTCTAGAAAATAAAAAGGCTTTGCTCCAGGGTAGAGGCAGTCTAAAAGCTTGTGCTAATAAATATATGCAGGTTTAGTAGTGCTCAGTGCAGATTCTGCTTCAAGTGCTTTTTAAAGGCATTATCACCTTTAAGTAAATACAATGGAAGACTGCCAAATGTCTGGTTGCTATTCCCTGTAAATTTATGCATTTATATCCTTAATGAAATAAAATGTTTAAGATTCATTGGATTGGGCTAACTGATTTGCAGTTCGAATGGTAGCAATTTTATGCATTTATCAATTACCTTTTAAGTGGCTGTTATAAGATTTCTGTTTAGGCAGGCAAAGCACACTCACTAAAACACTTTTCATCTAAATTAGATTTTTGGATGAAGTCTTCTAATAATCACCAAAGAGCAACCATATCCAAGGTGTAACGCTTGTAGAACTCCAGTGGATCTTTTCCTGTGAAAAATATTATGGATGCTAGAAATACATTTTTGGAGAATCTCTCGGTATTTATACATTATAGGCCTAATTCTCCACTGCTGTACACTTTGCATGGTCATGTGCCCCTCTGTAAAGTGGGCATAAAATGCTACCAAATCAGAATCCTTGCAATTTTGTATTTGTATTGCAGTTATGCCAAAGGAAGCAACGTAGAAACATAAAATACAAAGAATAGCTCCTGCCCTGAAAATGCTACAGGAGCCTTTGTTTCTTTTACAATCTAACAGTATGTCTACGCTGCCAGTGGCAAATTCTCTGCCATCAGATCTATTTTTCTGGATCAACAGAGCGGCCAGTAGATACGCTTAGTCGGTATGGAAATCGACTTAATAAAACCATCCCCTCAAGTGACATAGCACTGCATCAACAGGAATGCATTTCCCATCAGCTCAGTGCAGCGAAGATGGTGCACAACGGGGAGTTACGAAGTTGATGGGAGTTACGCAAGTGACTCTGCATAGCTTGCATAACTCCTGTTGACTGCTGCTGAATTTTGCTGGCACTGTAATTTGGGCCAATGAATGCTTGTGTTTTAACTGCCCTTTATACAGGTCTAAATAGCTCCATGAGATCAAGATAATGGTGAGTTAGTTCCATTTCCATCAAAGTTATTCAGGAGTAACTCCACTCAAGTGAGTGGGTCTATAGCAGTGTAAACTAAGACTGAGGCCCAGCATGCTGATGTTATTTTGCCCATTCCCAGCTATCAGTCAAATGTTAGTGGGTCAGATGGTCTCTAAACAAGTTGGCAGACTAATGAGAAGGAGCATTGCACAAGTGTTGATGGCATTGGCATAATTTTTAATAGGATTAAGAAAAGACTGAGCAGCAATGATACTGAGACAGGAATAGTATTAATAATGTATTTGAGCAGAGACTTCTGCTTCAGGTTTTGCAAATAGCTCTCCAAATTCTTGTTTGCTATAGGCCTGTGTCCCTATTGTTGTAAATTAGGCTGCATTGTGAGGGATTCACAATATCCTGAAAAAACCATATGGATTTAAAACTAATTTTATGAAATTAAGTTAAATTTACTGAAATAGGATTTATCCCTTTTGGAGTTCATTGTATTACAAATACAAATGTTCATGTGACATAGTATGATTCTGTGGCACTTCTTTAGTTGAAATACAAGATGAATGCAATCTTTGGAAGTAGGAGGAAGTTCAAAGCGTTTTTTTTAGAACAATAGGTGTGAAATGGATTTCCTTAGGAAATACCTTGAGGTAAGGGGAATGTAAATTCTCCCACTACAAAATCAACCTTTTGAAGATATGCCCTGGGGAGAGAGACCCTTTATATACCAGCTACCTGCTACTGGAAACTCCCAGTTCAAAATTCCCTGAATTGTATAAAAAAGGGAACTGAACATGTTATGAATGTGCTCATTTGGAGCTGAAGCTGTGATGGGGTTGATATTAAAAAACTGTACCTGACAGAGCCCATATGAGAGTTGAGATGAACTCTGGTAAGCTTATTCAGCATATGTGTATGTTCTTTTATTAGTTTTAATATGTTTTCTTTATTGTGCTTTTTACCTTAAGAATAAAATAGACTTGCTTAGAAAGAACTCTGTGGTAATTTATAAATTTAGCAATTGCACAATTATCTGTCTCTGACGAGAAAGCCAGCAGGTGTGTAAGGTGACCTGGCTGCTGGGGAATGACACATTGAAAGCCAAGGAACTGTCTAACTTAAGGATACTGTGGTCAGAAAGGAGAGAGACATGAGAGACAACCGTTGGGAAGCTAAAAGCCAAGAGTGGGTTCTCTTATTGAGCCACTGAGGGAAATACAGGCACAGTAAGCCCTGAACTGTAATAGTATGGATCTGAGAGGACAGACTGATCCCAGTGATCGTAGTGTAGAACAGTGGTTCTCAGCCAGGGGTATGTGTCCTCCTGGGGTACATGGAAGTCTTTCAGAGGTACATCAACTCCTCTAGATAGTTGTCTAGTTTTACAACAGACTACATAAACAGTGCTAGCAAAGTCAGAAGAAACTAAAATGTCATACAGATGATGACTTGTTTTTACTGCTCTTTATTCTACTATATACTGAAATGTAAGTACAATATTTGTATTCCAATCAATTTATTTTATTATGATATGGGAATGAGAAAGTAAGCAATTTTTCAATAATAGTGTGCTGTGACACTTTTGTATTGTTGTGTCTGATTTCATAAGAAAGTAATTTTTAAGTGAAGTGAAACTCGGGGTACCCAAGACAAATCAGACTCCTGAAAGCGGTACAGTATTTTGGAAAGGTTGAGAGACACCGATGTAGTGAGGTGTAGAGGTAGTTGAAGGGTCCTGCAGAGAGGGAGGAAAGGGGTGCGTGGGTGGTAGAGAGAGAGATTATCATGGGAACTGTGACGGAAAGAGATGGTACATGCCATGATGGCAGAGCACTGAACACAGTGTTCAGTGTTGGGCTGAGACTTAAGATTCACATGGTTTTTAAAAGCGCAGAGTGCCATCTTCTCTAACTAGTGGGAGTACATGGCAGTAGATAATGCTAAGGTTTTGAAAATCTGGCCAAACATATTTAGGAGCCTAACTCTAGATAGCCATCTTGGCTAATGATTTTCAAAATGGCTCTCCATTTCTTTAATTTTGTACTTCCTTTTATAGTTTCTCAGCAAAACCTCAGGTATTCTGAGTTTGGAGTTTTTTGTTTTGTATTTTAAGTAGGGCCTTTAACTTACAGGCCAGGTGCTCCTGAATTATTGTATTAGAAATTCTTTTGGCTAATGTCTAAAAATGAATGCACAATTGTTCTATCCTTTTTCTGCCTGTTTGCTCAGGTGAATTAAGAAACAAACAAGAATGGATAAAGAGCTTTATTTTTAGCATCTATAAGACAACGCTGTTCCACTCTCATTTGTGTTCACTTTTCAGGAGTGGCTAATAAGAAGCTGAGGATTGCTGCCTTAGTGGGATGAAGGTGAGTGCTAATGAAATTGCATATTTCAGTTATTATTAGGTCATTTAATTGTTTTTTTTTTTTCTGCTTGTTTTAGCTAAAGTAACAGACCTTAGGGAAAAGAGAGATTCATCATAGGTCCAGAAATATTCTTCCATAGCCAGCTGGGCTCATGCACTGAAGTGTTTCGGTTGTTGCTGGATGACAACTCACTGAGATGAATAAGATGGACAATATCTTGTTCTTCGCTAGCGCCTCCCATACCTTGATCCTAAGGAACCATACAAATATGTACTGATTAAGATTCACATCACTCCTGTAAAAAGGGATCCTGGGGTTTTCTGATCACCACTGGGGGAACCCTGGTGTTGCTGCCTCTGGGAAATTGCTCTGTGTTGGCCTTTCTCTCTCTCTCTTTCCCCTTCACACTGCAGCTCCTTGCATGCTACAGGAGTTTCAGAACTTCCTCTTTATGGTGTGGCTTTCCAGCCAGATAACCGCAGTTTGTCCTTTTCAGGGTATCAAAAGCTCTTCGTACAAACTGTCTCAAGCAATCTTCCAATGCATTGCCTAGGTTGTGCTACTTCCTCTGTGGCTGGAAGGGAACCCGACCTTGCCTCCTACTCTGGGTTCCAGCTCAGGGACTCTCAAATCAGCAGTGAAGGTTTGCACTGCCCCCAAACTGCTGCCATCTCCCTGAATCTTTTCCTTCGCCACCTCTCTGGGGTTTACCCCTCCCTCAGAGCTGGGATCCAAAGGCTTAAATTCTTCCTTTTCCCTTGCCTTGCCTACTCAGGAGTTAGACATCCGCCAGTGGCCTGTACCAGCTGATTGGGCTCACAGGACTCAAGCTAAGGAGCCTCACATCTCACAACATCCTAGAGTATGTCTACACTAGCAACTTAGGTTGACTCAAGGAACCTTAAGTCGATCTAAATTACTCCACATCCACACTGGGCTTTCATTAAGTCGACTTAAGAAATTCCTTAAATTGACTTAATGAAAGCTTAAGTCGACTTAATAACAACCGCCCGTTAGGTCGACTTAAGCCTTAAGTCAACTCCTTAAGTCGATTTAAGGATGGTGTGGATGGGGAGTAACCCCTTAAATTGACTTTATTAAATCAATTTAAGGGCAGTTAAGTTGACTTAACAAAGTGGACTGAGTCAACGTACAGGGTAGCCACTTTAAGTCGACTTAATAAGGTCAACTTTAAGTCAACTTTAAGTCAACTTAAAGTCAACCTTATTAAGTTGATTTAACAAAGTTGACTTAACTTTTTCTACTGTAGACATACCTCTAGAGCCCACACTCCACTCTGAGCAGGAATGTCTACATTTCAATTAAACAGCCTCTTAATCTGAACCTCGTGAGCTTCTAAACCCAGAGACAAACTGCAGGGCTTCCACACTACAGCCCTCTTCTGTCCTCACTGCCTGACCTTATACCAGTCCTTCTGCCTCCTGCTCAGCCAGATTCCTTCCTCAATCAGGGCTTGTTTATCAAGCCTAATCCTCCCACAGGTGTGGCCTATTAGGTTAATTGGCTCCTTCTGAGTCCTATTAACACTTTCCAGGCTACAACCTCATTGTTAGCCAGGAAATCCCCATTTGATAGATGGGGAAACTGAGGCATAGCTCAGTGTCTCTGTGGATCATTGTTAGTGATGGGAGTAGAGTAGAGGTTTCCTAAGTGTCAGCTCTATGCTTTAATGACTAGGCAATTCTGTCTCCCAATTATGGATGGACAGACTGATTTGGAACAAACCTCTTTTTTTAATTGCCTGCTTCCCCCTTCAGTTTCCCAGAGCTGAACCCAGACTGCATGCTTTTCCTGCAGTATTCAGAGAAGGTTCCTTTTCACTTCCAGTTTTTAGCCAGAAATGCTGAACTATCACAAAAGATGATATATTTGCAGTAGTCCTGCGGGAGCCTTTATGTGAATGCACAGGCAATCACACAAAGCCCATTCTGGCATGATTTCCAGCCCAGCTTTGTGGATTTAAAAGAGGAGTCTGATGCTTGAGATAAGTGTTTAAACTTTTCAGTGTGCAATTGAATCCAGATATTGTGGGCTAGTCTCTGCCATTTACTCTTACACTGAGTAGTACCTCACTCTCTAATTCGTCCTGCAGACTTCAGTGGGTCTTCTTGCAGAAGTGAGTGATAGAATCAGCCCCATCAAGAATTTTCCATCATTAAACGCTGTATGTGTAAGCGAGAAGTGTCTTGACCCCACAATGGTTTGCTGCTCACAGTCAGACCTAGAAGAGCGAGTAGCTCACCACAGTGTATAGGTTAGAAATCACTCTGATGTGAGAGTGCGGTGGGGTACCTGAAAGAGTTGTGGTTCCCAGATCTCTTCTGTTCCTACTCTTACAGTAAGCACGTGAGTGAGAGACAGAAAGAAAGTGTAAAACCAAGAGCTGGAGGTGTCTCTTTTGACCTCTTTGCAGGTTCCATTGTTTACAAACTGTAGTCAAATAATCTCACAGATCAAATGACTCACTAAAACTGAGATTAAAATAAAAAAACCCATTAGGATTCTGACACAGATCAGTAAAATAAGGAAATTCAGAGCGAAAGGTGAAACACGGTATGCCTCCTCCAATCTTGGCATACAGAATGCATTAGTGGTTCAGGTACAGCTCTGACAGGCAGAGCTATCCTGGAAATGTGGGAACTAGAGTTGATGATTTTTCCAGTGCAACGCTTTTCCATCAGAAAATGCCATTTTGGCAAAATTTAAACTTTGTAGGCACCCATGGATTAAGACAATATTTCTTATAGAACTTTTTTAAAAAGTGTTTTGATTAAGTCATAACAATGGGAACATTTTGATTTTTTTGGTTTGTTTCAAACAGACTTTTTCAAAAAAATTTAGTGTAAAAATTTAAAGTAAATATTTTGGGTCATCCAAAATAAAAATTGGAGGTGGGAGAGGGAATTTCCTTTTATGGAAAATTTCAAAGTTTTTGGTTTTGTTCACAAAAACATTCAGACAGCTGTGACATTTCTCATGAAACAGAAATTCTACTTCCTGCTCAGCAATAATGGGAAGCAAAAAAGTATTCCCACATCAGATATTCTAAAGTCAGATGGGACCAATATGGCCATCTAGTCTGACTTCCTGCACAATCCAGGCCACTGAACCTCTTGCCCACCTCTGAACAGTGACATCTGTTCTTGAGTATGAATGACTGTATAACCCAGGGAACATACAGTTCTCTGTGAGGCAGTGCAGGAACTAGCTCTTGGATGGGTGTAAGCAACATATACTTCAAAATTAGAATATCTAGAACTGGAGAGCTAAACAACTCTCAACTGAGATTTAGGAGATTTGGGTTCAATTCTAGTCCCTGCCATAAGTTTTCTGTGTGACCCTGGGCAAGTCACGTAGGGCCTTATTGGCAGATGTATTGAGTACCTGTAATTCCAGTTGAAATTAATGGGAACTGAAGACATAGGTGGCTAGGTTTAGAGCGGACTCAGCCATCCCCCCAGTCAATGTCTGCATACTATGTTCTGAGCCACTGCACTGTCTGCACACCAAGGCCAGGAAGGGAGCAGGTCAGGGCGTCACAGAGGAAGTCCCTTCCTGAGCACTGGAATCCCGGTAGGTGGAGCTAAATTCATCAGTTTCACAAGGAGGCACTGACTCCTAAGTGGTGCTTCCTTGGAAAGCTGAAATCTTGAAAAGTGCAGGTGCATATGGTTCCACTGGGCAGGGAGACTGGGGAACCATTCTGAAGCAGGCCACAGAGGAAGATGAGCTGTGGTGTCCAGGACCCCAGCAGATAAGCTGGAAGGACCTAAAAGGAGGACGTGATGGAGTTGGCACAGAGCAGAGCCTAGAGGATGAGTTCATTGTGATAGGGCAAGAGTCCTGGGGGAAAGGTGGAGATCCCATGGGAGGAGATGTAGGCTCTAGTGGTCTTCCTGAAGTGATGATGGGGGATGGGGGGAGATCTCTAGGAGAGGGGGTTATTCCTGAGACCCTGTGTCTACTGGCATCAAGATCTGAAAGGGGTGAGGTGCCGTGGGGAAAGGAGGGGGGGTGTTGGTCCCCACCTGTGCGTCACATGAAAGAGTGGCAAGCTCCTCCAAATCTGCAAGTGGTATGAGCCTGAAGCCAGGACATGAGCTGCTGTTGTGTGGTGAGTTTGAGGCAGACTCAGCTCCCTCTCTTTACAAGAATTTTTTCAGCAGCCACCTATGTCTTCAGGTGCCCAGGCTCTTTGAAAACAAGGCCCTTAATCTCTCTTTCCCTTAGATTGCACCCTTATGAAATGGGGATGGTCGTACTTCATTTCCTTTACTTCTTTGTCTACCTTGTCTGCTTAGAATGCATGCTCTTAAGGACAGTGGCTTTTTCTCGGTATTCGAACGTAGGGCACCTGGCACAACAGGGCCCAATCTCAATTGGAATTTATAGGTGCTACCTTATTAATATGGCTCTGCAAGAAAAACATAGCAAACCAAAGAGAAACTTTGGGCTACATCAACTGGTGTAAATGTATAGAATCATGCTGATTGACACCAGCTGCCCATCTGGCCCAGAGCCTTGCAGAATCGCTTTTGTACTGTAGGCAGTCTTATCTTTGAAAAATAGCATTCTCAAAGGGTCAGCATCAGTAACTTAATAGCAAAAATTTAGGTTTTGACAAAAATGAATACTGTAACAATGTCACAATTTTTTTTTTTTAAAGAAAATTGCATATTTAGTCTGCATTTCCTGCAGTGTTTGCATTTCGTTGCTACCTCAGGACACAAATTAAGATCAGAAAGTGAAAATGACTAGTTTCATTTCACCTACTGTCTATGCTGACATACAAAACTTAAAAGTACATAAGATGTTTAAAAAAAAAAAAAGTAAATCAGATATAAAAATTTTGCTTTTTGATTCTAGAGTTAAAGTGGTGTTCATAGGTTGGATCTGTTCTGACTTAGTTTTCTGTCAACTTCACCTTGATTATTGAAGCAAATCTGTTTTGTAAATGGGCAGTCCATTTGGGTATTTTACACAAGTATTTTGGGTTTTTAAAAAAAAAAACTCCTATATAATACCCATGTAAAAAGCACAGCACACTGCCAGCTATGCCATTTAAAATAAAAATCCCCATTTCTGTCCTAAAATTTAGCAAAATAATAATGCCAATATTGAAGCACTTCCTAAAGGGATTTTATGTGGCTTTTCACTTTAATAATCTAAAATGTAACAAGTTGGGTAAAATAGGTCTACCTGATCTCTGGAGAATAGCAAGACACTACGAAAGGGATCAAATGTTTGCACTGAAGAGTGCTTTATTAATATTCAGGGGGTTGGACTAGATGCGCTCATGGGGTCCCTTTCAACCCTAAGATTCTATTATTCTATGAAATGCTAATATTCAATTTCTTGTTCAGTTTTAAAGTGATATAATGGTCAGCTATGATCTAACCTTCCTAACTAAGCATAGTTAACTAAACAAATGCATGGCAGAAGATCCTAATTTGTCTTTAAAGAGCTAAATGTCCACATTTTAGGACAATTGTTCTTTGTCTGGAGATCACAGGCAAATCCTGGAATTCTTTTTTTTGCTGGTCTAACATGCACCATTATAGAAGTAGTGGTGACAGATAAGGGGAGCTGTGGGATATGTGTCTGTGTAAATATCCTCTTCCCAACGTTCTTGCACTTACTCAAAGTTTCATATACCACAGAGCTGGGGTGGAGGGTCCGTGGCAAAACAATCTGTAAGCAATGATCCCATACTGAATCAGGATTGTATCTGCCAGAGAAGTCCAGAGTTTTGCTCTGGCTGTGTGGTCGCAGCTGTACTAAAATTCAACCCTCTGTCCAGATGGAGGGGGGGTTGGGCCAAATTATGTGAATTGGCACATGGGGAGTCTGCCAAGTTCTTGAGTCCTGGCAGCACCAGCTCAAGTACCATCTGGGTAAAAGACAGAAGAGACTTCTGTGAAGGGAGACTCAGGGTCCCTGCCAGCATGGGGAGAGTCAGGATCAGTTGCCTTCTTCCCCCAAGAAATATCTGAATTGTCATCATTGTGTTTGAGAATCTCTTGTATACACTTCTCTGAGGTTCCAAATCTTCTAAAGTCAAATTATTTCTCTCTTCCTTGAGCAGACACAGCATCTTCTGCACCAGCTTCAAGGGCTATAAATCATATATTCAAATAACAATCTGCTAGAATATAGGATCTCTCAGGACTAACAAGGGAAGTTGGTCTTAGAGTTGTATGAAAATTGGTGCTATGATCTCAACAGAGGAGTTCTCATGAAAATGTAAGCATGAGTCCTGGCTCAGTTCTGTGCTTACTAATGAGGCTGAGCCAAGGAAGGCCCAAGCCAGTGAGACTATTCTGGTGTCAATTCAAGAACCTTATGTATCATTTTATGTTTTCTTTTCATGTGCATATAATCACTTCCAGTGGCTGGGCTCATGTTTTTGGGTCACACAGCCAAGCTAGGCAATTGACTTGGCTCTATTTTCAAACCCCTTGGCTTGCTTGATGTCAGAACCTAAAACACTATGTAGAGCTCCTCTTTGTATTCAGGTCCCAGACAATTGGCCTGAACAATGCAGTTTTCCCCTAAATGTACACACATAGCCATGAATACAAATCAAACCTGTATAGGAGCCAAGCATGAAGATCAGCAATGAAAATACTTTGTCTCCCCAAACTGCCTTTTCTCCTGCCTGGGAAAACTATGTGAGACCTAAGCTTGACACGTCAAAGTCCTATAAACCAGGGGTTAAAAATGAAGTTTAAAATAGATTACAAAACTATTGATGGGTGCTAACTGAAGTTCCATGTTGATCTATTGGGATCTTGCAGACCTAGGCCTAGAGGAAAAGACCTTTGCTGGAAGAAAGAGAGCTCTGACATGTTTCCTGGTGGCTTCCTTCACAGCTGTAGCTGTCACTTCTCCAGGGAAGCTGATGGCGTGAGATACATTGCAGGTTGCTACAAGCAGTATTCATAAGGGAATCTTGAGGAGTTTCAAATGCCATCTCAGACTAGAGAACAGTGGAATAGATGGAGACACACAAGCACTCATAGGATTTCAACCTCTTCTCCCCCCAAAAAACAAAATCTTCAGACTTTGAGTTTTGACTAGAATGACACAGTGCAGAATTTTGCACTGGGAAGAACCAGTTGTGACCCAGCTGCATTCTTGCCCTAATTCTATTACTTGCACAATACTTCTATTTCCTAATAGAAGAATCCTCAGATTTAAGAGGATATTGCTGTCCAAGGTCGTGTTAGCTCTGAGAAGCACTTCATCCCAATGTATGCATTCCATAAACATGTGTATTAAATGAACATTCAGTACTCCACAGCTCCAGCACATAGTCTTGGCTCTGATCCCTACTTCAGCCAAAGTGGTTGCTGCCTGAGCCTCATCAGTACATCTGTGGTGGAGTAGAATTAGTTATCTATAACTCTAGATTTCTAGAGTTCCATGTGCGCTTTCGTTCTTTTGTCTACGTGTCTTATGCAGCATATCATCCTCTCCTTAGATTACTACAACCTCTTCCAATTCAGCCTCCCTGATACCCACACAACTCCCCTCCAGTCTGTCCAAATCTATCCAGCTCCCCTCCTCATCCATCATAAAATCCCTCCCCTCTCTTACCCATCAATCAAACAAAGCCCCTCCCTTCACAGAATCTTTATCTTGTGTTGCACTGAGCACACAGGCAACTGACAGAAATAGGTAATAACTGGTTAAGCATGGCCTGAAGAAGAAGATTAAAATAACTCATTGGACCAAAAGCCTTTGTAAACAGGAGGAGCAAAGAAGTGCTGTACTTAATTAAAAGGCCACAGTGAGATCACTCCGTCAGGAGGATAGCATTCTGGGCAGGGCTTCTCCTTGGGTGGAGGGAGGTTGTTGAGAACATTCCAAGGATGAATTGGTGAAATACTGTGGGCAAGCCTGGAGAAGGAAAGGGCTGACCACACTGAAAAGAGAGGAGGGGAGAGACTTTGGAACTGGGGGCTCTAATCACTGGGTTTACCACATTGTCAGTGAAAGGGAGACTTGGCTCAGGATTATTAAGACTTTGTTTTCTTCTTTTCCTCCCCAAAGCATCTCAGAGACCATGAGAGGAGAGAAAGAGGAAACCCAGCACTGTTTTTCATCTGATCTCAGTTAGGACGTGTGGCTGCTCCTGGAGAACCCTGCACAAAAAGGGGAGAGGGTTTTTCTGTTTCTGCGTTGTTGACAGCCGCACGTGGATGCTGCTTCACAAAAGCGCCTCAGATTTCTGGAGTAACGGGCTGTGGGTGTGAGACGTGGAGCCTCTCTTAAAAACATTGCCCTCTTCTCCTCACCTGGATTTCCACAATTCACACTGTGAGCTGCATATGCTCTTCTCAGTTTCCCCTAGGTCTACTCCTGAGCTGTATTCACTGACCTACCACAAAAGAGGACCAGCAGATCAGGGAGCCATCCCTGCAGTATAGCTCCTGGCTTACTGCAGAAGAGGGTTCCCATCCCTTTCATATTTAAAATCTGCAAAATTGAGAGGCTGCACTGTCTCCAAAATTTGCTGCCTCTGAAGTCCCTCCACTTTATCCCCCTTGGACTCTTCCATTTTAAACCCTAATAGAAAAGGGCAATCTGGCTATGACGGAAAATGGGGTTGAGCTACAGACATTTTTTAATGATTTTCTTTTTAATGGCTACTTATGCTCCCATTACACCATTGTGTGGGTGCTCACCATTTCTGAATATTGGGTCCAAAGCAATTGGAAATCATTAGAATTATATGTTCAATTAAGGTTCGCAGGATTAGGCTAAATCCATGCTCATGAACATGGCTTGAATAAAGCCAGCTATAGCTTTGATCCTACTCTCAGTGAAAACAATGCAAGTTCTGACAGAGATCTGGGTGGGAAGAGGATCAGGTCATCTATTTGCTACATAAATATTAGTAGACAAATACAGCTGGTAGGAAAAACAAAGGAAGAGTATTTAGCTCCCTGGTGACATTGAGTAACTATCCCGCAAAGACACTTATACTGCCACTTCGCAAGGTGCACATACCGATTCGTGGATAATATTGTCCTTCTTAATTTGTAAATAAACCCTCAAATAGATGAAGCAGAGCTCTGATGCACAGAGCTCAATGCACAGCTGGTACAAAAGCATAAGTTTGCCACTGAAGGTGTACTTAGTGAAATTTGTTCTCCATTCTCCACTTCCAGGGCTTAACGCTTTGTTAGACTACATAAGGCAGTAGTAGAATTGTGAAATGCCTTTTGCACATGAAGCAAAACTGGAGACATTTTCCAATCTGCTAGCTTCACCAGATGGCAATCAAAGAAGGCAGAGGAGGGAGAATGATTAGTCCATAGAGACCATTTCCCCGCACCCCCACCCCCAGCCAAGTGCAGATTATTTCCTGACATGTACTGTACAGTGTGTTCTAACTGGAGATGATTCTGAATTTGAGAGACTGGATCCAGATTAGAATTTCCCCCTAGTTTACCCAGCTTCTTGAATCTTGGGTCTTGGTTCAATGTCTGGTAGGTTCTAAGTTGATAATGAGTCATCCAGTCTGGTCTCCTTTATAACACAGGTCATAATATTTCATCCAGGTTCTCCTCTGCTGAACCCGATTAGACTGTATTTGACTCAAGCATGTCTTCCAGAAAGGCATCCAGTTTTGATCTGAAGTCTTCAAGAAAAGAGTCCACCACTTCTATTGTGTATTTTATTGTCTTACTGTGGCAACCGAGTTCGTTTGTTGCCATAGCAATAGAGTTAGACTATTAGAGGATAGCTCAGCCAGTCCTGGCTAGTTTTTAGTATTAATTTGATAAAGAGACCTTAACACGTGTTTGCTTTCTCTGTGTTTATGCTGATTTCTTCCTGAATACAAGTAGTTCCAAAGATTCAACGTAACAACTTCCTTTAGTAGGTTGCTCCAATGATTGATCTGTTAAAATTTTTTATTTTAGATTATTTCTGATTCCTTTTCAGTTCTAGTTCTCTTACTCCATGTGCTCCTCCTTAAGGTTCTCCCTTCCCCTACACTTAAAAAAAAAAATTAAAAAAAAATCAGGCTGACTTCTCTTGTATCCCTTTAATGGTATCAAGAGGCTGCTGGTCTCCCAATTCACCTTCCCTGCCTCTAAGACTTATTTAAATAGTGCCTTTACATTTGAGCACATCAAAGTACTTTAAGTCACTCATCTCGTAGCCAAGCATTATTATGCCCATTTTACAGATGAGTACTGAGTCATTTACTGACTCTCAGTCAGCAAATCAGTGAGTGGGCTAAGAATAAAAACAAGGGATTCTGGTTGCCAGTCCCCTGCTTTGCTTGAATCACTGGACACCTCTATCTATTATTTATTTATTTATTTATTGGCTCTCCCATTTGAGGCCTTTAAGATATTGATGTCTGTCTTCCTTTTCCTTCTCTGTAGTACAAGAGAACACTCATGGCAAAGCAGGAGTCTGTCTCCTGATTTACCTCGTTAGTACTAGCACTGTGAAGAAATATTCCTTTCTGTGTCTCTTAACATCACCCAAGCTGGAATTCTTTGAAATGCTGTCAGCTTTGTGTTGGTAGGAGAAATTTCACATCTATATTTCCTCTGGTCCAACTGATGAAATTACACACAAGTTGCTAATTTTGCTGTGAAGTGTGTGTTAAGGGTAACTGGGTCTGTGCGTTCTGGACTACGGAAGAATGATCATTGTAAGCTTGCCCCAGCTTTCATGCTTCTGGGCATCACAACTCATTTGGATTGGGTACTGGATCGCTTACACACTAAAAGTTTAATTTGAATATGACCGGTTCAGCCTGGGGTGGAGAGCTGGCTAATTCCTAGCCTGCTGCTTTGTTCAGGTTTATGGCCTGTTCTACACAGGCTGCGGATTTCGGCAACAGTTGATGGGGAGTTTCACAAGCTACGTGCAGAAACTTGTGTATCTCCCATCAACTTCCTAACATCCACTTACGTGGTATCTCCACTGTGCTGCATTGATGGGAAAGGCATCCCGTTGACGCAGCGCTGTGCCAATTGCTGGGGTGGATTAACAGAGTCGTCTGCTGAGTTCGATTGAGCGAGTCTTCACTGCTGCTCAATCGAATAGGAAGACTCGATCCTGCACTGCTGGTGGTGACACTCAGAGTGATGACATACCCTGTACAGAACTAGTGACAGGCGAAACTCAAAATAGTTTGGAGGATTGATTGAGAATTCAGAGCTTGGGTGCTTAAATGAAAATACCTTTGGAGTTACTTAGCACAGCTTCCACAGCAGGTCTCCATTTTTCTTTCCAATACACATGTCTGTAAGCTCCCTGTCACCGGGCAGACCTTGAATCTGTCTTTCCCATCTGGCAGGAAATCTTTGCTCATCACTGGACCTAGCTCTCTTCACATTTCCTGCACTTCATGTCTTTCTGGTAAGACTTAGCACAAAGTGCATTGCATGTTAGAACTGTGTGACAGGGCAGCCTGCCCCTTTAAGGCCTGGATCTAGCCGGCCCTTTCAGTTAGCTCTCCCGCACCATGCCTGGGCAGGGGATGGGACTTAAAAGGAGATAGGGTAGTGGGTAAGTGGACTGACTACCCTTTCTTGAGGGTTAGACCTGTTTGTCAAGGACTGGCTGAGTAAGAGAGCAGGGAAAAGAGAGCAGGGAGACTTGCCATTGGAAGACCTGATGGAAAACAGATCCAGAAAACAAGTATTAGATCTCTTTTGGCAAAGAACCTGGGGAAGAAGACCAAGTGAGCCTAGGGCCAAAGACCAGTGAGAGGGCCAATGTGTGCTTAAGACTACTGTGGACCCTTGGAACTAAGGTGGGGGATGTGGAAGACTTTTCACAGACCCTTGTGAAAGTGCTTCAGAGGACCCTTGGGATCAAGGGAAGAAAAATGTAATGTGTGTTGATATGAGAGAAGAAATATTTACAGGCCGAAGTGTAAGGCCTGTGGGTATTGATACCCTGGAAGTGGTAGGACTAAATGTGACTTAACCAGAGGACTATGGAAATGAAGCAGCCCAGAAGGCATTGGCAGCTCAGCTGAGTTGTTGAAGAAATGGGGAAACTGAGGCAAAGCTGCTTCAATGCCCATTATGTTGTAATGGGTGCTCCAGACAGTGAGTTTTGTAAGACTGGAAGAGTGAATTGTCCAGTCCTTACAGAGCAGCTGTTCAACCTATTGGACCCAGCAATGGAGTCCTCTTAAATTATGGGTAGCCAGGAGTGAGGAAGGACCCTCTGAGGCAGTTGCAGAGAGAGGGCTGGTGATTGGTTAATAGGTTGATGAGCAAAAGGCCTGGAGTTGGATATACAGGGATTTAGTGTGGGGAAAACCTTATCCCTGCCCCAAGAACCTGCCTCAGTCTTCTTTTCTGAGTCTTAATGGCTTGGTAAGGAATACAGGCTGCGGTTCAGTTTGACTTATTTGCTTAGGATACACTTTCCTGAGCTCTAAAAAAGAATGAGAAGTTACTAAATATACAGTTGCAGATTCTTGAAAGCCACAAAGTGGCTTAAACTGGACAAGGGAAGGGAAGAATTCTTCATGTGTTGGAGAGCTGTCCATCAGCATGAAGCTGGCACTGGAAGAGACAACTTCCCTGCTTTGTGCACTAGCCAGGTAAGAGTATGTTCAGGCACTCCTGGGACACGTTGGGCTGTGGCTCTTTTCCTGGCAGTTCTGCAATGGCATAAGGGCCACGAGGGCCTGGTAAGTGATGGAAGTTTGAGGTGCTCCCTGGCAGCTTACACTGGGGGCCGTTGGCTGCCACAATTTGTTCCCTGCACCCTACACTATATCTGAGCTCAGGGGCTGGGGCTGGGGATGAGCGACTGAAAATCTGCCGCCAAAAGTGGAAAATTAAAAAACGTCTCTTGTTAATTGTTACCATTTGATTAACCAGTAACAGCAGAGTGGTGGTAACTCTTAGCAGATGACACACGACCATCAAAGTATCTCATGCTTACGGCTGCTGTAGTGGACTGTGGGACAAACTCTTCCTGATCTCCTTTTGCAACACAAGAGATGGAAGTAAAGTTCTATTCTGGATCTTACCGAACCTGAAGTTCTGGAGTGATCTGAGTGGGAGCATTGACTAGCTACAGCGCCAGGACCTAAGAGTTTATCTCAGGCACCACACCTGCTCCAAAATATGTTTTGGGGAGTCTGGATGTTCTGCAACACCAATTTTCAGTGATGCAGGACAGCCCCCTGTACTGCTAGTTTACTTTTTTTGAGCAGTTGTTTTTCATGGAGACAAAGCCCAGCAATCTTGAGAGGAATTGAGTAACATTTAACACATTTTACTGCTCTTTCTTTGCTAGCATTTAGGAGGCATCAAGTTTAGGACAGTCAAGAAAATGGGTAATCTTTGTTCTAGGCTTAAAGTTAGTGATATAGGCTGTTAATTGCCTACAATAAATGAGACATAGGGTTTACACAACCCCTACTTCCAAATTTCAGCAGCAATAGAAGAAGAATAGCTTTCCTGATTGTTGTAATAAATGCTTGAGAGAGTTAAATGTTTCACGTGTGCAACTGCTTTGGACGGCTGATGCCGAGGGTCCTATTTGATGTAGCTTGCCTAGATGATGGATATAAAAACTAATATCTCAGTTTGCAGATGGGAGGTTCTGAAATCTAAAATCCAAACCAGATGTGTAACCAAAAAGAGCAGTGTATATTACACAGTGTTGTGAAATAGCCCAAGGGAGGCAAATAAGCAAAAACAGTTCTGTTACTTAGCAACATACACAACAAAACAAACAGCTTGGTTGGCATTGATAGGACAGGTTCTGCTTTCTGCAGTGGAAAAGAAAGATAGGGGATAGCTTTGATCAATTTGGGAGTTTTAGGTGACCAGGAAACCCCCTCGCTCCCCAACATTATAGTTACCTGCCTTTTCTGACTCGATCAGATCATATCCTATATTCTTCATGTGGTTTCTAATTCACCTGCAAAAGTATAGAAGTTGGATAATAACAGTGTAATCTTCCCCACTTCCTCTTCTTGCCTAGGTTCTATCCTAATCTATGGCCAAGTCTATACTGATGGAGGCAAATTCACCCCCGTCATAAGTTCGAACTTATGGTTCAATTGAGCAGTCAGTGAAGATCCGCTTAATCGATCTTCAGTTCAGCTCAGTAACTCAACCCCTAAAAGAATAGTAATGCTGAGTTGAAGGTAAGGAGCCTTACCACAGGATAAGGCTGTAGTCTGTACGTGGCCTGAATCTTCTGAATTTCCATTGTCATACACCTTGCAGTCTTTGAAAGTGAAAAGTAAAGGCACAGTGGGTGTGAAATGCTGCCAACTCAAACTGCTTTGGAGCACTTTGCAACTTGATAAGGTGCAAGGAAATGGAGTTTGAAGCCCTGGGTTTCTAAAATTCCTGCAAACTGGAGTGTTTAAAAAAGATGAGGAAAATATATATTTAGGTCTTAAATTGGTATTGCTAAATAGTTCCAACAGTAAACTCAAACTAGTTTGTATAGGGCTTTCTCCTTTTTCACTGGAGCACATACAGAATCTTCTTTTCAATATTGTCATTACCAAGAATTAAAACATTGTGTCAAATCCCCAAATATCATGATAAACTTTAAAAAAGTCACAAGATTTTAAAAAACCAACAATTTTAGGGGTCTTTCTTTTTGCCTTCTGGTGTCTCAGCCATTATGATTCATGTTTCCTGGTTTTTCTCCACAATGATTAGGGCTAGAAATGTATTTCTTTAGATAAAGCCTGAAGCCTGGTCTACATCACCAAAATAATTTATTTCTTTGAGTGGGATTTACCAGTACAGCTTTACCAATATGTCAATTATGGCAAACAGAAAAAGCTAAACCAGGAAGAGGACCCTTTTAAGTGTAGACAAACCATGAGATTTGCATCTAATCAACATGACCCAAAGACATGAGCCTCTAAGAAAAATACCACATAAAATACTCAAAAGGAACTTGCAAGAACAGGCAAAAGCATTTTCAGTTAAATATCCATCTAGGAAAGAGATGTGATCTAGAATATGATCCCAGGACTGGGAGTTGCCATCCCTGATATCTAATCTCAGCTCTGTCAGACTCATCCTGTAACTTCAAGCCAACATTTTACAAAGTCGCCACTGAATTTTTAGATGCCTCAGCTTTTAGATGTCTAGCCTCAGACATTTCAAGTGGCTACCTGTGATAATGTTAAATCTCTGTATCAGTTTCTTTATCATTTTCATAAATATGGTTCTGCTCATGTAGCTGGAGAAGTGCAATGAGAATTAGTCTGTAAAGTACTTTGGAGAAAGAAAGAAAGAGTGCCAAATATTGCAGTTATTACAAGCAGAATACCACGATTAGCTATTTGTTTCATGAGCACATTTGGATCAAAGTCTGCTTTGAAATGAGCCAAAGTGCCATTGAAAAGTGATGCCAGGAAAGTAACTGAAGTATTTTTCTGATTGATCATGTTTTCTGAAGGACAATCTATCCTAAAATTCTCAGTTACTGAGGGACAATCTACTCTCATTGCTATATTTACTTTCCATAAACTGCTCTTAGTATAATTTTTTTGAATGATGTTCCCGAATATTTGGATGAAAATATTTTAACTGTACTGTTAAATTTATTACCCTTCATTTGGGATATTGCAGATCATGTACTATTTTTATGACTTTTAAATCAATCTTTGTACTTTTGGATAATTTATGTGTTATACCCAGGTGTATAGAAACTTTCTTTAATCTCTGTATTTGATCATTTTAACATTAGCTTTAATAAAAACCAATGGTGACCAAGAGGGAAGTGAAATGTTGGAATAATGGCACACAGACAATATTTCAGCCATCTTTGGCCCAAGGAAAGTTTATAGGTGATTGTGCTGCTATCTGTGTTGTTTGAATAGGATTTGTGTAGAGCATCATTGAACTCTGCAATGTGATATACACGATCATGCCTTAGCAGGGGGAGATGGATTGGATGACTTCTTGAGGTCCTTTCCAGCCCTACATTTGTGATTTCTATTAAATCTGTCACTATTTGGAAATGAGTTTTTTGGATTTTGCCCTCAGCCCTTCCCTTTCTTTGAGCAGCTGCTTTAATGTAGGATATAACTTGGGCTTTGATACAGGTGGAATGCAGGTTCAGGTCTTGAAGGAAATTATTAGCATCTGTGGAAGCTGCTAACCTTCAGTCCCTCTGTAGCACATTAAGAGGCAATCAATGGGATCATGTTGCTCCACATTCCTTGTAAATAGCAGAAGCTGGTGTGCTGGGTGTCGTGCAGCAAATGAATGAGAGAGTTATTGCAAAGATGGTTTTGACTTGATTAGCGGACCCGCAAAAGTATTTGGTTCTTTGGTTTCATAGTTGAATAACTGTAGACCTGAGGGTAGATTCAGCTCTATTTATCAGGATGTTTCCTATTACCACTATAGAGTCAAGCTCATTCCCAGCTGTACCTCTTTAAGGGCTTGTCTACACCTAAAAATTATACCACTTTAACTACAATCCCTATAGCCTGGATGCAATCATATGAGAATAAAGGTGCCATATCCCAGTATAGCTATCTGCATGCATTCCATACCTTCATTGTTTATATTAGAAAATTTTAATTGTAGACCAGATCTACGAGGCCTGATCCTGCAGGTGATGTTGCTGTGAATGCTTCCTTTTAATAGGAAATGTAATGAAAAATGAGGGTGCGCTTTCTGTTTTTGGTGCCTCCAATTCACAATGTTTTAAGGGGAGTGACAGTTTCATAAATAAAATGGCTCCTTTTAAATTGCCAAGGCTTTTAGTTGTGAGCCTGGCCCCTGCGCATGATGTCCATTAGCATCGGATTAAGTGGTAATTAGCGGTGAGAGTCACTGGCATTCGTATTGCTTAGATTTGTTTGTAAATCATAATTGGCGGCTGTGGAATCAGGCAGCTGTTCTGGCCAATTTCTGTGGCAGGAAGAGGACCACTGCCCAAGAATATTTCTGAAGCAGTTCTAGCCACTAGTCAGCAGCTTTCTCACAGTGTTGGAATAGTCCATTTTTTTTTCTTTGTGAACCAGCCATGAGTTTCTGCTATCGCTAACAGCCCATTGAACAGAGGCGGCCTTGGGCAATTGGGGGCCCTAGGCAAAGGCCCATTTTGGGGCCCCCTCTACGCCCCCATGGCCTCCCCCTGTGGCCCCAGCTCCCCGCGTCTGCCCCCTTCTGAGGCCCCGAGTATCCCCCTGCGTCTGGCTCCAGCCTCCGCTGCTGGACCTGCCCCGCTGTCCCCGCAGCCCCGCTCTCCTGTTGTTTATCGAAGCAGATGCAGTTTTGGGAATAAGCAAAGCAAGCGATGGGGGCCCCTACTGCTTGGGGCCCTAGGCGGGCGCCTGCATCGCCTACCACAAAAGCCGCCTCTGCCATTGAATAATCCATATAAGCAGTTGTACACACTTCTCTGTGAATGGCTGCCTAAGTCACATGGTATTGTTGCTTTTCCTTAACTGAGCTAGATGGACCATTGGTCTGACACAGTATGGCCATTTTTATGTTCTTAAAAGGTTTTACCTATTGCATTTAGCTCACCACATTCTCTTTTGAATTCCCTAGCCAGTCTTGCAAATGTAGATTGATTTTTCTCTTGGATTCATCTTCCCCAAACAAACCTCTCTTGGAAGATGAAGTTCATGAATAGATGAGCATAGTTGCAATGTGAAATTGCAAGATATTTCAAAAACACCTCTCCCAGTTGATAGAGAAGGACGGGGAAAGTATTTACATTAATTCAACCTCTAAATGTTCCTGAAACAATTTGACCTAAATAGAGGCATCAATATGCAAATATTCTGTGGATTTATTCTTCTAGCAATCCTCTCCATACTTACTACTATGTCAAATTCTTTGTGGCTTGGGGAAGAAGAGACTTGAAATTACTATGGCTCAGCTATCAGGATCTCATCCTGGTCCCACTGCTATCAATGGAAAATTTGCCTCTCGTTTCTTTAGAAGCAGCCGTTTTTTGACCTATTTATGTCTGTTTTTAAAAAAAAAGAGGTTATGAATCTTCAGGTATACTAGCTGCTATTATCCATCGATAATGGAATTGTCCTTATTTACGCTTACAGAGAATCTGATGCCACTTACCCCTCCACCTTCAAAGTAATGTATTAGATAAAATCTCATCTGTTCCCTGAAGATGGGGTTGAGGGGAGGTGTAGAGAATTTGCTACTTACAGGAATTGTCTTGCTTTTCCAAGCTGTGAGAGTGTAAGTGCCTAAAATCTAGTGCTGTGTCAGCAATTCTGAGCAAGTTTTTTTGAAGCACTCTGCCAAAAGTACAATTTGGCATGGAAAAATTATTCGTTTGTGTTTCTCAATGCCACAGGAATAAAGTCACTTTATTGTATCAGAGGTTTTTGCGCAACAAGGAGAGAGCATCTTAAAATACAAAATAGTTTAACAGAGAACTTTATCCTACAGAATGTAAGAGCATTAAAATTAGCTGAGAGTATGAGTTTGATACAGTATGCTGAATATCTTGAAACAGCAGGAAAAATAAATGCCTCTCAAGACCAGGATTTAAAAAAAAGCTTTTTAGTTAACAAGTGAAGGGAGATTAGGGATCTCAGCTAATACATCAAGAGCCTCTGTGGTTCAAGTCTGTCTCTGAAACATGTCCACATCACAGAGTCAGAGATCAGCTTGTGTAGCAGTTTTTGTTTTTTGAGAAGTCTGTGCAGAACTGAAATGTTTTGATAGTGGGTTTTTTCTGTGATGCATTAGCAGAGATTTGAGTGGTGTAAAGACAGGATTTCTTTCTTGTGTGCCGGGTGTCAGCTGGTACTAACTCAGTTTTTACTGAGCACCAAACATCTGACCCAAATATTTTTTAAAAACCATTAAAAAGTGTTCAGAAAAAAGTACAATAAAATGTAAGGACCCAATCTTGGATTTCTTCCTCTGGCTAGTCTCCAGGGCTGGATTAAGGGGCCTGGGCTACCCACCACCAATGTTCCCTCTAAGGTTTGGTGGCTTGTGTGCAAAATTTTCAAGCCGTGTGCAAAACTTTTTCTGAATAAAATTTTTGTGCAAACTCACACGACAGAAATTATAGGCATTAATTGAAGTTAAAGTGATTGTAAACAGAATTAATTAATTGTGTTTAATTAATTGAATTTGAATGAAATTTAATTTTTAGAAAAGTTTTTAGTTAAAATTAATTTTTAAAAAGCTTTAAAAAGGAAGGAAGGAAGAGAAAGAAAAAAGAGAGAAGGAAGGAGGAGAAAAAGAAAAAAGAAGTAAGAGAAAGGAAGGAAGCAAAGAAAGAAAGAGAAGGAAGAGGAAGACGAGCAGGAAAGAAGGAAGAGAAAGAAGGAAGAGGAAGACAAGAAGGAAAGAAGGAAGAGAAAGAAGGAAGAGAAAGAAGAAAGGAAGGAAGAGGAAGGCAAAGAAGAGAAAGAAAAAAGAAGGAAGAGAAAGAAGGAAAGAAAAAGGAAGGCAAACGCGAGGAAGAAGGGAAGAGAAAGGAAGAAAAGAGAGAAGGTAGGAAAAGAAAGGCGGAGAGAAGGAAAGAAGTAAGAGAAAGGAGGGAAGAGGAAGGAAGGCAAAGAAGAGAAGGGAGGCAAGAGGAAGGAAGGCAAAGAAGAAAAAAAAAAGAAAGAAACAAGCCGAGGCCGCTGGCGGCGGGGACCCAAATGCGGTCCCGGGAGGCCGCCGGCAGGTCAGAGCAGACCCCGGCACCGGTGACCAATCCTGGCCTCGTGCTGGGAAGCCGAGGCGGCTGGCGGGTAGAAGACCGGGTGCCTGCCCTGGCCGCGGCCACACCACTGCCCCGGCCGCATGGGGCAGGCAGGCAGGCGCACGCACATGCCCCGGCCCTGAGCCTGCCTGCTCCGCCCTGGGGGCGGGGAGGGCCAGCCCAGAGGCTGGGCTCCGGTCGGGTCTGCTGCGGCAAATCCGCAGCCCCGGGGGTCTGGAGGGGGCGGTGGGGGCTGCCGGCCTGCGTGGGGGTCTGTCAGTGCTGCGCGGGGGTTGCGATGGCCGCTGCGCGGCTGCACACCTGCGCAGCTTAGAGGGAACATTGCCCACCACTGTGGGCCCCCCCAGCCTGGGGCCTCATCCCCCTACCATGGTGTTGGGGGGGCCCTGGAAGGCCATGCCAGAGGCTGAAGTCTATGCTAGTCAACCCTGCCCCTGCAGCGGAGGGAACATGCACCAGCCTGATCCACCTCCAGGGCCAGACCAGTCAGCGCAGGGCGGGGTTGAGAGCGCCGTGGAGCCTGGCCTCTGGATCCAGGGCTCTGCCTCCCCAGACTGGCAGGGCCCTCCCAGCATGCCCCAAGCTCTGCCTGCACTGTTAAGGCTGAGCGGGGTGGTGGGGGGATGGATTATGCAGGGGCCATAGGGGTTAGAGCCCAGGGCCCCTCTTTAGGCTGGGGCCTGGGGCTTCAGCCACTATAGCCCCTGCATTGATCCACCTCCGTTAGTCTTCCTTGTAAATGTCACCTATTGATGTTCATAGGTGAAATCCTTGACCCCTTGAATGAAAAGAAATATGACTTTAATGGAATCAGGCTTTTACTCAAAAGTTCATCTAAGGGTAGAGCTGGAGGGATGTATGTGGTGGAGGGGGATTCTGAAGGAAACTTACGTGATATCCAAGGGGCTGGGTGGATGGAAGATTTGAACCTTAAAATGAGTTAATAGGAAGACTGCATCCCATTTGGGGACAGTGAGGGGAATGCTGGACTGTGAGGAAGAGTCTGGAGAAGAAACTTTTTGGTTTTGGGTTTTTTGCTTGTTTTTTAATTGAATGGTGATTGACCATTTGCTCAGTCCAGGAAGGATAAATTTTACTCTGTCATGTATACTGGTTATTTACAAATGGGCCATTACCAGTCTTGGTAAAATGGCTGATTTAGCCTTTGTATAGTGCTAGTAATTTATATTGTAAATTGCAACATCTTTCCTGCTATTCTACCATCACCCTAGCTTCCAGGAATGATGAGCAGAGAGGTTCCAGGACCTCACAGCACAATTATACAATTATTATCAGATTTAATAATTACAAAGTCTCCTTGTTGTGTCTGTCTGATACCTGTCCTAGCTCGTAGTGTAGCTGCTCAATACAAAAAAGAATAAACTGCTTGTCACTTTCCGGTTGAGTATAACCACAGGATGAAAGTGTGCAAGATATAGATCAATGTAACAGCTGCCAAAAAACAAATCCAGAGAAAGAGTCACATAAACAGACTGGCTGCAGCAAGAGTACATAAAAGGTGCTCTATATGCTTCCTAATTTAATAAAGTCTCTATTCTGTCGGGCCGGCCCTCTGAATAATCCTAAAAGAAATACTACTGTATCTGTTCAGTAGGAAGGAGGGACTCTTTCTCCTTTATGTCAAATGGTTCTAACAAACCTCTTCATGGTGATGAATTATGGATTATAGTCATTACACATTCTACATCTACAAACTCTTGAGGTCTCCTTAGTTAGATAAAACTCCCACGCGAGACTTTCTTCAATAAGGTCTGCAGGAGTGGGCGGCATGGGGAGGAGTTAGTGTAACCCATATGCCTGAAAAGGCTATCTCTGAGAGACCTGCTAAGGGTGGGTTACTGTTGTTGGGCAGATTAGCGACCCACAACTGGAAACTTCCAGAAGCAGGGAGTGGTAGCAATTTGAGCATCTCCAC
>ML685778.1:12725297-12752237 GCA_007922175.1 Pelusios castaneus | reverse complement strand
GGGGCACTGGAGAAGGGCAACTAAATGAATTTAGCCCACCCGAAGGTTACATTAGTATTTAGGGTGATCCAGTTATTCCAATTTCCAAGGTTGTACCGGACAGGGCTGGACCAATGCAGGGACTATAGCGGCTGAAGCCATGGGCCCTGCATGATCCACCACTCTGCTCAGTCCCCAAACCCCTGGGGCCTGGAGGGCACTGGGAGGGCCCCTGCTGGCATGGGGGGAGGCAAGGCCTGGAGCCAGATACTGAACTCCCCAGCGCTCTCATCCACGGCCCTGAGCCAACTGGTCCACCCCCTGAGGTGGGCCGGGCTGGTGCACGTTTCCCTCTGCTCCGGGGGGGGGGAGGGGGTTGGCTGGCATGCAGTGCGGCCTCTGGCACTCCCTTCTAGGCCCTCCTCCCCTCCCCCCGCACCATGGTGGCAGGATGGGGCCCCAAGTTGAGGGGCAGGACACAGTGGCGGATAGCCCAGGGCCCCAGAGCCTCTTAATCCGGCCATACTACCAAGGGAAGTCTGGAGATTTCACAAACCATAGGAATTAAGAATAGGTTAAAAGATTTTTTTCTTTAAAAATGGTTCAAACATAACACAGACTCTTGAGTCCTGGATTCATGTGCTCCAGCTCCTACTTGGGCTGCCTTCATTCCTCCCTTCCACCTCTGCGTTCTTTCTCTTCTGTTCCATCTCTTACTGCTTCTCTATTCCTCCTGCCCTCTAATTTCACACTAGGTCTGGTAACGGGGCTGCTATTGTTACTGTGACGGTTGGGCTAAACCTTGTTGAAAACACTGGTATAACAGCTGTTCTTCACACAGGATAAATGGAAGATGTAGTTAAGCTCCTTTTGAAGTAAGAGGGCTGAAACAGGAAGAGCCATTGTCCAAAAGAGAGGCCACATGCAAGGCTAGTTAGAAACTGAGGTATGGAGGTGGGAGGGTGTTGCGTCGCGAAGCTGTAGCACTCAGAAGTAGCCAGAAAATAGGAAAAGAGAAACAGCCAGAAAGCCAAGCACACAGCAAGAGACGGACTGGAAGGACTGCTTTTAGGGAAAGCAAAAAGAGAGAACTTTTGGGGCAGAGAGGTGGCTGGAAAGAGGCTTAGAACTGTGGGTAAAGAAATTGCCTCCTGCTGTTTGATTCCTATTGTGTCCAGGGAAGCAGGACTTTGTATGTGTTTTTTTGTAAATGCATACGATTGCATCTGGATCCATCATCAATTTTTCCTCCTAGCCGAAATAATGTGCAAAACTCTGAATATGTTGAGCATCTTGGGGCAAAAGGGGGAACACTACTCACATTTGGGCCTTCATGTGACAAACGTATAATATTCACATTTTGAATAGTGGGATAAACCTTCTTTTCCAGGAGCATTTTGATGTAAATAGGAAACAGCTCTGTGATTCATCAAGAGTAGAGTTATTATGAGAGCTGACCACTTTCTGTACAGCTTTCACGAATATTCCAGAGAACATCTTCACTAAGGCCCTAGTTCAGTATCTTTAAGGATGTGTCTAAGTTTAAGACCATGCTGAGTTCAGTTGAAGCCAAACAAATGACTCACATGAGCAAGAACTTTAATGACTCAGAGCATAAAAGAGGACTTTTAGTCATTGTTCATTAAAAGTGAATTTTGACCTCAAAATTCAAGTATTTGCTTTGAAAACCTGACTTTAAAAGCTACTTTTATTTAATTAAAGCAGAGGAATAATACCACCTGACTTGTGCATCCAGTGAAAATTAACTAACACAGTTTGCTCATGAACATCTATGGCATTCTGGGGTGCAGTCCAGACCAGTGAGAGACATTGTCAACCCTGCCCTGCAACTCTGGATACCTCACAGTGCTTTGCTGCTGTAGCTCCCACCTGTGCTGCTCACAAACAGCCTGCCAACCACATATCAGCCACACTCTGACTTCAACCAGTCCTGATTACTACTTGCAGGGTGACCCCAGTCCATTCCCAGTCCCAGATTTCCCTCACCCCCAGGTGTTCTGCACCATCCAGCCTTTTCCTGACCAGTCTAAATATTTTAGGCCTGTTGCCACTCTAAGGGTATCAATATACAACAATTTGCTACCCTACATGGAGTTACTGAAGCCATTCACAATATTTGGGTTAGTTTTGATTACAGAATAAAACAAGTTTATTTAATTACAAGGAAATAGGTTTTAGGATCATACAAGTATTAAAGTCAGAAAGTACAAGCATTAAAGTCATAAATGGTTACAAGAGAAATAAAGACAAAATGATTTCTAGTGCTATTCCTACGAAACTAGACTTCATTTAAAATGAACTCCTTTACTGTGTGTTTCCAAACAAGGAGTCCTGGGGCACTTCTAAAGACTAACCCATTTATTTATCACATGAGCTTTCATGGGAGAAAATCCCACAACGTCAGATGCTTTGAAGATGGTGGGATTTTCTCCCTCAAAAGCTCATGTGATAAATAAATGGGTTAGTCTTTAAAAGTGCCACAGGACTCCTTGTTTATTTTGCTGAACTAGACTAACACGGCTACCCCTCTGGAACTTGTCAACATGCAATGCATGTTTCCAGTGACTTTGCTAACCAAAGTCTCAGGCCAAGATTTGCTCCCAGAGTTTAATGGCTGTTTCTTTTGTCTTTTTAGGTGAAAGAGAGGGATGGATAGTGAAAGAGACTTGTGTTTTTGCCTTTCATTGTATAGTATAGGGGTCACCCTATGAAATGAATTTTCCTGAGGGTTACCTCTAAGTTCCTTTCTGCTGTGAGGGCAGAGTCGAGGCCTCTCCTGTTGAGAGGTTCCATGCTGATGTTTGCTAAGATGCAGTCTGTTCTTGCCCCCTTTCCTTGCCAAAGAATGGCCACTTGACAGGTGATTGCCCATCAACTTCAACAGCTGGCTTGAGGTGTCAGCTTGTCTTTTGTATTTCAGAAATAGGTTTCCAGACTTGTCTGGTAAATATACTTCAGACCTAATTTTATCCTATGTTCATAGCTTTATATATAACATTGCTGCACGTATTTCACCATGATATTATTAACCAGTAAGTCATTAGTTTTCAAATGATACCTAACAAGGCATATTTTCTGCAGGTATCATTACAATAGTGTGTAGGGTGTGAGTACAGAGGAGCATTTGGTCACACTGTCCCACAAGCCAAGAATGACTTGCTGAATTCGGAATACTTTTTGTGAAAATCTCAGATGGTCTGTTGGCAACTTACACTGAATGAGTACTTCTCCGAAGTATTTGTTTTACTCCAGTTATTGTAAAAGTTAAAACTTCCCTTAACACATCTTGATCATCAGCTGTGAGGGGGAGAAAATACAGTCACTCAATGGGTCCTTGGTAAACAATTATTTTAAAATTGAAAATATCTTTCTGTGATGGAGGCATTTCTAAAATAAAAGACCGATCCTTGCATGTCTTTGTACCTGCCAGACTTCCTTATAATTTCTACTTGTTATGTGCCCTGAGTCTTAACCTCTTGTTAACTCATCTTTTCTGGCACTTTGCTATTTGGACTTCTCATTGTAGTTCAGCACAGTGATGTTCCAGTATTGGAAAATCTGTTACTCGGTTACAGGTTTGAGGATTTTGGGGGTTCTCATTCAATGATGGAGCATTCTGTCAACAAGCCATAAGTGAAACTAGGATCATATAAAGTTAAACAGTGTGTTTTCCACAGTTGTATTCATTGCAAGGTACACATGTCTCGTAGAGAACATCAGTTACTGATCTAGAGATCTGAAGTGTGCCTTCATCTTGAACATGAAAAAAGGAAAAAAAGTTGGTGAAAGTCAGACTGATAGCAGACCATGGGGGTTTTTTTATATAAACTATCCAGAGATGCCAAAGGGAGTAACACATGTGTATCTGGGTAAAGATTGTGATCCATGAAATCCCCATTCTCTATCCCAGTCATGGCAGAGGGAGGGGGAAGGGAATTTTGTCCTTCAGTTTGGGAGGAAGGATGTTATTCATAGCCAGTGTTGCAGTTTTATTTTATATCTCTCTATCTAAGTTCTTATATGGGCCACATCACTGAGGGAAGGTCTACATTAGCGTGTCTGATAAAGACACTATGCTTATGGAGAAGCGCTCTTCCATCAGCACACCTATTCCACCTCCATCTTTTTCACACCCCTGAGTGATGTAAGTTAAATCAATTTACGTGGTAGTGTAGGCCGGTCCTGAGGGTCTACTACCCACTTAAAGACTTACAAAGCTGTAATTTAGCACTTAAAGAATAGACAGTTTTTTTAACTGCAGTTTAGGCAATTAGTGAAGTTGGTAAATCTCTGAAGGTATGATTTTGGGCATAAACAAAATGCTGTCAGGATTTAGTTTAGTAAAAAGGATCTAAGACAGGAGAGCCCTGGAAGAAGTCAAGTTAGAAATAAAACCTTCCAGACAGGCCAGAATAAGGTCTTCTCCCCCCACTCCCTCCCATCACCACCTTGTAATTTTCAACATTTTGCACTGCATTGTGGATTGGAATTTGTGTTGTGTCTAATAGTCATAATGGGCCAGATTCTTCTCTGATACACTTACAGCTCCAGTGAACCCAACATGCAGCTTGCTAATAATTGCACCAACGACGCAACCCCCTTTTACTTCAGTAGCTGCACTGCATCATAATCTCAGTTCATGGGGTTGGGAATGCCATCGATCATGTGAGCAAAAATGTTTGTTTGAGTGGCTTAAATTAAGGCCCCTTGAAAAGCTGTTGAAACCTCACAGCTCTTTCTTCCTCAGTGAGACAGATACTGCATCCAAACTAAGCACAGCCAGCTTCTCCTCCACTAAATCTTAAACACTGCCCAGGATCTCAGGTCTATATTAAAAGTTAATTGCTTCAGAAAGTCTCCTTTGTAACTGAGGGATGCCACTGCATCTGTTAAAAAAACCACCGTAGATGAAGATGGATTGAAATGAAATCTTTTACTCCTGTGAAATGATTAGATTATTGCTGTTTGTCAAACTTTGAAAACAGTATTAATAATATTTGGTGACTTGGCAGCTTGACCAAATCCCTAACTGCTGGTGTTGGTGGTGTGTTACTGTTAGTATTTTACTTTGAACTAGCTAACAGCTGTCTTAGCTTCCCTTTCCACTAAAACAACTGCTGCTTCACAAAGAACATGGATAATTTTGTCTTCCTTGATATTACCGAATCAAGAGAGGCATTTGCCAATACAAAATCATCTTTAGTTTGTACAGTTTAAATGAGACACCTGGTAAAATTTGTTCTCTTTCACTGAATACTTTGAAACCACTTGACTTCTAATCTTTTTTTATTTGAACTGAAGCATAGTGGGTGGAATGTTTAGAAGGCAGATATTAAACCCTCACAAAAGAGCTAACGTCAAAAGGAAGCCAGAATGCAAAATAAAAAGGCAATAAAATGAAAGGACTCATTAAAAATTTAGTAGAGAAGAAAGAGTACAGTGCCCCAGAACCCTGTGCAATGGGAGCCTAAAATCGGAAAAAAGAAATCAGATGCTAGGTACTAGAATCTCGTTGCATTCCAGAGTTGCGTCTTTCTCCATTTTCTCGTTGCATTCCACGGTTGGGTCTGTCTCCATGACTCAGGATGGGAAGTGGTATCATCTGGAGAGTGGTATAGGGTGTTGTGCCTTCTTTAAAGGCACAGTGCCATTCCTGGATCAGGACCTCAAGCTTCTATAGAAGGCAGTGATTTTCTGTCCACTAGCCTTTCATGGTGGTCCAAGAGTGAAGACTTTTGAAAACCAAATGCTGCTTCATACTGCGATGTGTGGATGGGACAGGAGTTCATAGAATAAAAGGATATGGGTCTAGTGCAATGGACTGCAACACTAAGCCAGTGCCTCTACAGTAGAGGAGCTCTCTCTCTTGATGCAGGTCTAATGTTTTCATAGGGGTGCAGTGCAATCTGCAGGGAAAATGTAGGTGACAGGAGAGAGTTTCTAGGAACATGAATAAGTGGGGCAGAGCAGGTTAGTTTCACAGTGAAACTGCTTTGTTCTGCAATTTTTTAAAAGCATTAATGGGCCTAGTTCTTGGTAAAACATTAACCAGTTTTCCTTTTAGCTAACTAACAAACAAACAAACAAACAAACAAACCCTCCCTGTCAGTTGCACATTACTCAAGGGCTATTTTTTTTAAATGACGTAAGGACTGTTAGATAGATAAAATCCCACCAAACTGCATGTGATCTGAGAAATTTGAAAAACCTATTAATACATTTTAAAGATTTAGGTTGCAGTGCTTTATATACAGTTAATTCCCAACAGGTTAAACTTTAAAATCCTTTACTGAAGTCATATGTTGTTAATCTGCCATCCAGAACTTTTACCAGTTCCAAAACATTTTCATTTTCTAGTTCTTGCTAACCTGCTGTATCATTGTAACCATCTTGACAGTCAGAGTCAAGACAATCTGACATCAGTTATGTCTTTCCTTCCCTTTAGAGTTGATCATTTCTTCATAGATATTATGTGCAATGTTCGTATGTGTTCAGAAAAGTGTTCTTGAAAACACTCTGCCAAAGCTTCAAATTCCAATCTATTACATTTTATGATCTAATTCAAGAGAGAAGAGAAATGTAGTTTTTCATACTTCTGTAAGGTATCATGGCAGAGACTAAAAGAGAATTTATTGCACATTGGACAGCTCAAGTCATTGGTAATGTCAGAGTAAGAGAGAAATAGGTATTGAGGTTGGGCTCTGGTTCAAATGTGGCATTCCAGCTTGTGATCTAGCAAAGACTTATTCACCAGCTTATCTTAAGCTCCCATGAAACTATTTACCAGAGTAAAGTTAAGCATGTGTCCACATCTTTGCAGGATTGGGCATTAGAGGCTACCCTGTGTTATACACCTTACCACAGTCCAAACTGTCTTCCTCAAACAAGGACACTACACCAAAGAAGCAGATCACCCGAATGGGCCACCCAAGCATCCCAAGAGAACCTGCTTCAATACAGAACTAAAACGGCTTCTGACCACATACCTCTAGTTGTAATCCACCGCTCCATACTGGAGACCATACAGGGTGTCACAAAAGAACTCCACCCCTCACTTGATAGGGATCCTCTTCTGAAAGATATCTTTCCTGAACCCCTCTTCTGGCCTTCAAGCAGCTCCCAGATGAGGACACACCAACTCAAAGTGGCACCAGATCCTGCTAGAACAACAGACATGCAAAACCTCCAGCTGTATCTCCATTGCCAGAATGATCAACACCCTACATATAACACACTTTTCAAGGTCCAGGGGTCTTACAGATGCCTATCACAACATGTGGAGTACTTCATCCAGTGCATTACATACCTCAATAGCAGCTATGTGGGTGAAACCAGACAAACACAATGCTCTCGAATGAACTTACACCGGAAAATGATGTAAGAGGAAAAACATCCCATTACCTGTGGGTGAACATTTTTCACAAAGCAATCATTGTATATTTGACCTCTCAGTCCTTGTCCTCAAAGAAAACCCACCTAACACTTTCAAAAAACAAGCCTAAGAGCTTAAATTCATAACTTTGCTAGGTACTAAAATCATGGACTAAATAGACATGCTGGATTTATGGTTTACTACAACAATCTGTAATCCACTAACAACCCCCAGCTGGTTCCCCTCCTCCCATATCCTCTGTCTTGTTCTCTCTATGACCGGAGAGATGTTAATGAGCCACATGACCTTGAACGGTCCCTTGAAATATGTGCTAACTACTTACACAAAACAATCTGTTCCACCTTATATTTAACAGTGGTATTCTTTGTTAGTTTCCTAGATCTGAACAAGAGCTCTATGTGGCTCAAAAATGTGTCTCTCTCACCAACAGAAGTGGGTCCAGTTAAAAGATATTACTTCTGCGCCATCCTGCCCCCACTCCCCTTGTCTCTATAATATCCTAGGACCAACACAGCAACAACACTGCACCTTAAATTTTAAACTCTTTAGGGCTGGATTCAAATGCACAACATGTGAGAAGAAAACCAGAAAGAGAAGCATATTTCATTTAGAAGTTTGAGTGTAGAGCACCACTGACTTGGAGTTCTGTACAGAGAATTACTTGTGTATATCTTTGTTCCTTCTTAAGATGTCTTGGAATTGTTAGTCTGTTCACTCACGAGTATTTGCATTTGTTTCTTTAGCCCACAAGTATATATGCTTCCTGATCTTTGCGAGCTAATTCCTTTCCTTGTCTTTCACCAGCTGCACTTTATGGGTGAAATTCTGGCTCCAATGAAGACAATAGGAGTTCAGATAGCTTTTTAGTACAGGTAGGATTTTATCCTATGATTTTTCCTACAACCCTTTATTGCCTCTGCAGCTATGATCCCCCAAAAGTATTGGGGTAAATAAGGGTATAATTGTCAGCATGGAAAATAGCACTTTTGGGGGGTAGGAGTTGTCCAATACTGAGGAAAAAATTCCCAGAGGATCTAAGGACAGTCACAGACAAATGACCTTCCACTCTCAGTGCAGGGCACACTTCTTCAACTTGCCTTATCTCACTTAAATACACAGCAGTGTGACAATTTCCAGAGGGGTAGCCCTGTTAGTTTGTGTATAGCAAAAACAAGGAGAGTCCTGTGGCACCATAAAGACTAACACATTTCTTCGGGCATAAGCTTTCGTGGGCTCCAACTCACTTCATCAGATGCATCTGATGAAGTGGGTTGGAGCCCAGGAAAGCTTATGCCCGAAGAAATTTGTTAGTCTTTAAGGTGCCCCAGGACTCTTTGTTTTTACACAACAGTGTGTCCATTCAAAAGCACCCAAACCATACCAGAAAAAAACATTATGCGTCACACACAATTCTCATTCTGAGAAGAGGATGGGAGAGAGACGGCATGGATCACACACCACAGATTTTACTCACATCACTTAAGGTGCTACTGGAAGGCACTCAGATACAACAGTGCTGAGCACAGTACAAGAATCTATTGAGAATATAATTTCAGATCTCTCAACAGCTATGAGACAAGGCACACTCATTCTCAGCTAACCATGATGGATTCAGATTTCATAAGTTTTCCCAAACCCTTATCCGCAGTATTAACAAAAAAACCCACCAAATATTTTGTTCCGCCTGATATTAAGCCTGTGGGCTGGGTGATCAGATGGTTTCTGCTTTGTTTTAGACACACTTTTGCATAGTTCTTCAGTAGCAGGTTGTTCCACCTAAAAGTCAATTTGCCTTTACCTTTTGCATGTCCCACTGCACTCCCCAAGGCTAGCTGTGGGTGTAACTATAAGGAAGGGAATACTTGAAAATGTGTCAAAAAACTGTGTGTGTGGGGGGGGGGGCCCACACCCTTGAGTGACATAAGTTTTGCCAGCATAAGCATTTGTGTGGACAGCACTATGTCGGTGGGAGATGTTCTCACGCTGACATAGCTTCTGCCGTTTGTTTAGGTGGCTTTATTACGTTGGTGGGAGAACGCTCTCCTGTTGACATAGTGCGGCCACAAAAGCACGCTTACAATTGTGCTGCTGTAAGTTTTAAGTGTAGACTAACTGTTAGAGAGCGTCTGTTCGTAACCTATTTCTGGTCTAACTATTTCATTTGCCTTCCCTATCATGTTCCTAACCCTCCACAACTCAGTCCTTTAAAACACAGTAGCTGGCCAAGCTCTTTGTCTTCTTCCCCCCCCCCCCCCCCTCCATATGTGCCTTCCAAGAAACGTCTGGTACTGTATTATGTACCAAGAGGCGTTCTGGTTTCTCTGGTAAATATGTAATTAAGTTGTTTCTTTACATCTGGTATTATTTGAATGCCCTTGGGAGAATGCCAAGCTATCGGGTAAATATGTAATTAGGCAACATTATAATAACTGGTATTAGGTAACCAATAAGTGGGTATTGTGTAGCACCTCTAACGTAATATGTGCAATGGGTATTATATTGTCTATCCGATTATTAAGCTTTTGTGACTCTATTTGTATATTACATTGGTCACCATTAGAAAGTCACCATCTGCCAGTGGTTTCAATGACACCAGAGATACCACAGTTGTGACAGCTGTTTCTTGTTCTACCTTGGGTACCACCATTGTTAAGTCTTGCCAGAGGATGATTAAATTCGGACATCTGCTTTCTGTAGTATGAATTCTTCTGAATTATTTTTAATGTTATTATTTAGTAAACTGAAGCTTCAATCTTGTAAGTTCAGGATCCTCTGTAGGGTTTAAAAGACAACAAAATGGCTAAGGCTACTTCATAGATGATCTGCATGCATAAAGTTCATACAGAAAAATTCTGTGCCTGCTGCTCTGTGGGTGCTGAGCTTGGCCATTACCCAGCTAACTGCTCAGGCTCTTTGGCTGTGGAATGCTGTTGCAGTCCAGAGGAGAGATCTCCACCTTGTGATCACCTAGTGTGTCCTTTTTTTGTGGCTTCCTAGTCACCTTAAAATAATCTGATTCCATTTCTGCTCCTTCTTTTCTATATTACAAACACACTTTTGCATATTGCCAGGGGTTGATGGAACTTCAGGGGCTAATCGGAAAGATTGCATGTGGGGAGAGGGTTTTTCCCAGAGTGGGTGACAAATAGGCATAATTTCCTCCTTCCTGAATATAGTTGACAGTTCTAACATGGAGCTAATATCCAGCAGGAAGTGGGGTTCTGGGACAATTCCATGCTGCCAGGAATAAAGAAATGGAAAGAGTAAAGTAATGACATAATGCTCTTTCTTACAGCACCACCACCAAGTATTTTAATAGTAACCTATGAATGTACTATTTGCACCAGATAGCCTCAGGACACCCAAATAAATCATTTTGTAATGCAAGGTGAGGGAAAGGAGAGTGTTTCTGAGTTACATTAAATAGGTTAATGTGGATGTTTTGCAAGTTGCATCTGATGAAGTGGGATTTTATCCACGAAAGCTCATGTGATAAATTTGATAGTCTTTAAAGGGCCACAGGGCTCCTTGTTTGTTTTCCTGAACTAGACTAAGACGGCTCCCCCTTTGGAACTATGAACAATGTGGATTGTATTTAAATGCTAATCGTTGATGTGTACTTACTGCTTATTGCTCAGAGAGGCATCACTTAGGCTTCATCTATGTGCTGAAAACAAGTGTTAAACTAACAAGCAGTCTGGTGGCATTTTTAAAGACTAACAAATTATTTATCGCATAAGCTATCGTGGGATGCGATAAATAAACTTGTTAGTCTCTAAGGGTGCGCCTACACTTACAAATTAAGTCGACTTAATTTAATCTGCGTCTACACTACATTTTCCTTAAGTTTAAGTTTAAGTCGACTTAAGGAAAATTAAAGTTGATTTTATAAAACCTCATTTAAAGTCGACTTTACTGGCTAAGTCGAATTTATTGAGTTGACTTAGCCAGTGTGGACACAGATTAGCCCTCAGTCGGCTTTAAGTCAACTTAAAGGGCTTCAGGGCTCCCCCACTGCCCTCCCTGCCAGGGTAGCTGGCACAGGCAGAGCCTGGCGTGCCCACCCACAGGGTAGGACAGAGCCCTACCCACCCTGCTCCTATGCCCTGCCAGTGTCCCTGTCCTGCTCAGCCCCCATTGTACCCAGGTACAATGGGGCAAATGCTGAGCCCCCTGGCACTTGGCAAGGGGTGCCCCCCTGCCACCGTGGACCAGTCCCAGGGCCACCTAGCCCCTACAGGTCGACTTAGGCATCCAATGTGGACGCTCTAAGTCGATTTGGCAGGGTCCTCTTTAAGTCGACTTAATTTTTGAGTGGGGACGTGCTAAGTCGACTTAAATTAACAAGTGTAGACATAGCCTAGAAGTGCCACCAGACTCCTTGTTTGTTTTGCTGACCTAGACTAAGACGGGTCCCCTCTGGGAAAGTGTTAAATTGTTAACCTCTTGGCTTATTAACATATCTGGCCTCATTCACAAAAGCTACATAGCCACTGAGGGCTTGGGCAGAACCTACCTATTGCCAGAACGAAAACTGAGGCGACTAGTAATTAATTTTAAAAAATTATAATTTTAAGAATTTATTAACTTTCCCATGACCATCCCAGCATCATTTATAAAAGTCAACCTCAGAAAGCAGCTAGGAAATTGAAATTTGGAGCATGAGGTAAATTTGCTGAAGCAGGGCCATATGTGGAAGGAGTTGTTCAAATGTGCTGGCTTGTCCATCAGAGAGGTTTCCTGGTCAGAAAATTGATAGAAAGGCATCCATACCAGAATCCATACCAGGTCTTGTTCTTTGCCGTCTCCTCCTCTATCTGCTGAGAAAGCTGAGAGCCAGATGAGAGGAATGCAAGTTTCCATTAGCAGGCAGAGTTTTTCCTGGGAGCCATAGCTAAATGATTGAAGAGTTTCCGTATAGAGGTTGGGCAGGGGGGTGTTTAGGGAACACTGCAGTAAGAAACACCTTGGGAGACAACATCCTATGCCTGCTATCCCTGATAGCTGTTTTGGAAGGCTGATGAATAAAATTAACAACCCTCCTGTGTTGGAGTCATTTAAATCCTGGAATTGGCAAAACTTGTCATTTCCACTCTGATAAATACTTGTTCTGAAACTAACAATTGTCGTATTTAGTTTTAAAAATGCCCATGTATTAAAACTGTAAAATAAATTCCATGTCTCTTTCTCTACATAAGTACATGGAATCTGGAACTCAGCCCTAACTAATGCTTTCTCTGCTGCTATACCCAAAAATAAGGTGCCCGCATGCGAACAGATGCCCCTCAACTCTGTGCCTCACTCATTTCTTCTACACTGGTTGTTGGTTTTTTGTATCCTTCACAGGAGCATAATAGACAGTCATGAGTCAGTGAATGAGGAACTGAATGTCAAAGTTGAAACAAAGTTTACTGCCACAGTTGGTGTGAACATGAATATTACCAGTGTGATCAGTGATGTGTCTCCTTCCCAGCATGGATGTCTGGGTGGGAAAGAGAGGTTTTTCTGCCCTCTTGGGGAGTGGAGGAGGGGAAACTTAGTAGAGGTGTCACAGAAAGCAGGACTCTGTGTGTGTGTGTGTGTGTGTGTGTGTGTGTGTGTGTGTGTAAAAAGCTGTCATTTAGGTAACTTACGAGGAAAGACTGAAGGAACTAGGCTTATTTAGTCTGCAGAAGAGAAGACTGAGGGGGGATTTGATAGCAACCTTCAACTACTTGAAGGGGTGCTCCAAAGAGGAGGGAGCTAGGCTGTTCTCAGTGGTGGCAGATGACAGAACAAGGAGCAATGGTTTCAAGTTGCAGTGGGGGGAGGTCTAGGTTGGATATTGGCAGTGGTTAAAGTATAATTTGATGGGCCCTGGAACCCTCCTAATCTCTGGGCCCCCTTCATGCATGTGCGGGCCTCAGCCCAGGTAGGTATTTGCAACCACTTCTCAGTATCACATGCATCGGTTATCGCTCCATAAAAATATTTATAATTTTATATGATGTTTATGTCTATAGCAATTATTGTCACAAACTAGCAAACACAATAAATATTGTGATTAACAACGGTGGGGTTGCCAGCAGCCAGGGCAGGGTGGAACATGGGTTCCACCAGATTTTTCTATTTTTAAGGGCTCCGGAACTCTGGCCCCATAAATTTGTGGGCCCTGGAACTGCATTCTGGTGCGTTCCCTCTTACTTTAACCCCTGGATATTAGGAAAAACTTTTTTCTCTAGGAGAGTGGTGAAGCACTGGAATGGATTATCTAGGGAGCTGGTGGAATTTCTGTCCTTATTGTTTTGAAAGATGCAGCTTGATAAAACCCCGGCTGGGATGATTTAATTGGAGTTGGTCCTTCTTTGAGCAAGGGGATGGACTAACTGACCTCCTGATGGCTCTTCCAACCCTAATCTTCTAAGATTTTATGATACTATAATAGTGCAATATCCCTTTCAATAGCCTTGTGATCTCCCCCCATTTCCCTTTTTGGGTTGGGACCCCCCCCCAGTTACACCACCATGACACTTCAGATTTAAATATGTGAAACCCTGAAATTTATGGCAACACTCCATTGTTACACTAGTATTTGACTGAGGACATGCTAGGTACATAACCCAGCATAAGAGGTATGTATGGTCTTGTATCAGCTGGTATTGCTGAAACTGATACAGTTTCATTAATTACTGTTGCCTTCTGATATTTTGAGCATTATGTCAAAGAAGTCCATGTATTCCCCCTGATTTTGCATTCTGTCAGATGAAAGCATCTATTTGTATGCCGTGCAGAAACCACAGTAGCAGACAACAGAGTCGTCCATAGTAGAAGACCAAGTCTACCAAAGGTGATTCAGAGCACAAAATAGATCCATGAACTGTTTCAATTCTCTAATTAAAACTAATTAAACTCTTCTGAATCTAATGCCAAAAGCATTTTAAATCCTCAAATTGGGACACTTCTTGAGGTGGGATAGGGTTTGGGAAAGATGGCACACCGGCTCATTCATATATTTGAACCAAGATTGGGCTTACGCTACTGAGAGAGAGTTGGAAGATGCAAGTGATACGGATTTAAGATCCTGAATCTGATCTAAATATGACCTCCCCCAGTAGTCAGTGGTGGTCAGATTTGGTGTACCTACAATTCACAAGAGAGAGTAGATTGACTTGTGATGTTCAGAATTAGAGCTCAATTTTATTTATTTATTTATTTTTGGTGGGAAGGGAAGAGAGTTTGGAGCGGGTGTTCTGGGTCAATTCCATCTCAGGTGAAGATATAGATTTACGCCTGTTAGCTACTTTCCAGCTTTCAGTCAATGGCCAGGAGAAACTGACAAACTGGGACTTTCTCCCACGAAAGCTCATGCAATAAATAAATTTGTTAGCCGCTAAAAGTGCCACAAGACTCCTTGTTTGTTTGTTTGTTGCTGAACTAGACTGACACAGCGACCACTTTGGAACTTGTCCATGTAAACCTTATGAGGCTACATGGACACTTACCTTTTCCCACTTTTTAATCTCTGTTTCTCATGAGACCCTAAAAATAACCTATTTTTGTTTCCAGATGTTTGGAAATTAGCAATGTTTCCAGGCTATGCTCTATTGCTTTTGGATCTCCAACACCTGTGAGTCATAACTGCAAATTACACAAGTTGGCTTTCACTGGTGACCATTAGACATTGATTGGATATTTTAAGGTGGAAAAATTCACCATTAGGTAGTGCTTTTTTCACTTGCTACATGCTGTGTGAGACTCTTTCCATTTCCCCCCTTTCAGTAGTATCAAGACATCCCCAGGTTCGCTGTGGTGGCCCTAGTAATGTGAGCAAAACCTCTGCTCTCCTGAACTTTACATGCAGGGTTATTAAGTACAAAAAGGTCCTGGGAATAATGCACTTGGTTTCAGGATTTCTGATGGACCTAAACCAGCTAAAGGGAAAGTTAGGGATTTCGTTTGTACAAATAATGAGAGGACTGTGAGTGGGGGTTGGCAAGCAGAACGGCAGTGGACCAGGGTCAGTCTGGGACTGCTGAGCAACGTAGGTATCTCCAGCTGCTATCAGGAGTTTTCATGGACACGGGTTCAGGACACACGTGTCAGAAGGAACATAACACAGGAAATGTCACATGACCCAAAGCAATAGGGGGAGGGGTAGAATAGAAGTAACTAGCACATTGTTTAAAAAGATAAATATTTGGCCTTTTGCAGCGTCTGACACACAGGGATGCTTGCTAATTTCTACGGTCAAAATCAAACTAAATTTCATTCTACAGGCAAAAAGCTACAGCTGCTAATCTCAAGGGTTCTTCCCGATTCCAAGAGAGTGTGCCACACTGAAATCACGCTTCTTCTTTTACTGTTCTTGACCTGTTTGTCCTCTCTTTAATGTTGTTGGTGTTCCAAGGCAGACAGAGGCACCACTAATGCTGCTTGTCTGGAAGATATGAATGTAATATAAGACAGCTATTCAAAGGCTACGGCTGTCTTGCGAGTGATTTACGGAACACAGGAAAGGTTCTGATGTGTCATGCTGCAGGGGGAAAAGAAAGTAGGACCGGGGTCATGAACAAAAAGGAATTTGCTTATCCAATTTCCGTCTCTTTCTGAATTTGATTGGAACTCACAGTTGTCAGGCTGTGTTTAAGCCTAGTCTTTACCAACGCCTCCTTAACTGCAGAAGGTCAAAACCAATTATTATTTTGCCTCCAGGGACTTTCCTTCTTAACAGAGACCTTAGAGTGAATATTCTTTAAACTGCTTTCCTTTCAATTATGACAGCAGAATCCATTTCCATAGGGTTTTGTTTTGTTTTTTGGATAGATTTATCAATAGCCTTGAAAAATAAAGCCCATATGACTCAGGAAGCTCGAAATTTAATTCCTTTCAAGGACTTTTTCACTCTGAACTTTAAATCTGTCGTTACACTACAGTGAGAATGGAAAGCCCCTAGTTTTCCCAGGCTAGTGTTTTCCTCTGATTTTTAACCCTTGCATACCTTGTGGTTATGTTTCATAGTGCTTAGTCTTTCACATTATTTCTCCATGTAAAGAACAAAAATAATAATGAAAATAATTTCTAGTTTTGATATGAATAATACACCTTGAAAAATAAGGGCTGGAGGGAATAGTGAGGGACTATACATGGAGCTGCTTCACTCTGAAAACTAATTAAGAAATGTGCCAGAGTTTCAGGGCTGGTGCCAGAGATGCCTTCTTAGATGCCCCCCTTTTCCCCTTTCACTCTTATTCTGAACATCTTGATCTCATAACTTAAAGAGAGACAAATGCAAAGCTTCTAAGGAGGAGACCTATTTGATGTCGCTACCTATTTGGTACTTAGCAAGGGCTAGCCCACTGATGGCATTCTTTATTATTATTTATTACTTTTCTTTGTAAATCGGGAGACACCCCTCTGATTATAGAATCATAGTCTCTGGAAGGACCATGGGAGGTCATCGCATCCAGTCCCCTTCACTCACGTCAGGACCAAGTACCATCTTAAACCATCCCTGACAGGTGTTTGTCTAACCTGCTCTTAACAACTTCCAGTGATGCAGATTCCACAACCTGCCTAGGCAACTTATTCCAGTGGTTAATCACCCTGACAGTTAGGAATTTTTTCCTAATGTCCAATCTAAATTTTCCTTGCTGTAATTTAAGCTTCTTGTCCTATCCGCAGTTAAGGAGAATAATTTTTTCTCCCTCCTCCTCATCACAACCTCTCAGGTACTTGAAAACTGTTTTTTTCCAGACTAAACAAACCCAGCTCTTTCAATCTTCCCTCATAAGTCAAGTGTTCCAGACCTTTAATCATTCTTGTTGCTCTTCTCTGGACTTTCTCCAACTATGTTGGCAGACAATGAAGGGGTTAAAAATGTTGCTTCCTTTATTATTCACAAACATGCCATTTGTTTGGGGGGAAATGAACCACAAAGCATACAGAAAATAATCTGCCCTGGAAGAGAAAATTCATTGGGGATGAGGACGGGAGGAGGAATTTTAAGTACAGAAAACAATACTTTGGTATTTTAATGAGGCATTGTTATTTCTAATATTAGCATGAGCTGAAACCATAATGCTCAACATGAGATGTAACTCACTCGGGCGTTCAAATACTACAGTGAATGTACCTGGAGAGATAGCGCAATAGACTACTGATTAACACTGTTTTGGCGTTCCTCTGGAAACACTGTATGTGTGGATTAGAACACTAAAAGTAGTTTGTTTTTTCCTAGAGGTAGGTGGAATAGGAAAATTTAAGAACCTCAAATTGCGTACATTAAGTATTTATCTGGACAATGACAAGAATATGTTATTGTGTGTGTATAGGGATGATGTGTGCTTATGGACTGAGAATTGGGAATGGCAGTCAGGAGTGCTGGATTGTCATTCTTGCTCTGCCACTGACTAGAACTTGGGCAAGTTTCTTAATGTCTGTGCCTCAGTATCCCCACCTGTATAATAAGGGTGGTGTTACCCTTAGTATTAAGGTGGCATTTGTCAATATTTGATAAAGGGTTAATAAGTGTCTTTAATAAACCGTTGATCGGTTCTTGCAGATTGCTATAGAATCCAGCAGGTCTATACAGTGGCTTATAAACATCTATAATACACATGATATGTAATACAAATAATAATCCTTTATTATCCCTTTGTAAAAAAATTATAAATAAATCTTGACTATAAGGTGACTGAGATAATGTTCTCCCCCCACCTTTGCAAAGAGTTCTGAGATCAGTAGATAAAAAAGGCAGTGAAAATGCAAAGTTTATTTTATTGTGTTATGACATTAGCATACAGTTCTGAGCTTCTGACTCCAAATGTCATGCCTGTGATGCTAATGCTGAGACCCTAAAGAAATAGATAATTATTCTAAAAGAAAAAATTAATGGTTGAAAATATTTTCCTTTTTTATCCAAAAGAAGGACAAATTAAAAAATAATATTGAGATCTGTTAGTGATTGGATACTTTCACCTCATTGAACAAGTACAAATAACACAATGTAATTTTCCTCTTGAGCAGCTGGTAGAGTGTGTCCGGGAATGGGGGCTTTTCTTTTGACAAGGTGTCTCTTGTGTTCCCTGCTGCTTAAGCAGCCTGAATCAGCACATCATCATGTGCCTGCAGGAAGATCCTGGTTTCAGCCGCTGAGTCACATGCATAACTGGAATAGTTCTTTAGAGCAGAATTAATTCCTAGAACCTCAGGCATATGTTTACCTCCAGCATTATTTTACAGCTTTATGATTTAATGGAACAGGGCACAACTGATATTTTAAATTGTGATACACCACCTTACCTACTCTTACAGACTTAAACCTTAACAGCGTTATTGTTTACTCTTTCCTGCTTCCAAGAAGATTTAAGAATAAGCCATCACAATGCAAGGCTATTAGGGTTAAACTCAAATCTACTACAATGACTCAGAGATTGTGGTGCTTTCAAAACAAGTGTTAAGAAAAAAATCTTGTTGTTATTAAGTTAACTCTTGAAGAACTGGTCGCTAACAGAGGGTACTTAGACATGAAGGAAAGCAACTAAGAGGGCTTGCAGTTTTTGTAAAGCGTCTGTTATACTTTGGGTGCTGTAGAAATAAAACAACAGCCAGGAAAACTGTAAGGGTGGTTAGTAAGACAGCTCAGACTTTGTAGTATGCATCAGAGGGAAGTAGATGGATTTGATCCTAAATACAAGTTTTTAGTCCAGAGTCTCATGAAGGCTGAATGTGTCAGAAGAATGCTTTGAAAGGAGGTGAGAAGGGCTCAGTAAGACCCCAGGTCCTGTTCCTGCAGTTTAATAGACAATGTGCTCTGCAGCTGAAATCCAGGCTAAGAAAGGAGAGCATGTAAGAGGATATGTAAACAAAGCAGAATGTTAGTGGCAGGGTGTGTGTGTTTGTTTTAAAACAGCTGTATGGTTTCCTTTTAGCTGGAGAGCATAGCTCAGAGACACAAAGGAGGACAGGATAGCAAGGATGCTTGAACTTGCACCAGTTTCTCTTGAATATATTGCAAATTCAGGCAAGATTTGAGCAGGAGTATGAGCCAAAAACAACTGATGGAAGGGTCAGTCTACCATTTCTCCCCTGTCTCTGTGATCCAGAGTACTAACAGACACCAATGCAATTTCTTCCCACAAATACTTGCTGCAAGTAACCTTGAATCATCCCATCTTGCTTTCTTACATGGAACCCACATTTTTTCCTTGGTTGAATTAGTCCAGTTGTGAGATATCTAGCAGAGAAAACTTCCTCATTATTGTTTAGCTATAAGGGGCCTTGGAGGTGCTTCTGTGGCTGGATCATTCTTAGCTGCTCAGGGGCTTTTCTTCACAAGTGGTTTCCTTTAATCCTCCTACTTTCCCCCACTCTTCCTAGAAGACAGGAGTAAATTCTGTCCTCACTCCAGCCCCTTTTATGTAGTGCTGGCAGAAGCAGTGGAATGGCCCTGTGGGGAATCCTAAAGCCCTGTCTACACTGAAAAGTCTGCGTCAATCCCCATGGATTGGCACAGTGGGATTGAATGAGCGGCCAGTATAGACCCACTCAGGCCTTGTCTACATGATCAGATTAAAGCGCAACTTGTCAAGCGCGCTATAAGAAGCACGTGATGTTTATCGCGGTGTAGCGCATACACACGTCGCTCCTTGTAACGGAACAGAAGTCCTTGCTGTATCGCGCATTAGCGCACTGAATTCTGGGCACGTATCCCAGCGTTCCATTCCCCTGAATCCGCGCTTGGAATCACGGGATGAAGAAAAGGAGCACAAAGCACCATGGGTAAACTATACGTTTCCCGTGGTGCATTGCGTTTCCCTTGCGTCTTCCGCGTTGCCAATAGCAACTCGCGCCTATTTTCAACTGTGTATTCACGGAGCGCGCCACTGGAAAGCAACAAAATCAGCGACAGCATGGATCCTGCTCTGGTCTCCACTCTCGCCCTCAACATGCTGAACACATCTCGGCTGGTTGCTCATTACGTTCTGAGCTCCCAGTCAGAGGATGACGCAAAGGAGCAGGGGCTGATGGAGGCCATGCGGAGCAACAGCACCACGTTGCTCTTCTCCTTCACCGACCATCTGCACACAGTGCAACGCCGTTTCTGGTCGCGAGAGACGAGCACCGAGTGGTGGGATCGCATTGTTATGCAGCTGTGGGATGACGAGCAGTGGGTACAGAAATTCCGAATGCGGAAAGCAACATTTATGGAACTGTGCTCAGACTTGGCCCCTGCCCTGCGACGGAAAGACACCAACATGAGATCAGCCCTCACTGTGGAGAAGCGTGTAGCGATAGCTGTTTGGAAGATGGCGACTCCTGACTGCTACCAGTCTGTTGCAAACCAGTTTGGAGTCGGGAGGTCCACTGTCGGATTAGCCCTAACACAAGTCTGCACAGCCATCAATCACGTTCTGCTATGGAGGACGGTGACGTTGGGGAATGTTAGTGAGATTGTGGACGGCTTTGCTGCCATGGGATTCCCGAACTGCAGGGGAGCCATAGACGGCACACACATCCCTATTTTGGCACCGGACCATCTCGCTACCGAGTACATCAACAGGAAGGGCTACTTCTCCATGGTGCTGCAAGCACTCGTGGATCACAGAGGGCGTTTTACGGACATCAGTGCCGGGTGGTCGGGAAAGGTGCATGATGCCCGCATTTTCAGGAACTCCGGTCTATACCAGAAGCTGCAAGGGGATACCTTTTTCCCTGATCAAAAAATTACAGTGGGGGATGTGGAGTTGCCCATAGTTATCCTCGGAGACCCAGTATACCCACTGATGCCATGGCTCATGAAACCCTACACCGGTAACCTAGATCACAGCAAGGAGCGGTTCAATTACAGATTGAGCCGCTGCAGAATGTCTGTGGAGTGTACCTTCAGCCGTTTAAAAGGCCGCTGGCGCTGTTTGTATGGGCGGCTGCACTTGTCGGAGGACAACATCCCCGCTGTGATTGCGTCTTGTTGTGTTCTACATAATATTTGTGAAAGTAGGGGAGAAAAGTTTTGCCCTGTGTGGGCTACGGAGGCACAGCGCCTCGAGGAGGCATACGAACAGCCAGCCACTAGGAGTATTAGGGGGGCTAAAGGGGAAGCTTCTCGCATAAGGGAGGCACTCAAGGAACATTTCAGTGATGCCTTCCCCTAGTTAACTTTTAGGATGCATCAGATGCACCTTATGGAATTATAAATGTGTACAAATAAAGCCATATTCAAATGATTTTATTCTGTTTTTATTCAAACCCAGAAGGTTGGGGTTACAGGTGTGTGTAGCTGCGGGGCTCTAGAAAGTATCGGGGGGGAGAGCTCGATGTTGGAATGCCATGATGGGACGGGTGCACTTCAAAGAAATGCTTGTAAGGAGTACGGGGAGTGGGAGGCAGACACGGCTGAAGTGTCTGTAGTGGAGCCCGCGCCTCAGTTGCCTAGTTCAGGGAAGCGACCATGCTCCTGAACAGTTCTGTTTGCTCTTTCATGACGCTTATCAGTTCATCGGTCTGTTTCTTCCACATCTGCTGGTATTCAGCTCTGCATGCTCTATTCTCCGCAGAGGATTCCTGTGCTGCTTTCAAGGACTCCTGTGTAGCTTTCAACACGTCCTGGAACATAACCTCCCTGTTCCTTCGTGCACGCCGCCGAATGTTTCTCATTCGGTCAGCTGGGGTAGACACTGGCCTTGTCATGGTCGGTTCTAAAGAAAGAAATAATTGTAAAGATGCTGTTAACACATAGCCATGATAAGAAAATTAACCTTCCAGTAGCACATTACTCTGGAAGGTGCAGGGCGGTCAACATCCTATGCCTCGCTGAAGCAGACAAGGTACGTCCTAGTAGACAGCTTAGTTGGGGGCTAATAATCAGCATTGGGCACAGAGATGGAACCCGATATCGCTCTCCTCAGAGTGCCCCTGCCTGCTAGAATACATCTCCTACATGCTGCCGGTTGCAAGCCGGGACCGTATGCTGCAGCACTGTTTGCTGCCATGGTTCCCGGGGCTGTGCTTTGCAGCTGGCGGGGCATCCCAAAGTGTCCATCTTTGGGAGCGTTGACACAAACACCATCCCATCCAACCTGAGTAGTAGGCTCTGGAGGTACATCGAGGAAACCTTCACTGACCTCAATGCAGATGATTACTTCATAATCACTGCTTGTGTTGATGCCCTTCTAATGGATGTGGAGTAAAGAGCGTGCACAGCGGGGACAGACAGCAAGCACCCCCCCCTCGACGCAAAATGAAATTTTAACGTGAGACAGAGACTTAGCTTAACAAATTACAGACTTACCAGAACCCCCCTCAGCTGCCTCAGAGGACACGCTGCCATAAATGTCTTCTTGAGAGGACGTCTCAGCGGGGGTGCAGAACAGCTCCTGGCTACATGCTGCCGCGCTTTGCCACGGGTCATCCTCCGTCTCCCCCGCCTCCTCGACAACGTCCTCATCCTGCTCTGCTGTGGCATTGACTGCTTGTGTGGTTAAAGATGTGTCCACTGTGCTGTTTGGAGTTGTTGTGGGGTCACCACTGAGGATGGCTCCGATCTCATTATAGTACCTGCATGTAGCAGGCGCTGATCCCGAACGCCGGTTTGCCTCCTTCGCTCTCTGATAGCTGATTCTTAGCTCCTTCACCTTTGATCTACACTGCATTGTGTCTCTATCATAACCTTTCTCCGTCATTGCCCGAGAAATTATGCCAAATGTATCATAATTTCGTCTGCTGACGCGAAGCTGCGCCTGCACAGCGGACTCTCCCCAGATGCTGATCAGATCAAGCACCTCTGCCGTGGTCCAAAGGGGTGCGCGTCTTCTGCGACAGGTCGCCATTGCTACTGGGAAAACTGCTGCTGAACTCCACTCCACGAGGAAGACACCAGTAAATGAAACTGACGATCAATTTGAAAATCCCGGTAATCAAATCAGGGCGGGGACAGTTTCGTCACTACCAAAGAGCGGGTGGGGAGAAGTCCAGAGAGGACGACTTGGGAATGCTGGGACACTTCCGGAGGCCAATCATTGCGCGGTAAGTGTACACACGAGCGCAAATGCGCAACAGATGTTCCACAACAGCTGTTACCACTCTCGTCAAAGTGGTTGTTGGATTGCGCTTCAACAAGGTACTTGACGCGCAACATCACCATTGCACGTATGTACACCGTGCTTGCTATCACGCGGTAATGACTTTTACTGCGCGTTAAACTGATCGTGTAGACAAGGCCTCAGTCGATCCCAGAAGTTTTGTCCCGTTGATGCAATAACTCCATCCCTCCACGTGGAGTAAGACTGCGTCAAAGGGAGAGCATTGCCAGTCAATGCAGCCGAAGGGAAGTCAAAGTAACTAAGTCGATGAGAGATATGTGTTCTGCAGCATGAATAATACACCTTGAACAATAAGGGCTGGAGGGAATAGTAATACATGGAGCTGCTTCACTCTGAAAAATAATTAAGAAATGTTCCAGAATTTCAGGGCTGGTGGGGAGAATTCCCAGAGATGCCTTCTTAGATGCCCACTTTTTTCCCCTTTCACTCTTATTCTGAACATCTCATAGCTTAAAGAGAACAAATGCTTATTTAGCCCTGCAGTGTAGACCAGGCCAAAAATGTAGACAGCCCTGTATACTCTTCTGTGCAGCCCTGCACTTCTCTTAGGGTAAGTCTGTACTCATGGTGGCAAAATCGCCGCTGTCAGCACAATCTTCTGGGTTCGATTGAGCCATCTGTGTAGACACGCTCAAACGAAATCAGAACTGGAGCTGTAACACCGGCTCCGTAACCATAGTAACACTATTCCAACTGGACGCCATTTCTGGTTGGCTTAGTGTAATGTGTAGGGAGCAGTTAAGAAATCAGTGGGAGATACTCAAGGTATTTTACGTACCTTGTGTATCTCCAGTCGACTGCCACCGAAAAGCGCAGCAAGTGTAGACTATGGCTAAGTACCTAGCTATATTCAAATGCTGCCAATCACATCTGCTATCTTCCATCCACGTTACCCTGATCCCACCATCAGTTATATATGTTCGTCCTACAGTAGAACCTCGATTTTATGAATATGAGTCTTCGAACTGGCCATTCATATGAACAATTTTTCCCCCAATGGAAAAAATGACAATGTCAGTGATATCAATGATGAATAAGTCAATGTCCCTTCACATTTTGATACCTTCTGGGCTTTGGAAATTGCTTTGCAGTGATTTGAAGAACAAGCAGAAAGTGATGCAGAACAATATATTCAAGGGCCAGATTAAATTTGGTGGGGGTCTGGGATTATTTGAGTACTGGGCAAGAGGGCTCTTGCATATTTAATTGCTTCCCTTTACTGTTTTACCAGCATTCTTACTCAGTGCCGAACATTGTTGTTAAATTCCTTAGTTATTTTAGTTCTGTTCTTTAACTGTGATACTCCCTTTGTAAAGCTGACTGAAAGTTAAAGCAAAAAAACCCCAAAACATTTAAATTTTGATACATACTTGGGAGTACTACATATAGTGATGCTGTGGCTTTGATTACCTAATAACCGATAGTAGTGGTAAATTCAGTTACATTATTGGTAGGCCAGTTAAGGCAATGTCCAAATGTTGGAGGGCCAAAGGGCACTCTGTAAGCCCAAAGGGTTCTTCAGGTGTTTGCTCTCTAGTGAGCCAGTCACCGGCCATGGGTCATACCTTTTCAAGAATGGCATGCTGGATTCTATTTTATTAATCTAAAAAACCCCAACAAACAGAAAAAGGATGTGTTCCAGTAGACAGTATTCCAGCAAAACGTTGCAAACAAATCATTATAAAAATACTCTATAACACTATTAAAACAGCATGTTATTAATATTAATTCTATTAAAATTGTGAAATTGAAATTAGAAGTTAAACTCACAAGAAATGATGAGACGTATAATATCCCTTTTCTTATTCCTTAAAATTTTAATGCTTGCACTGTGTTTTTTCCTGGAAAAGACCTGCGCTGTATGAGATCAAATTAATTTACGAAAGCACGTCAATTAGGGTGCATCTACACTTACAAATTAAGTCGACTTAAGCTTGCTTAAGTCGACTTAATTTAATCTGCGTCCACACTACACTTTCCTTAAATCGACTTAAGCAGCTGCTTAAATCGACTTAAGGAAAATTAAAGTTTTAAGTTGACTTTTCTGGCTAAGTCGACTTTAGAAAGTCGACTTAGCCAGTGTGGATGCAGAGTAGCCCTAAGTCGACTTTAAGTCAACTTAGGGGGCTTCAGGGCATTCCACTGCCCTCCCTGCCCGGGTGGCTGGCACAGCCACAGCCTGGCATGCCCCCCCCACAGGGCAGAGCCCTGCCCACCCTGCTCCTATGCCCTGCTAGGGTCCCTGTCTCACTCAGCCCCCATTGTACCAAGGTACAATGGGGCAAAGACTGAGCCTCCTGGCACTTGGCAAGGGATGGCTCCCCCCGCCACTGTGGACCTGTCCCAGGTCCACCTAGCCTCTACAGGTTGACCTAGACATCCAGTGTGGACGCTCAAGGTTGATTTGGCAGGGTCCCCTCTAAGTCAACTTAATTTTTGAGTGGGAACATGCTAAATCGACTTAAATTTAAATTAACAAGTGTAGACATAGCCTTAGTGATCAATTTATGCTGTATAAGTATCTGATTAAGTGCCTGATCCAAAGTGAACCACTGTAAATCAAAATATATCAAAACAATCTATCTCCAGTATGTTTTAAGTTACATGTAAAGTATTTAAATTAAATATAGAGCATGATGGTAAACAGGGAAGATGAACTGAAATGCATCTTAATAGCTGGTGACTGGGGGTGGGGGCACCGTAGGTAAGGTCTTCATAGACTGGATCTGGCCTACGGGCTGCCAGTTGAAGAACAATACAATAAATTTTTTTTATATATATATATATATATATATATATATATATATATATATATAGTGGGGGGGGGGGGTCAAAATTCAAGGACCCAGGCTACAGCTCCTATAGTCCTGCTTTAATCTGGCCTATAGATACTACAATATATTGACTGCACCTACAGCACTGTTGAGATGTTTAGTTTTAATAACTTCCGAATTTTATGAACTCCTCAGTTCCCAGTTAGTTTGTAAAACGGGGGTTCTACTGTATTATAGTTTTATTGTCTATTTGTCCCTCAGGAAAAACTATTCAATCGTTAATCAAACTTGTTTTAATGACCATCAGCCTTAAAATGCAAGTGACGACAAAGGAGCACAAACCACAAAAGTTCAGTGTAATTGGGAAACACTAAATAGCAGAAGTAAAAGCAAACCTAGTGCCAACATTTTCAAACGTGGGTGTCTAAATTTTGTGTTCTGCCGGCAGATGAAATAGTGCCACTTGACTGGACTTAAAGGCAACATCTTTCACTGGGTTGTATCCAAAATGAACACTCACTAACAACAGTTATTATTTCAGAGCTGACATCTGCTGCTTGTTTGGATGGCAAATTGGCAAGGGTTTAAATTTGTCATATTGGTCAAAAACAGAATAAACAGTCAAGTGCCATGGAAACCACATACAGTTCTTTCTTTCTTTCTTTCTTTCTTTCTTTCTTTCTTTCTTTCTTTC
>ML685778.1:12678715-12715619 GCA_007922175.1 Pelusios castaneus | reverse complement strand
TTCTTTCTTTCTTTCTTTCTTTCTTTCTTTCTTTCTTTCTTTCTTTCAATATTTGGCCATTATTTCTCACCATTGTTGCAAATCATCCAATTAAGAGAAATATTCAGAGTGCTATGGTTATTCGGGCTACTCTAACTTTGAGATTTGGCAGAATGATGGTAGTAATAAAAATAAAATGTATTGGTCAGAATTCTCTGTTTGCAACAATTTTCATTTTTTTTATTTTAAATTTTGATATTTTTACCAGCTCTCATTACTAACCAACCCTCAAAACAAAACCAAAAAAATCCAACAAACATCAATCTACTGAAATGCGTTCCTTTGTGTAAGAATTTTGACAGTTCGCTAGCAATCTGCCTTTTTTGGGTTCACCCTTCCTTTCTTTCACCATTCAAGTACATCTAATTCCTGATATTTTTATTCAAAGAGCCTTCCTCCCAGCTAAGTCAATGGAACCTTGAATAAGTATTGAGTATTGATGTCCAAGGATGTAAAATTAATATGCCTGGTTGCTATAATATGAATTGGAAGCAATTACAAGTTCTCTGTCCCCAGTCTTGCTTGGAAAATTCACATTTAACCCAGCAATACATTTTAATTAAAGTTATATATAACTTTTTCTAGCCAAAGTCCTTCACCAATCTGTAATAAATTCACGCTGCCTTCATCTCTTTATTACTAACCTCTTTTGAATATTTTCACTTAAGTTTCTGATCACATTATAGCATTGATGTAAGGACTCTCACTGACCTTTAATAGAATATGGGTAATAGAACACACTTTTACTCATGTCCTTCTTTGATATCATAGCCCCTCTTTCCATAAAATCAGCCCTGAAATCCTTTGTGTGCTGGAGACGCATGCTGACAATGCATGTTTGCAGGTTTCAAATGCTACTAATCTGCCATAACAGCAAAATTTTTCTTTGGAATTGTTAAACTACTTTGAAGCTAGATGGAAACTGATTTGCAGCCTCTGAGATGAGACAAAAGTTAAATGACCTCACTTTTCTCTAGTATGGCAGTCACCAGTGGAAGAGTCCAAGTGTAAAATAAAAACATACAACTGATAGTTTCCATCTGGAAAGAAAGAATTGCTTCTCCCCGTATGAACTTTAAGGAGTGTGAGGGAAAACAAAGGGTGTAATTTCTTGTAAACGATCAGTGATGTAACAATTTCAAATTCAGATGCTGACATTCTAGGATCTGGATACCAAACAAGATAATCAATTAATGATACAGAATTTTAAGGACTGTTTATGTTCCTGTCAAATCCAAATGGTTTCTGGGTGGGAAGGATATATTTGGTAGTTGGCCAAATTTTTGTCAATCTGAATATATAAGCCAGCTGGTTTTCTTTTCCTTTTCGCATGGGTGGATCCATGCATATTTCTAATAACCTGCAGCTCATGATGTTCATAAGAATTTCATAGCTCAAGGCATATATCATATGTCTCCTTCATGAAAGGTGATTATTATATTACTTTAATGAGTGTGAAAGACCAGTACTCACAGACCTCTTGGGCTCCATTCTTTGTGTGTTCAAATCAACATGATTTATATCATGCACAGTGTAACAAATGGTACAATCAGCTTTAGGTAATAGTTGTCAAAATATACAGTCAGGGGAGATAGGGACAGTGAACTGAGACTTCCCAAGGTGACAGATCTCTATACTGACTTTCTGTCAGTACTGCTGTTTTCAAGGAGGTTGGAGTGTTTCATGACCCCTCCTCTGCGCCCTACAGATAAAAGGGGTCTATAGATCAAAGTAATCAATTAGACACAGATTATCTATAGTTTTATATTTCAGATGGAGAATTTGATCTATGCAAAACTTGACTGGAAGCCAGTGGAACCAGAATGGACTTAATGGGCTAAATTCACAACAGAGGTAAATGAGTGCCACTCCACTGAAGAGAGAGTGTCACACTCTTATACTGGGATGGAATTTGTTCTATTTACTTGATTTTATATTTAAATGAAAGACCGGTATAACCTCTTGGTTAATATGCTTCCATTAAATAGAATAACAATAGCTCTCTGACTTATTCTTTTGCTTCAAGCCGCACATGGCTCTGAATACTGCTTTAGGAAGCAGTTGAGATCCATAGATAATATACTGAACTTGCATTATTTCTAAGGAGGTGTCTTGATTTAGCTGCAGGGGTAAATGCCTCTCTCACCCTCTTCTATCTTTGCTCCTTTGAGAGTTTTGCAAGTAACAGGATCCAATAATTTGCTGTTGCTGTTTCACTCTTAGGCAGAAGAAATCATGCTTCATCACTTTCCAAGCTGACACTTTATTAAGCCTAATAATATTTTATATTTACCTACGTCACATGGCCTCCCCAACCTCTCTGCTCCTCCACTGTTCCAGCCTGGTCCCCTCATTTATCATCTTCCCCCCACAATCTCTTCCTTGCCTTATCTCACCCTACCCCCATTGTTTGGTTCATTCATATGTAAATTGTCTGTTGCTGTCTACCTCCCCTCCCGTTTGCCTATGTTTCTATTTGTCCTTAGGTTATGAGTCAGAATTGTCCCTTGACTATTTGGAAAGCTCCCAGCTTTATGGCACTGCCGCAAACATTAAAAAATAACGATAAAAGCATCTTTCGTCAGAAGGCCTCAAAGGGGTTTATTACTGAAGTGTCTGTTGTGCCATTTTACAAATGGAGAGGCTGAAGCAGAGAGACGTTAAGCATCTGCCCACGCTTAAAAAGCAAGATGGCAGCAGAGTGAAAGACTAGAACCCATGCTCCATATTCAAAACAAACAGAGCGCACGGCTGCCCCTTGTGTGGGATTGCCTGCAAAACTCTTTTTAGGGCAGTTGCACCTTTAGGCTACATCTACACTTGTTCAAATAAGTCGACTTAGCATGTCCACACTGTAAATTTAGGTTGACTTAAAGTCGACCTTGCTGAATCTACTTAGAGTGTCTACACTGGACGCCTAAGTCGACTTGTAGGGGCTAGGTGGACCTGGGGGTGATGCATGGTGGGAAGGGGGGCACCCAAGAGGTGCCCCCTTCCCCAGGCTTCCCTTCAAAAATGCCAGGGAGCTCAGCATCTTCCCCACTGTACCAAGGTACATGGGGACTGAGCAGGACAGGGGCAGGGTACAGCAGTGGGGTGGGCAGGGCTGTGTCCTGCCCTGTGGGTGGGCACGCCAGGCTCTGGCTGTGCCAGGCACCCTGGGAGGGAGTTCGACTTAGGGCTACTCTGCGTCTACACTGGCTTAAGTAAGTTGACTTAAAACTAGGTCTTATTAAGTCGACTTTAAATTTCCTTAAGTCGACTTAAGCAGCAACTTAAATTGACTTAAGGAAACTGTAGTGTAGATGCAGAGTAAATTAAGTCGACTTAAGCCTGCTTAAGCTGACTGAATTTACAAGTGTAGATGCGCCCTTAGAGTTTTTATATCCTAGGGCAGAGGTTTCGAAACAGTCGTCCATGGACCAGTGTTTATTTACTGTGTCCTGCTTGTGGTTCTCCCCCTTTTACATTGCATTAAAAGAAAGCTAAATATACATTAAATATTTTCCTAAGGTTACTTTTCCTGTCAGCAAATTCACTGTATTAATTATTGGACTGCTGTACTATTCAAATTAGAAGTGGGGGTGGAGGGCAGGAGAGAATCTCTGTCCACATGTGGCCCTGCTATGAAAAACATTTAGAATGTGTAGGCCACGGAGATTCCACTCTCACCTGTTTCAAAAGGACTTTCCACGGAGAGTAGTTGGCTCTCAAGGGAGCTACGTGGAGGGCTTCAGCAGGGTCACAGGCAGACATCTCCTGTGCAGGGGAAGCAAACCAGGCTCAGGAGAGCTGTGATACACCACTGTGACATTCTCGTGAACTATCCAGTTCACCTCCCCACTTCTCTTATGGGGCTTCACTCAGCAATACAGGGACAGGGTCAGACTCAGCCTTCAGTGGAAGACAGAGGCAAAAGACCAGCTTCCCTCCTGCCCTCTGAGAGTGCTGGCTCCCACAATGTGTATGGACCAAACAGGCAGGAAGAGTGTATACGCATCAGCCCTGTCTAATCTCTGGGTGTAAATGCAGTGCCGTGAGGGGGACAGCACAGAAGTGATCTTGGGGGAGATGTAAGAGAGATCTGTCACCTCCTTAGTCCCTGCCACCACCCAGAAGCACTCCCCTATCCTTTTTCAGTCTATGCCCCACGAAAATGGCCAAAAAGCCTTGTTTAGACTCCCTGGTGTAATTTTAGGAAGAATGGGAGAAAGCCATATTTCCCTCAATTTCCAGCTTGAAGAGGACAACACTGCATTTCTCCCCTCCTCTCCTAACTTTCATCACTTGGCCCTCCCTGGAAGGGGTGGAAGGAAGACAGAAGGGCTGGAGGAGTAGGGCTCAGGCTCAACTCACACTCTGTCCCCATCTCACCCACTGATTGGGACAGGGAAGGGGCAGCTAGAGTGGCAGGCCCCTGCTTCTGGGGGCTACTCCGGCCCCCATTCTGGAGCAAGAGCAAGCTGCCTGCCTGAGTGCAGTCATGGGGGCCTGGCAGAACAGAGCTAGTGGGGCCAGCACCCTACACAACACCAAACCCTCTTCCTCTTTCCCCCACCATGAAAGAGTTAGGTATGTGGACAGGATGGAAACATGGCGGGGGGCATGAGATTGGAGGGGATTCAAGGAGGCACAGGCTTGAGGTGCGGAAGAGGAGAAGTAAGGTGGGACACAGATCCAGGGAGGGCCCTTGTGGCAGGAATATGGTGAGGGACACAATTCAGGGAGGAAAGGAGATTGGGGTGTTTTGAGGATGAGGGAGAATAAGAGGGGTTTGGTGGGACAGGATGGATTAAATGCCAACTCTCATGATTTTATCCCTGAGTCTTTGGTGTTCTTCATAAACCCTCTGCTCCTGGAGTCATGTGATTACATGAGAATCTTAGCTCTCGTTTAAAAAAAAAGTAAGTTTCTAGCCTCAGGATTGCAGAGCAAAGCTTGAAAATAGTGACTTAGGTTCATCTGAATCGCTTAGATCTTAGAAGGCAGGTAGTATGCCTTTAAATAGTTTGTGAGTCCTCTAGTGGTGCTCACCATGTTCTGTATTTTAGAAGTCACAAGAAACCAGTAAGATGGACCTTGTATTTTACGCAAAGTTTGATGCATCTGTGTGAGGAAGTGGGAATGCTGAGGAAAAAGTTCTACTTCAAGGTAGTGATTTAAATATTTCTCAGCCATGCGGATTGCTTCAGATACACAGTTTGTAAAACATTTGGCAGCATCGCAATGAGGAAATTGTCCTTGGTGGGTTCAGCCCCGCTTCCTATCATCTTCCCAAATGGCATTAATTGCTCCCAGCTTGACAGCCTCCACAGAGGACACAAGGCAGGAGTCAGCCTGGAGACTGAAGGACCTTCTCATTCATTGTAATGGTTCCTCCAAGTAGGTCAGGGATGAAGAATAGATACTGTGGAGGAAGCTCTAAATGTCACTGCCTGAATTTGGCTTGTTCTGGGAATAAAGAGGGCTTCAGCCTCCATGGATATCAGTGCAACACTTTTTATTAGCACTAAGTTGATCTGAATAATTTAAACCAACCAATACACAATCGATATAATTTCCGCTGAGGAAGTGCAATAAGCACCAAAAGTGTCAGTGCTATATTTTTCTGTCTGTTTTATGTAGTATCTGGTGAGGATGGGGGAAAAGGTGATATATTATACAACAGACCCACTGCAACAAAATCCAATAGCAGGGAACATGAGACAGGCCTGTGAGTGACACATACAGTAACAACTCCTGTTCTATTAACTTTCTGGCTCGGGACTCTTCCTAGACCTATTCACAAAGGGAAAAGTTAGTCAATGTTCCAAACCTTCAATTTGTGTAAATGCAGTCGATAGAGGGGATCCAATTCATTGATGTACTTGGCCCTTCCTCAATGGTTTACCTCAATATTGCTCAACATATAAATTCCATAAATCTCATTGGGTGCAACTGTGTCAGTTCATGCTGTTGCTCTGTGAACGTGCAGAAAATGGTATGAATATTGTGCCATCTTTCCAGAAAACCTGCTCCTCAGTGTTCAGCATTACAATCCCTTTCTCTATAATGAGCCAGTCCAGAACCCGAGATGTAACTCACCCAGCTTTAGGGGCGTAGAATTTTGCAGCTCAGGACCATCTCTAATTTGCTTTTACTTAATGTTCTAAATGAATGGTCTCTGAATGTCACTGCTTTTGTTGTAAGAAATAAGACAACAGTATTGTGACATGGCCTTGCAGTTGTAGTTATTGAGGGACTAGCACCAGAGGGCATGTTCCTGGAAGAATGACAACATGCACGAGTTCATTAAACCAAAGAATCATCTGTATATTGCTAGAAGGAGGTATGGTTTGCTGCATTCATAGTATCTATGTTCTATATATTATCCTACTTAGGCTTTTATTTTACCCTCATCATAGTCATGTTTGAGAGCCTTCCCATAGTGCAGTGGATTTCAAACTTTTTTTCTCGGGACCCAGTTGAAAAACTTTATTTATGCCCGTGACCCAACAATTACATCTTTGAGCAATGTATTTGGCGACCCTAAGTTTGAAAACCACTGACATAATGCATTAAGTCATGTGACTAATATCTGTCACATGTGGTTTGTTCTCTCTCTTGCCTTCTCTCCCAGGAGGATGTGTGCACAGTTGTGTGTCTTGTTTGGCTGCAGTAAGGCTTTGGTTTTAAAATGCACACACGGCTCATGTTAATGTTAGAGATGGCAGGTCAAAGAAGCATGTCTTATACTAGGCATGGAAGGTGGTGAGATTTAATGGTCCTTAGTTCCTGTGAGAATTTGTTTCACAATCTCTGGCCTGGTCTACACTGACAGGCAAATTCAGTGGCAGTTAATGGGAGTTGCACAAGTTACAGAGTAGCTTGCATCAACTTCCTAAATTCCCTTCTGTACACTGTCTCCATTACACTGTGCCAACAAGAAATGGGTAACCATAGATGCAGCGCTACACTTTTTGAGGAGATGATTTTATTAAATCGACTTCTGCATCAATTGAGCAGGTCTTCATTTTCACTTAATCAATCCGGATAAATGGATCTAATGTCAGTGAATTTGCCGCCATCAGTGGAGACATACCCTCTGACAGCCCCATTAGAAACCTCTCTCTCTTTCTATCTTGCAGATTAGGGTTAGCCTACGGTGGAATTGTTGCACACCGTCTTCATCTTAAAGTGTTAGATGATCTTTTGGATATCCTGGGCCCAGGCCAAAGAGCATCTTGAAGAAATTTCCATCTTTGGGAGATAGAAGAGACAGGATATTATTATGGCAAACATCTCATGATGTAAAAGGAGACATCTTTTATATATGGGCCTGAATTCGAGCCCTAGATCCATACAGCTCTCAAACTTTGAAAGAGTTCAGACTGGCATCCAAACTCAGCAGCTTGGTCCAATATCTAATATTTACACAAACAAGAAGAGCATGTTAAGGTGACACTTTCATGTAGAGAAAGTTACAGGATCTATCAGTCTCCCCAATTTAGGATTTAGGTGCATAAGCCAAATACCAGCTAAGATCAGAAAGAAGTTTTGCACTATCATAAAATATTAAACAATTAGCTGTAATGTAGGAGTTTCATTTTGTTTGATGTAACATGCGTAATCCACTGTCAGAGGTACAATCTGAGCAGAAATGGATCATTAGTCTGCTCGAATTTGTCAATATCTATTTTCCAAAACCAGACACTTAATATTATTGGAATGTAAATGTTTTGTGGTTCACCTGCCATTATGGGCCAATCTCATTCCCCAGTGCTGCGCCTGAATGACTGGAGTGGGCTCTGGGGAGATACACCATGTGATGGGAAGTAGGTAAGTGGCTGCTCTATGGTAGTTTTTCCAGCCTCTATCATGTCTCCTCCATGTACGGAAGACAGGAGGCTCCCTCAATACTGCCCACCATCCCTCTTTTCCCCTTTCTGTATCCCCATCCCCACCCACTAGATAGGAATCCTCAATAGAAATGGCCATTCCCATCCAGTCCTTATCTTCTGGAGTGGAGCCACACTTGTTCTGCTGCTTCTGAATCCTCCAAGGCTGCAGAAAAAAGAGCTGGATTTTTCCCTGTTTCTATGTTGTTTAGAGTAATGTGCATACTACAGTACCCACACATGTAAGCAGTAGATAATGTAATGCAGGCATAAAGCAAACACAACGTAATAAGCCTGCCATTTAATCAGACATTGCATCCGTGACACTGCAGCATAACAAATTGTTTGCCTTTTATGTTTCTGCTCTCTGAAGGATTTAAGGGTGCATTCTCCCACCAGTATGAGAGGATTTATGCACTTCACTTCCTTTGACATGAATAGGAGAGACTTTTCTCACTTACAGATTTGTTCTTTCATAAGGCACCCAATGCTAATGGGAATTATGTGAATGGGAGTCAAGCGAGAGAATAGATCAGAACCACTTGTAGGCAAAAAAACTAATGGGGTGGCTTGCAGCTCTGTGCTGAGTTGGTAATTTACAGGCCAGCCAAATCTTGCCCTTTAGAAGCTGGAAGAAAATGGAAAGAGGAGGCACCTCGATCATCCCAGATTGTGTCTCACTTCTTCCTCCCCCTACAATATCAAGCACAGACTCAGTGTGGAGAGAAGACCTCCACTAGATTCCCCCTTTCCTAGCCCAGCAGCTAGACCGAATGGAGAGGCCCTGCAACCTGGGTCCCTTCAAATCCTAAATACAGTAAAGTGTCCTGAGAATGTTAGGAAGAAATTGTGTGTATGATGGTGGGGGTGGTGTGGTGGGGCAAACAGCCAATGAAACAAATCTTGATATCAGTGCATTATGCATTTCCAGTGCAGTGCAAATGCAATGGGAATATTGTATATTGAAAACAGGGTGAGTTTGGTCTGTAGCAATGTCATTTAGAGTTAACCATACAGTAAGAGTTGAACACTGAAGAGGAAAGAAAATGTTAGGAAATGTGGCAATGATTTCAGCCCTTAATTAGATGTCAATGATATCTCAGAGTAAGCAATATCCCAGAGTATTATCAGAGACATGTGAAATGAATTGTAAACGCTGCTTTACAGGCATTCATGGACACACACACACACCTGCTTACAGAAAGGCAAAAGACAGTGCGCAAATGTCTGGAATGTTACATAAAAGCTGTCTGGTAGACCAAACAGAGCAATTAAAATCCATTTTGCTTAAACGAACCCGGAGTGCAGGTCAAACAAATCTAATTTTTATTGTTCCTTAAGGAGATGTCTGAGAGGAGACGAAAGGGGGATGCAGCAGCCAGGTTAAAAATCAAGATGTCTTAAAAAATTAAATGTTCACAATAGTGCTACAGCAGGCTAGATAAATGATATATTATAGTGGTGGTTTAAAACTAATTGATGACTAATGTTGTAATGCATTCATAGCTACACTGATCTGTTATACATCTCGGTCGTGCTGAAGGGACACTTCAAGGAGAAAAATTGCAAACTCTTTTAACCTGATGGAACTTAGGGAAAAAATAGTTACTTTAAGTGATAAATGGGAAGGTTGCAACCTCCTAATGTACAGCTGGGTCTTGCGATGCAAAATCAAATTACCATTAAACAGAATGCAATCCATGAAGGAATTAAAAGAAGCATGATCCAGAGCAAAGGTTTCTATGGAGAAATGCAATGATGCAGTCTGTGTCTGACTAGGGTGCATCAGCTAATCAGCGGGTAAGTAGTGATACAATCAAATTTCTGCAAAACACAACGCAGTGGGAATAGCCTGACTATAGAGCAGTTATAATGAGCTATTATGAATTTATCTGGCTTTAGAAAAGAAGTTTTTTCCATTTGGGACTATAGGGAAACTGTAATAGCTAGGGCTCTACCATCTTCCTCTCTGAGATACAGTATATAGGATCCTCATTAGACAAGAGGTGTCAAAGAGCAGAGGCCCAAATGTACAAGGAAAGGGCTTACAGAGTTAAAAGGACCTTAAAACCAAGAGTTATCTGATCAGAGTGGTCAATCAGCCATTTTCCTCTTACCCAATGTGAAGAGCCCAGGCAGGCATAATGAGAACCTGGTTGCTCAAACCAAGAGCAAATGGGCTTTTCTGCATTCTACATGAGCCGTAAGTGCCTGAGACGCAGTACTACGCTAGGGGGGATTGCAGTAATGGAGCCCTCATCGCCACACGGCTATTTGTCATTGTGCAAGGTCAATACAGAATAAATTGGACCGCAACTTACAACTGAAAATAAAACTTTGTACCACAACCAATACATGGATTTCCCTAGAAAGGCTGTGATGAAAAGGACCACCGAAATCCTTAGCTTCCTTCACTGCTCCTGAATGGGCTCTCTTAATAAGTAAGAGCACGATAAAAGAGAAAGGAATCTCAGAATGGTGACCTCCACCCATTAGCCAGATTTCTGATGGAAGAAGTTGAGGTATTATTTTATGAAACTCATGTAGTTCAATGAAAACATATTTTCAAAACCCCTCAAATACATGCAAAATACATTGCTGGGCTTTTCTTTTATGGGAATTGGCTAGTTATAGTAGCAGGATGTAATGAGAGGGAACAGAAATACTAATTTGGTGGGGGAAGGTGAGAGAGCAAGAGAGGAGGCTCTTCACCTCACTCAGTATTTCTTTCTTGAGTCCATAAATCTTGATATTCACTTCAGTGCAACCCAGGTAAATAATAGATCATGTAAAATCTGGATTTCCAGATACAGTCCAACCAGATTACCTGACCTAAAATAGATTACAGCTCTATTGAATTGCTAAGCAGAGCACCATTATTGTTTGAGGATTTTTAACTTTTGTCAGATATGACAATTGTGGTAGTGTTTTTAATCCAAGGAGCACTCTTCCTTCCTTTACTACTTCAGGTTTTCTGAGACAGTATTTTCTCCGGATTCTTATGTATTAAGTTTACTGATTTCTGTGGTCTGCACTTGGATCTCAGAAGTTCCCCACAAATCTTTGCCGCATCCTGTGAAGAGCTGCTGAAGTGAATAGAAAGCACAGTGGAGTTTATTTGTATCTCAAAAGTGCTGGCTGTGGCTGCTCAGAAAAAAACCCAGCCAATTTACTGCAGCTGAGAGATTGCAAACCAGGGAAAAAGGTGAATGAGGAGGTGATGTGTGGAAGGGAATGCCATCCCCTTTAAAATCTAGAGATGAGAATAGTGAAGGAGGCAGTGGCCGAGTTTGTTTCCCCCTTCATTTATAAAAGTTGGTTTCTCCTTTCATTTATAAAAGAACTTAAGAGCTCCTTAGAGGCAGCGATCATCTTTATTCTGTGTATGTAAAGCACCTACCTCAGTGGATTCCTGATCAATGACTGGGGTTGCCATTTACTGCTGAAATACAAGTAATAAATAATAATGTAATACAATTATACGTTTTGTTAACTTGAGTTTTCAAAGAAATCCATTTTCCTTCAATGCTCTTGTGGAAAAGTCCTGTGACTTTGGGGATTATGTTCCACTGTTGAACATTTTTGCAAGTCAAAGAGCTATAATTTTCTATTTTTTGATCTTGAATTCCTATATATGCTCATATATTTTGTACTCTGTATAATTTATCTATTGATGGAGAAGGATATTCGCATGTCAAATATTATTTATTACTTGTTTTTCATGTCTGACAAGCACTGTAAGCGAGGAAAATGCTCAGCCTTATCGTTCATATATACAGCAATTATTAAAATTCCTTGCAATGATGGAGTTGCTAACCAACCTTGCCGTTCTGCCTACTTTTGAAATTCATCAGATTTAAAGTATCCTAAAAAAAGAATAGCTACAATTTATTTTCTTCCTCAATTCTTTTCCCTTTCTTCCTTACCACACTTCTAGGCTGTGGTTAAAACAAAAACACAAAGAAAATATTTGCAGTATTTTGCATGCACGATTTATTTCACTTCCATTTTTTTCTCAGACTGATCAGTGCATTAAGAGGCTGAATAAAACCATGATAGTTTTATCATTGCTTTGAAAAGAAAAGTTGTATGTTCCAAAATTAGCTTCTGGAATGTGATTCTGAAGAATGCTGAAAGCATTTTTCTTCTGCTGCTTGTGCCTGACGCTGGAAGGAGCTCTGAATCTGTGGCTCTCCTGTATGTCAAAATGCCTTTAATTTTTCCACACATGATGTGGTTTATTTTTTGTAGCTAAAAATATTTTTAAATTGTTGATAGTGTTTGCTCTCCATTGATTTGTAAACTAGCCTGTTTACTTGTCAGGTCAAAGCAAGAATGCAAGTGGGAAAGAATAAACTATATGTAGGTTGGTCAGTTTGTGCTTGATTAGCATAATTGTTCTGATCAATAAATGGTCTCAAAGTTAACTTAAAGTCAAGAAGCTAAAGAAGACCCGCACCGTATTTACTGTTTTTGTAATGGAGCTCAGCAATGAGTTTGAGTAGATACCCTGTTTAACTTCTCACCCAATTTTCTTCTAATTTTCATCCCCATCACCCTATGCCTCTCAACATTATTGAAATATTTGTTCGGAGAAGGTGATGAACTAGAATTGATACCTTCATCTTTCCAGGATGCCATGAGTCAGATATTGAACCACATTATTTCAGCAGTTTTGTTACTCTGGCAGCACAAAGAAGCTGTAAAGCTAGCAGAATCCGCTCTCTGAATACTCAGCTGGCATAGCAATCCCATAGGCTGTGTCTATACTTGTTAATTTAGGTCGATTTTAGCTAAGTCGATTTAACAAAGTCGACTTAAAGTCGACTTTGTTAAGTTGACTTAGCATGTCCACACCTAAATTTTAAGTCGACCTAGGGGGGAACTTACAAAGTCGACCTAAAGCGTCCATACTGGATGCCTAGGTCAACTTCTAGGGGCTAGGTGGACCTGGGAGAGGTCTACAGTGGCAGGGAGGGCACCCCTTGCCAAGTGCCAGGGGGCTCAGCCTTTGCCCCATTGTACCTGGGTACAATGGGGCAAAGGGGGACAGGGACCCTGGCAGGGCATAGGGGCAGGGTGGGCAGGGCTCTGCCCTGCCCTGTGGGGGGGCATGCCAGGCTCTCCCTGTGCCACCCCCCCTGGCAGGGAGGGCAGTGGGGGAGTCCTGGAGAGCCCTAAGTCGACTTAGAGTTGACTTAGGGCTACTCTGCATCCACACTGGCTTAAGTCGACTTTAAACTAGGTTTAACAAAGTCGACTTAATTTTCCTTAAGTCGACTTAAGGAAAGTGTAGTGTAGAGGCAGAGTAAATTAAGTTGACTTAAGCAAGCTTAAATCGACTTAATTTACAAGTGTAGACGCCACCCATAATGTGCAACCATCCCTTCCCAGTGCCCAGGGTAGGCAGCATTCTGTGGTGAAAGGTGACATAGCCAGGGGATTCCTATGCCATCACAATTCCCTGGTTTCTGACTGAGGCCCCTGGGGTCATAGGCATCTGACTGTTAGAATAACCAGAAGGCCGCTCTTACTTATACCGGAGACCAGGTTACCCCTAGGATTAGGTGAGCATTATGATAGTTTATAACTGCAAGCATCTCCTACTTTTCCCTGGTCTTGCACCAAGACCAGAGGATCTAGCCCTGTGCTTTTAGCCCTTTCCTATATCTACGTTCTGAATCTTATCTATTATGCCACAGTGTAAATCCAATGAAATGTCATCAGTATAAACGAATTAGACTTGTGCCTATAGCATTTAAAACTACTTTTTAAAAAGCCCTAGCATTAACATCCCCTATTTGCCTCCAGGCTCCAGAGTAGTCTGTACTTTATGGCAGCCACATATTGGAAGCTCAAGCAATACATACAAGCTGGAAAACAGGTTTTGTTAAATCCACCTCCGAGTAAGCAGAATTTGCTGAATCCACAAATGGCTTTCTATTAGATTTTCTGTAGTTGTATTTAGTGTCCTTGAGATTGTAGTATTTTACTCTGGCCTCTTTCCTGTAATGTATTTCTAAATAAGAGAAATAGCAACAGGTTGTAAAATAGAAGATATCCCAAAACAGGTCCAATGACATTTTCTAATATCTGAATATTCTTAAAAGCAACAATAAAGCAAAACAGAAACATCTTTCTCTTTCTCTTACAGCTTTTTCCTTGATTTGTTTCAGAGAAAACTTGGCCTAACTTAGGAGAAAACCCCATAATTGTCCTTTAACAGTTGAATTGCGTCAGTGTAGATAAGACAGAGGGCCAAATTCTGCACTGGTGTAACTCCATCAGCTTCAGTGATGTTACATCACAAATGTATCTGGACCATGGTATACAACTATCTCCCTTGAGGACTTTTGGAAGCAGGACTGTATTTTAATTATACGCAGACAATTTGTTTTGGATTGAATACAGAGCATGAAAATGTAACTGCTATAGGAACTAACTACATAGAAGGTGATTTTATTCCTGTGTCTCCAGTACTCTTTAGTTTAGTTATCCAGGCTGTGCAGGTGTCTGAATGACCTTACAAGCTGCTGCTACTGCTTTTTTTTAATTTATTTATCTGAATGACCCCCAGTTGTATTTAAGATTTCACAAACTTAAAGGGCTGGCTGAAGCCTTTTGTGCTACATCTTGCAATCAGTTCAGGAGAATAGCAGTTTATTATTTGCAAGGATGCTGTGTATTTCAGTTAACCACCTAATCAGTGGAAGAATTAATTATTTTTTTTACAAGCTAACAGATGTAGTTGGAACTCTGACTTGAGATTCTTGTCACAAGTGCCTGAATACAAAAAGGCATCACAGAAAAGTTCCAGTTATTGAAGCAGTTAGAACACTGCCTGAAATGTGTTAAAGTCATCTTTCAACCTCTCTTCATGCTGACCAGATTTTTAATCAAACAGTAAGCAAGCTTTTGGGAAAAAATCAGTAGAGTAGCTGTAAGAAACTTCATCCAAAAAGTTAGGAAGTGGAGCAAGCTGATCCATATATATCATTTGGTAGAGGATGAGTTTGAGAGAGATGGCATGATCTTTGGATCATTCTTCATTACTGCCAGTCTATTAGTCCACTGTATGATACATCAGAAATAAATAAATGTACTGATAGGAGCTGGACATAATGTGTGGTAAAGTTCTGTCACAATTTTGGATGAAAGTATTTTTCCTTTTTTGTTCTTGTTGCTTTTAGTATATGGTGAAATTTGAAAAACTTAATAGACAGCTTGGTTTGTGAAATCGATTTCCTGCTCAACAGCCTGCAAAATTGTGAAATCAGATCAAATGCAAATTTCTAATATGATAAAGAGACAAAAAACAGACCATTTGGGAAAGAAGTGGCAACAGACTTAATGCGCTGTAGTTTGACATCCAGAGTTGCATTGCATGGGAATGTGTAGCTCCACCAGCCCATGATTCATCTAGCATTGAGAGACAAACTGAGACATTGAGACAAAGTGCTGACAGTACTAAATAGACAGCAGATGCCAGATCTTTCCAGTGAGCAGGAACAGGTATGGGGACCCACATGCGCTCAGTTTTCCTTTGGGTATGCTCTGTTCCTGGGCACTGGAGGACCATGATGAGGCCCCATTCGCTCAGCAAATGGTGTCCCATTTCACTTCTGAGCAGCAAAAGATAGATGTCCTGCAATGCTGTGCAGTTGGTTAGCAGTTCATGCCTGTGGAGACAGTCAACCAAGACATTACTTCCACTCCATTGTTGGTGGCAGGCTCCGTCTCTGGTCTTGCCCTGTGATCTCTTCTTTCCACACTGGATGGAGGGTAACAGGCTTCCAAGGTGGGGAACCAGTTGTGGAAAAATTTCTAGCAAAATTTTTCAGCCTTCAGAGTGAAGGATGGCAGTTCGAGGATGAAGCGATAATGGTGGTTGTTTTTCATTGGTGTTTGTAGTGTGGCAGCAAGTAAGCCAGCCTGTTTGCTAACAGGATCGATAGCTTTTGTACTGTGACCTCCCCAAAACAACAAACATGTCCCCTAGAATCCTTGGGTTCTTGGTTCCATGATCAGAAGAGTCCTGAATTCAAGACCATGAATTCAAGACCAGGCATTGCTGATTATTCTGTCAGCTGGCCACTTGTTAGGATGCCTCCCTTGAGTATGGGAAGTAAGATGCCGATAAGGGTCCACCCAGGGAGAAAGGCAGTGGCAGACCATGTGAAAGAGCTCACTATTTTGGAGGATCTAGAAATTTGTTGGATCAGTATTTAGATCAGCTTGTGGTCTTCGTATTAAAATGTGTATGCTCAGAAAATGAAGTGAGTAGATCACAAGTGTAAGTACTTAAATAAGTAAGTTCTTTAAAGCATCTGACTAAGTGGGAGTTTCTCCCACAAAAGCTCATGCAATTTGTTAGTTGTCAAAAGTGCTACAGGACTCCTTGTTTGTTTTACTTAATAATTATTTCCCTAGATACATTTAAAGCTGCATAAAGCTTTGGATTTCCCTTCTTTTTACCTTTAGTATCTGAGAGCAAGTGTGATACGTCATTGACTGGTCCCTATAGGAAATGCCCTTTTTTCCCCTATGGTGCATTCCTCTTAGTTTACAATTCCACTCAAAATTCCCTTAGTTGTCTTTACTAAAGTCACCAGTTATTACTTCCCTCCTTTTTGCCTGTCTTTATGAATAATTTGAGCCTAACAATCCTGTAAATGTCTGATGCTCTGTGTTCCCCAGCTTCATCCTTATATATCAGAACTAGCTTGCTTCCTAGGGTTAGATCCAGAATAACTCCAGACTCGGCAGGTTGTTTCACAAACTGCCTACGTAAGCAATTCTCCATGACTCTTTATAAATCTTCTCTTTTATTTTTGCCTGGTTGTTATCCCAATCAATAGCTAAGTAATTGAAATTCTTCATGATCAAGGACCTAGGCTCTTTATAGATGTAACTTATCAGTCAAAGAATTTTCTTATCTGCAGCTAAAATGATGGAGCACATACAAGACATTATTTTCAGAATAAATAGACTTTGGATTAATCACTTCCTTGTTAACATAGACCTGGAAAGGCTCTTGAAATAATGGGCCATGTGCTTAGCAACACTCTACCTGCTTCTAATGGTGCAAAGCAATTCTGTAGCCAGTTTTACCAACCCCTGGAAGATTCCACCTCTATGGAGGAGGAATGCATGGTTAGTGTAGAGCTGCGTTAATGAGACTGTCTCTGCCATGCTCCCCTTGGATGACTTGCTTAAAAGGGGAGTTTTGGCAATCAGATGGGGGGAAAGAGTCAAGATGAGACTGGCTGCAAGAAGGCAGACGGGTGGTAGTTGCTGAAGCAAAGCCATCTACTGTGGGAAGACCATGACTGTGAGTAAGACTCATCTGTGAGAGTGGGGAACTGACCCCATTGCCTTTTCCCTCTTCTCCCTGACTGGTGGAACAAGTGGACTCTGGGAGTGAGCTTGGAAGCCACCCTTTCGCCTACCCTTACATCTGCTGGGACTTGGAATTACTGAAACTGTGCAAGGAGAGGGCTGAGGACACACCCCAAAGTGAAAGAAAACAGGGAAGGGAGGAAGAGACCCAGGGAAGTCTGCAAGAAGGATCTGAGCCACTCCTCATTTTTCTCCCTGTGGCCTTGGATCAGGACCCAGCAGAGAGGGAGCATGTAGGCCCTCCTACACTTCCCTACTCTCCCCATCCCCCTGAGAGATCCAGGAAGGAGGATAAAGAGGTGATGAGCTGTGTCTTCGCAACCAGACCTGGTGGAGTGCCCAAAATAACTGACCCATGACTTGGAAAGAGTGTTTGCCTGTGCCCTGACCACTAGGTTTGCTGGCTCAAGAGTGAAGCCTGCTACAGGGCCATAAAAATGGCTTAAAGCCTCCTTCCAGATCCCTGCCTATTCTTCAGTCTTTCAATGACCACAGTCTGATTATGTTGCCTAGTGTGTGTAGTTGACAATTGTGCTAGTTCCATCATATAAGCCTAAATGTTGATTCTCCCCCCCCCCCCCCATTATTCATTTCTGATAAAAGGTCAGATCCTGAAAGCACTTCCTCTTGTGGAACTCCCCTGGACTCCTAAGTCAGGTCCAAAGTCAGCCTTTCCATCAGAGCTTCTGTGGGCAGTTCACTCATCCATTCTGCATATGATTTTATTACTGATACATAGATACACATTCATGTCTGCACGCAGACATGCATTGACAGGATTGGACCTTAATCCCCAACTTTTCCTCAAGCAACTGGGGAGTTTTCATTCTCTCTTTCCCCTCTGGAATAAGACATTTATCTCTCTCCCACCTTTGACCTCCCTCTTCGATTGCACTTAATGGAACTGTCACCTTTATGGACTCATGTTCCATTTCTCGACCTATCTGGACTTTGGCCTCTGAAGGATACCCCTGTTAGTGAAGTAATATGATTAAGTGACTTCTTTTAGACAGATTTATACAAAGAGTTTCTTCTCCAGCAAATGTCACCTTTAGTTTAGTTCTGTGAAGGAGAGTATTTCAAAGATTCCAACTGTTTATTGAAAAACACTAAATTGTTCTAAAATATTGGGTAAAAAGATTATAGGCTGGTTCAGAGTAATGCTGATTTATCCACCTAAGAATCTGACCCTTCAGGTAACAATGGTAATTTTAAATAAAGAAGCAAAGAAAACACAACTTTTCTTCTACATTAGAAAAAAGAGCTCTCACTAGTTACCATATAATTACAAGGAAAAGTGATTAATTTCAAGAGTGCCTATCCATAATTCATGGAGGTGGGGAAGATATTGAAAAACAAAGAGTAAAACAGATCATCTTGTAGCTAAAGTTTTTCTGAGTTATGCCTGGTGGTAACAAAAGAAATAAAAGAAAAGAAAATTCAGTTGTCTTGCAATGCACTAAACAGTATCTTGCATAACAAAGAGACAAATATCTATAGTATATTTTACAATTTTTTGATTACATTTTGAGATTCTAGAAGACTCATTGCACACACAACTGCACTTGCTGGATTTGACATGAAACATATATATAATAATATACAGCACTGACATAACACCTTGGATCTCAGGGTATTTCTAAAAAGTAATTCCTTATGCCCCATAATACCCTCAGTGTTGTCAGTTCTTGTGATTTTATCTTGAGCCTCATAATGTTTGGTGTTTTACTTAAAGCTACAGAACTTGGAGTTATGTGAATATGTGAGACCCTTTGCTTTCCTTTTTAAAAAGCGTGTTTCTAGTCCTCCTGATTTTGGAGAAAAGCTTAAAAATGTGACACATCTTAAAGGCATAGAGCTTGGAAGACAAATAAACCCAGAATTTGTTTTATAAAAATCCCACAATTTGTAGTCAATCTCCTGATATTTTTAGACCTGACTCATGATGTTTGAATGCTTGATGTTGCCAGTACTGCACTCCAGAGAAGATATCTCTATTTTATAGAGCTAGAAGCCAAACTTTCAAAAATGATCACTAAATTCTGGATGCCTCCATTTTTGGTGCCCAGCTTGACATATCTGAAGCTGGACATCCAACACATGAAGACACCGAGATTGAGTGGTGGCTCTTGAAAATATTAATCTAAACCTTTGTTTCATTAGCAATGAGTGATTCAGAAGTAGAGTTCAAGGAAAGAAAGTAAGTAACTTATTAATGATCAATCAATCAATCAAATAATTAATAATTTATTAATGATATCGAGAGGCCGGTGTAAGGTGCATCTGCGTGTGTGTGTGTTTATGTGTGTGTGTGTGTGTGTGTGTGGCCTGACCTCAGCTTGCACTTCTGAGACCTTGGTGTTGGCAGATCAAAATCGGTTCCTCCTGAAATTACTTCTCTTCAGTCCTGCTTATCACATTAAATAGGGCTGAGTGAAATTCAAAATGTCCTTCCTGTGAGAAAATTCTAAAATGTGTTCTCAACTGTGGAAAGGAAATTCCAAAAAATTCAGATTTAGAAATGCTGAAATGTTTGGTTGGTTGTTTTTTCAATATACTTGACTGAAATGAAACTTTGTGACATTAATGAAATCAAAATGTTTAGTTTTTATTTGTCAAATTGGCATGATTTGTTTTAAATCAATTCAGTATTAAGCTCGATTTTCCTCCTTAGGAACATTGCCTTATTTCAGGAGCGTGATGGCCCCTTTCTTTTATGGGCTAGGCGTCCTGGCTGGACTACATCTCCCATGAGCACTACACAAAACTTGAAGAAAAGTAAATCTGCTTTGCATTATGGGAGATGTAGTCCTCCAGAGAGCTCAGCCTGTAGGTGAAAATGATGATTAAAAACTGCAGTTCCCATAAGGCAGTGTTTGACGTTCCATTGAATTTATTAAAAACAAAATGGTTTGGGCCAATTCAACAAAATTAAGTATTTCTGTAGGGCTCAAATCGACTCAAAATGGAATAATTCATTTAGATTTTTCCAATGGAAAATTGAAATTTTTTTTGGCAAAATTGAGATTTTATTTTCCCCAGTGAAAATTACAATGTTGCAGAGACTGCATTTTCTGTCAGAAAACCGTTCTAATGGAAAATTCCTGCTTACTTTGACCATTAAACGTTACTTTGAACAGCAAAGATCAGAAAGTGATTCAGTGGCAAAGCTGGGTTTAGAACAGCTAACCGCTGACCATTAGCCCTGGACGCTAATCACATGACAACACCCATCTTTCCATAAGCAGGGTACTTCTTGCAGTATTTCTGTCTCAGCCAAAATGAGAAAAATCTGGGAATTTTGTAAGAATGCCTCCTACAAGATTTCTTTCCGAAGACTATTCAGATAACAGCTCCTTTGCCCTAGCTCAGTGGTTCCCAACCTGTGGCCCAAAGATCAAAAGTGGCCTGTGGCTCCTCTCCTGCTGGCTGCAGAAGGGAACCGCTGACTAAGGACAACCTAGGCGGAATGCATGTCCCCAGGGCTACAAGGCTGGTGCAGGCTCCTTGCTGCAGCCATGGAGATGGGAGATCAGCGTTTCCTTCCCTCCAGCTCTATCTGGAGCATGGAAAAGCGCTCTGCCAGGTCCATAGGGGCTGGTGTCCTTGTTGTAGCCAGAAGGAGTGGAGCACTGATCTTATGTCTCCTTGTCTGCAGAAGGAAGCCACTGCCTAGGGACCCAGGTGGAGCGTGCAGGGCTATAGGACAAATGTGGCATTGCTGGCGGAGACTGGTGACCCTTCAGGGTTATAAAAATTATATCTGTGGCCCTCGAGCCAAAAAGGTCGGAACCACTGCTCTAGCCATTAGCCTGAGTCAGCTGGCATGGGCCAGCTGTGGATTTTTAATTGCAGTGTAAACTTCCAGAGGGGTAGCCCTGTTAGTCTATTTCAGCAAAAGAAATAAGGAGTCCTGTGGCACTTATAAAGACTAACACATTTATTAAAACATAAGCTTTCGTGGGTTACGCACACCCTTACTCTCCAGGGACTCTCAAGCAAGCGACTTAGACTCCCAGGCTTTAAGGCCAGAAGGGACCAGCATGATCATCTAGTCCAGTGGTTCTCAACCTTTTTTCCATCACAGCACGCCTGACATATGATGTTCCCCTGTGTGATATACTATAATCTGCCGGTGGTGGTGGTATTTGGGCGGCTGTGGCACTCTGAAGGATGCAGCACTCTGGGACTTGGATGGGGGCAGAGTCAAGCCAGCATGGGCTGGTGCTCTGGCAGTTTGGTTCAATGGGGCCAGGTTTATTTTTGTGGGGCAGGTAGTGCCCCCCCCAGCCCAAGATCTTTGGGTTACAGCTCCTAAGTCCCCTTATTCATCTGGCCCTGGCTGCTGCCTGTGTTGTGCAGCAGGAGAGGGTTGTTGAGGGCAGCAGAGAGCGGCGGGCGGCAGGAGCCCCAACCTGGCTCCAAGCTGAGCTGCCAATTTTCCGTGACACACCTCCGGCTCTTTGCGACACATTTTTGTGTCCCGACACAGTGGTTGAGAACCGCTGATCTAGTTTGACCTCCTGCATATTGCAAGTTACAGAACCTCATCTATCCACTCCTGTAATAAAATAGCGCTGGCTATTACTGAACTCCTCAAATCATGATTTAAAGAATTCAAGTTACAGAGAATGCACCAGTTATGCCAGTTGAAACCTGCAAGTAAGCCATGCCCCATGCTACAGAGGAAGACTCAGTTTCTTTGTTTGTTTCTTTGTTTAACATGGATCTAAAGATTTGCATTATTATTATCGCAATATCTGGTATATCTAATGAGAGAAGTTTCTGTGTCCCATTAAAGATGCTGCAGTGTTCCCACTTTAAAGTTGAAGTGGCAACAGATCAAAACTGTTGAAAATACAGCAGCTGTTTACCTACCGACAGGCAAATGTGCACTGCTTATGTGTGTGAGAGAGGGTCTGAGCTATGCAAGAATGAGGAGATGTTATCAATCTTATCTATACTTGCTATATCTCTGGATACTGTATGTGGCAATGGTGGGGAGGGAGTTGACTTGTGGTTGGGGTTGCAGTGGGTTCGCCTTCCAGGGGATGTGTGCCATTTTATTTTATTTTATTTTATTTGCATTTCAAAGACGATAAATCTATACCCTCTTTATAAACTTATCAAGCTTTTCATGTATTCCTGGGCACATCATTTGTCCAGAGACCTGGCCCACTGCGGTTTGGAATGTGTGTAGCCTGGCTAGGGCCCTAGCATATTCACAGTCCATTTTCGTACAGTTCGTGGTCACAGCATTTTTAAAACCTTGAATTTCAGGGTTTCAGATATTTACATCTTACATCTCTCGGTATTGTAGCAGAGCATGAATATGTATTTTAAAATGGCAAAATATAAACATATAACGCCCTTAAGACTTAGCACTTCTTACAGAGGGGGTCCTGACCCAAAAGGGGGCCACAAGGCTACTGTAGGAGGCTTGCAATATTCCCAGTCCTACTTCTGTGCTGCCTTCAAAGCTAGGTGGCTGGAGAGCACTGGCTGCTGGTGTGGTCTCCATCTCTGAAGGCGGTGCAGCCGCCAGCAACGGCACAGAAGTAAGGCAGGCAACACCGTACACCAGCCACACTTACTAGCGGCAGCTGGCTGGGTGCCCCAGCTTTGAAGACAGTCTAAAAATAAGAACGACAAAATCTCAACCCTCCTCACCCCACACACTAGCCCTGCAACCCCCTTTTGGGCCAAGACCAACAGTTTGAGAAATGCGGTGTACTTTTGTATGTTTTTACCCTAGAGCACAGGATAAAAGTACCCAGAAGATCAAATTTCATGGGGGAGACCACATTTCATGGTCCATGGTGCATTTTTCATGGCTGTGAATTTGGTAGGGACTTAACTATGGCTGCGTCTACACTGGTAAATTAAGTCGACTTAAGCTTGCTTAAGTCGACTTAATTTACCCTGCATCTACACTACAGTTTCCTTAAGTCGACTTAAGCAGCTTGCTTAAGTCGACTTAAGGAAAATAAAGTCAATTTAATTAAAATTAAGTCGACTTTATAACACTACATTTCTAATCGACCTAAGGCTTAAGTCGATTCCCTAGAGTTGACGTAAGCCAGTGTAGACATGGGGTACCCCAGGGCTACACCAATGCCCTCCCTGTCCCTATGCCCTGCCAGGGTCCCTGTCCCCCTTTGCCCCATTGTACCTATGTACAATGGGGCAAAGGCTGAGCCCCCTGGCATTGGGCAAGGGGTGCCCCCCTGCCCCGTTGACCTCCCCTAGGTCCCCTTAAGCCCCCAGAAGTCTATCTAGGCATCCAGTGTGGACGCTCTAGGTCGACTTTCTAAATTCCCCTTTAAGTCGACTTTAATTTTAAGTGTAGACACACTAAGTCGACTTAAATTAACCAGTGTAGACATAGCTGTACATATGAGTACAGCTGCCCTTTGTTCCCCTTTTTCCCCTGGGGGACTCTCTTAATTAGGATAGTACTGTCTTATCCTTGTCTCTTATGGGGCATTAAAACAAAGCTTAAATGTACTTGGCCTTGTCTTCCCATGACATTGTACTTTGACTTTTGACCCGCTGGGCAAAAGTCTAAATGGTGGAAGCCCCACACATGAGCGCCAACCTACAGGTCATGGTTTGTTGATTTTGACTGCTAGTCTATATTTTTGACCCAATGGGGGCAATCGCTATTTCAGTGCCCATTCCCTGGTTCAAAATTCGCCTTGTATTTTGTTTCCTTGTGTTTACCTTTTTCTGAGTAGCTGTATGGCTTCTGTGTTTGCTAAGGTGGAAGTACCGTCCAAACTATGCCCAAAACCCCTTCGGATTTCTTCAGACTACTGAGGTTACAGGATTGTGGCTGACAGCAGAATTTGGGCTGCATTATAATTTTACCAGAAGCATTTTAAAATTCATTTCTCCTCTATGATTTTTTTAAAAAACAAAATCTCTCTCTCCCACAAGACAAAATACTTAGTTTGAATTTTTAACAAGGCACAGCACACTCTTCCACTTTATATAGCAGAGTGCTGTTTGACAGTCCAGCAGATTTTAAAAGAGTTCAAAATAAAGGACTATTACCAGGTCTAGAAAGAAAAGCATACAGCCAGTACAGATCTTGCTGAATGCTCAGCAGATTCAAAGAGAGCAGAGGGGAAAAGCAACCAGTGGTGGCTTACGTTCAATTAACCAATCAGAAAATGCATTACAAATGTGCAAGAGAGCCAAGAGAGGAATATGAAGCTTTCTTTCCGGCAACGGCTAGCAGTCAGGAAATTGCCCTGTCAGGAAAACTGTGGTTTCTTTAAACTGCTGTCTGCGTACTCACTGCTAAGCTAATACAATATTTCAGTTTGGACACGTAAGTGATCACTGTTCCCGAATCCAAACAGGAATTAGCCGTGTACCAAAGTCACAGGTCACTAATGCACACAACCCAGGGTTTTCTGGAGGCAAACGTGCGCGGCAGGCCTTTTCCTGGGGCTGTGCTCTAAGATTAGTTCAGAGCAGTCCTTTTTCAGCTCTCCAAGCTGAGGGCCCCTTTGGTGCTTTCAGAGGCTTCCCTCTAAAATTGTGATTTATAATTTTTCCTTAAAAAAAAATAAATCAAAATGTTACTTTTGTAAGCGATTAGATAGAAAAATCCAATTATGCTGCAAACTCTGATCATGTTTTCTATCTGGTCTGTGTATCTGCTCCACATTCTTATACTTTCACGGTAGTATGGGGCACCTCAGACCACCGGGTGATAACCTCTGTTTTAGAGGATGACTCCAAGTACTGTAAGTAGGTTTTACTTAGAAAATTGTGTTTCGTGCCTTCCTTGTATAAGATGTTGTAAGTTTTAAAAGGTAGAAAGATATAAAATTCAGATACTAACAAAGGAGGAAAAGATTGCTTATTTGTGTGACTAACCACTGGAAATTATTCAACGTGAAAAGATTTTTGAAATCATCATGCATGTGATCTGTTTACCTTTTGCACGTATTTTATTCAGGTTGGATGGTAAAATTGATTTCCTCTGTTTCACCAAGCTGATGTCCATGCACCTCATGAGACAGTACAGGGTTCAGGTTGTCAGTCCCCAAAACTTACTTTTTTTTCCTGATGCTTTCATAAAACACAGCCTCCTTATTGGACATAAGTTAATTGAGAGTGGGCCTGATCCTGAAATTTACTGAGCACTCTCACCTCCCATTATTGACTTTAGTCAGAATGGAGGGTGCTTAGAACTCCCAGGAAGTGCTCTGCACTTTCCAGGATTTGACTCAGAGTGTCTTTAACCTTCACAAGTTCCAAAGGGGGAGCCATGTTAGTCTAGGTCAGCAAAACAAACAAGAAGACCTGTGGCACTTTTAAAGATGAACAAATTTATTTATTTCATGAGCTTTCGTGGGAGAAAATCCCACTTCGTCAGACGCTTTGAAGATGGGAAGGAAAGGGAGGAATGGGAGGAAATTAAATGCAGAGAAATGTATGACACAGGATCAGGTTAGGTAGTAAATCAAAAATCAAATCAAATCAAAATAGATGTTGAGATTCAAACACTGGGGAACAACATATAGAGTAAGGTGAGGTCAAATCACTTGTTGTAATGAGAATAAAATCTGTAGTCCCTGTTTAACCCTGAGGTAACAGAGTCGAATTTACATATAAATTCCAATTCTGCAGTTTCTCTTTGAAGCTGTGATTTGTTATTCATTTGTTTCAGCACTGCTATTAACAAGTCATCAATGGAGTGAGCAGGGAGATTGACATGTTCCCCTATTGGTTTTTGAATGTTGTGATTTCTGATATCAGATTTGTGTCCATTTATTCTTTTGTATAGAGACTGTCCTGTTTGTCCAATATATAAGGCAGGGGGGCATTTCCAGCACTTGATGGCATAAATCATGTTGGTGGATGAGCAGGTGAATGAGCCCTTAATGGAGTAACTGACTTGATTAGGTCCTATGATGGTGTCTTTTATGTAGATATGTGGGTACCTTCACAGTTATTTTTATTATCAAAATCAGATATCAGAGTAGTGCTTCATATGAAGTTACCCTCAACTTGTTCCTGGTGTTTGAATGGCGATAATCAGTTTTCAGCAGCAGTGTGCATGAGATATGCACTTTTTTGTGCAGTTGCTTAGTGGATTGTCCAGATCTTTGGGAAAGCTCCAACAGTATGGTGCTTGTATGTTGCTCTCGTGGGATTTTCTTTTTCTTCTGAAACGTGGAAACAGTTTGAGACACCTGGTTAAAGGCCTAGGAGCTGAAAGTCTATTTAATAAAATTAACCTGAAAAGCTAGTTGCTGTAGGCAGCTTAGGAGAAAGAATATACAAGGGAGTGGGATGAGAGAGAGAGAGAGAGACACTGCTGAAGAATTTAGAAAGAGATGTGCCTCAAGATTTCTCTCGAACTCCTAAAGGAGATGAGTTCCATCATACTTCAATTTTTCATCCTCCTGCATTCTCTGTCCTGAAAAAACAATCCTTCTAATTTAGTAAAACGTACTGTTATAACTGGACATTTAAAAAGAGTTTTTTTCCAACTTACTCGTTTCCCCTCCTACATGTACGCACACTGGGGTGTTCAGACAGATCCTTTCTCTCTTCCCACAACCTTGGGCTAACCTGTATTGAACAACTGCCACTATTTTGGACTCTAAGAACTGTAATGGAAATGTGCTAACAGGGTCAAAGGAGAGGGAACTAGAGCTCCATAGGGACTTTGGATATGGAGCCCCACTTTCTTCTGCAGTCTCTCTATGTTGTGTGTTGTGCTTCGGCCATGAAGAGGTTGAAGGATAAATGCCAACATTGTTTTTGAAGAGCTGACGTTTTAGAAAATTATGGTAATTTTGGACAAATAACCATCTTCCCAAATGAGTGACAGGTCCTCATCCATTTCTCTCCTTGTGACTTCTCTATATTCCCTTTGTTTCCTCATCCTTCTTAATAACTTCTTCCTCGCAAACCTACCACAGGTTAGACCTGTGTTGTCTCTGTGTTAGAGATGGAGTTCTGGTTCTCCTACTTGTGAGAACCATCAAACTACACAGAAGAGGAAGAGAATGATTATATTATGGATCCTCATTTTACAGCTTGAAGCCTTCTACCTATGTATCTTAGGCTATGTCTACACTTACAAAGTTAATTCGACTTTATTAAGTCGACTTAACAAATTGACTACACTTTAAGTCAACTTTGTTAAGTCGACTTAACAGCAGAGAGAGCCATTATATTGGCTTTAAGTCAACGTAATAAAGTTGACTTAGCGTTAATCCCCGTCTACACTGGCCTTAAGTCAATTTAAGGAGTCAATTGAAGGCTTAAGTCATCCTAAAAGGGGGTGTTATTATGTCGACTTAAGCTTTCCTTAAATTGACTTAAGAAAAGCCCAGTGTGGACGCGGCTTTGTTTAGGTCGACTTAAGCGTCCTTAAGTCGACCTAACTTGGCAGTGTAGATGCACCCTTAGGGTATGACTACACTTGCACTTTTAAGTCGACTTTAACTAGTCGACTTAACTAAGTCGACTTAAAGTTCACTTAGTTAAGTCGACTTAGTGTGTCTACACTTAGAATTAAAGTCGACTTAAAGGGGAACTTACAAAGTCAACCTAGAGCGTCCACACTGGATGCTCTAGGTTAACTTTGTGGAGCTAGGGGGACCTTGGGCAGGTCCACAGTGGTGGGGGGGGCACCCCTTGTGTGCAATGGGGCAAAGGGGGACAGGGACCCTGGCAGGGCAGAGCCCTGTGTGTGATGCTGTCTGGATTTAGGGAAGCATTTATGATATTATTTTCAACGGATATCTCATAAATACTATAATCCATAGGAGCTATGTCATGTTTGGTATCACTAGAAAGGTAGTAATTTGCTGGGAATGACTATATAGTTTATTTCTAGGAATTCTATTTCAATTAGAAGTTAGGAATATGGTGTTCTATCTATACTTTAACTTGTGTTATTTTATTGAAATGGCTGAGAGAGGCGGGTGTGTCAAACCATTGTGTCCTTAATGTTTAGGAATTTTCCAGCTACAATGGGCCCAGGGAGTAAACTGATGAGCCATTAAGGACACAATGGTTGTATTGTGGGCCAGGGAATGGGTGACAACAAGGAAAAAACTTTATTAGGTTCAGATAAGCATCTGAGGTTCGTTCATTACTGTTAGGCACACAGAGAGAGGGTTGCAGACACGTTACTCATGTAGTATATGTCCCGTTATTTGATTTATATGTAGAGTACGTCTTTCTCTTAAACTAGCTTATGTGCAACTTTGCTTTTTCCTAAGTAGTTGTGACAGGAACTTGAGGGCCAAAGTGTTTAGAATTGCAGATTGTCTGGCAAACCAAATAATATTTAATCTTATTATGACAAATTACTTAAGGCTGTCACTCTTTCCAATTACTATGCAAGACTGAACGAGTACTAGATGGTAAACTTTGGATTTGACTACAGAAGTATACTTGCTCCTGGGCAGACAGTATCTCAGCAGAAGTGGTTTACAGCATGTCTTAAAAATTGATCTAAATGTTGCATCTACTACTGGCCTGGGCTTTCCAGTATCTGCCATGAGTTATTATAGACAATTGGTTCAAATGTTGTTTAAATGGTAGAAGCTTGCTGGGAAATACAATGGATTTCAGCCAATATGCTAATTTTGCTATTCTGTCATTTTATAGAATTGTGAACTCAAAGCAAATCATTTTTATAATGATTTGGTGATGTAATTCAATTTATAGGGCAAATTCATCCCTGATGTAACTAAATTATCTTCACTGGAGTTATGCCAAGAATGAATTTAGCCCATGATTCTTCTTTTTCATTCCTTTTATAACAGAGGAGGGAATAAAAACAATGAACACATACTAAAATTCAGGAATCTGACGGTCTTGTAACTGCCTAATGATACTGTTTTATCCTTCCTCCTGACTAGATGAGTTTACAGTGATTGCAAGGAAAGGTCCTTGTCCATCCTGGTATTTATTAGCAATAGGTTGCCCCATGTGGATCCATGTGTTGTTTGGGGTTTCTTGCCTGCTGTTAACTAGTCACACAGGTCTCAGGAAGCATTTAGATTGTAACACTTCTTTCACACAATAACAGTCAAGCCAGCATCTCCAATCTCGTCTCCAAGTTCACCACAACATCACAGAGAATAGGTTTGATTGTTAGCCATACAAGCTTTCCTAAAGCAACAGCTTTTCTAAGGAAAGGCTGTGTCCTGGGATGGAGTAAGCATCATTTCCTATGTTAGATACACTGTGGATTGTGGCTACTGTGGCTTGCTTTAAGATGTCGACATCCAAAGTCATGTGGACTCATGTGTCCACCAGTTATGTTCACTAGTATCCACAGTCTAATCCTGAACCATGTAAATGAATGGAAATTTGCCATTGACTTAAGGGGTGCAGGATCTGACCGATAATTTGTAAGAGAGATTTGATTTAATCATTCCCTGAGTAATTCCATAGGGGTAGCCATGTTAGCCTATTTCAGCAAAACAAACAAGGAGTCCTGGGGCACCTTTAAAGACTACCGTGTGATAAATAAACTGGTTTGCCTTTAGAAGTGCCACAGGACTCCTTGTTCAATTCCCTGAGTAGCTCCATGTGGAAGGAGAGAGGAGTGTTGGTGCTGTTATATGTCCTCTGGTAACTTGTACCCTCCTCCATCATCATCATTTTGCAAGCAGACATATCCTTTCTTTGCAGGAATTTGCTCTGCATTCCCTCTTCCTGTTAGCCCCTGTCCACAGTGCCTTCAATAGCAGCTTTCTGCCATTTCTAAGGTTCCGGGGAAACAGGTAAAGAGATGGACTTGACACAGTGGCCAATAGTGTAGGGCAAGTCCATGTGGGTTGTTTCTTGCATGAGAGAGGGGGGTGGGGACGGGGACCAGGCAGAGTGCGATGGAGAAGGCACAAGGTATTGTGCAGCGAGCAATGCCAGATTAATCCAGTTCACCCTCATAGCCCTAAAATGTGAATGTTTCTCTTTACTCTTCATCTTTTTAGTCTTAATATATTGGTGCTGCACAGGGATCAACGGGTTGTGAATCCTTTTCTTTTCCTAGACCTAGCAATCCTTAGCTAGCTCTATAGTTTCTACCAGGCTCTTCATTCTTGCCTCTTCTTGTGGGCACACCACTTCTCCACTGTGAACATCCAGGAGTAGCTCCTCTCTGGGGCCAGCGAGCCACTACAACGGGTCACCCGGCCTGCCTGACGCTTCTTACTGATCTGGAGGCAAATGGCCAAGGAGGACAAACATGGGGGTGGATTTTAAGCAGTAGGCCACAACTTTATTAAATTTAACACAGAGGGACACTAATACTCTGTGACTCAGACTCTCACATAGCAGGCCTTTTAAGTAGTTCCAGTGCAGGTATTACAGGACTCCTACCATATAACCCATAACTTGGGGTAGACTCACCTCCGCTACCCCCAGAACTCGGGTCCCTTTTCTGAGTCCCACTCACTGCCTGCCACAAAAGGGACAGAAGATACAAAATGGAAGAGGGGAGGACCTGCGCCTGCACATGCCACACGGTCTCCTCCTGTCCCACAAGCACAAGGCCCATCAGCAAAGTCCTTTTACATCTGGAACCATCCTTTTAACTGCACTGGAAACAAGCTGCAAGTTGGGCTGAACTAATGTCCTGGCCAAGGATATTACTAAATAGTCCTACCACTGATTACTAAATCCTATTCCTGTTTAGCTCAACTTTGCCTCCCGGATGCTATGAGCCAGGTGAACAAACCTACCAGGCCTCTGCCAGTGTGCCCCCTACAGGATGAAAAGATTCCTTCCCGTGGCGATCGGTCAGATCTTCAGCATCTGCAGACACAGCTCTGAAGCCACTAGTTCAGGGAGGGGAATGCTGAAATGGAACAAAAAAAGACTCCCCATGACACAGGCTAATGAAATGGGAGAGCGAGGGACTGTTCAGCTCCCTTCTTTACCAGGCCAGCCAATGAGTGGCTAGAAACTCGAGTGATGGGGAAGGGGCTATCTTTCTATGCCCCAATGTGTGTTCTCCTACTCTTCCCAATGGCCCAGGGCATTAACCAATGGCCCTGTTGAGGCGGTGGGTGGTGCTGTTGCTCTTCCCTTGCTTCCAGCTGTATAATAGTCATCATTTGTTGTTCCCTTGTTTATAAAAAGTCTTCAGTCACCCAGTCAGTAAGCAGAAATACTACCGCCATCAGTCATCGAATGGTGAATTGCAGATCTTTGAGGTGAACAGTTCGGAGACACCTCATAGACTGAAATTTGTTCACCTGAACCCAACGTTGAATTGTTGCAAGCAGCAAATTGATTTAGTCAAGATCATTATTACCATTATTATTTGAATTGTGGTAGTGCCTAACAGCCCTAGTCATGGCCCAGCATGCCTTTGTTCTAATAATTTGGGCAGTTCTGTCAAGGGCCTTCTATGTGCAGTGCAAACTCACGAGGAGAGCGTTAGTGTTCTGCTTCACTACAGGTTGGTTTGGTTATTCAGAAATTAGCAGCCTTGTTCATTTGGCAGAGTTTTGTTGACATCAGTCATGCTGCTTGAGTCAGAATTCTCTATAGCCAGTGGAGTTTGAAAAAAGCCAGTTACTGGATCCCTCTTGTCCTAATAGATTGCTGAATTGTTGGGGTTTTTTTAAATTTCCGTTATGATCAGTGTGGGGAATTCTTGTACATTTTCATTATTTGCAGCTATGTTGCTTTTCTGTTGTTTCAGCAATTTACCTGGATGACGTTGTCCATTTCAGAATGGCTCTGTGGATCAAATTCTGTATTTAGTTACTTGGCTGTAAATCAGGAGTGACCCAGACTGACACCAGTGTAGGTGAGAGCAGAGGTTTGTTATAGAAGTCCTTAAAACTTAAAAAAAAATATAGACATGAAAGAGCAAAAGGAATGATGTAGCTCTGTCCCCACTACATCTTGGGAGGTAAGAGAAGAGGAAAAAATGATGGCCAGAGACTAGGAGATCAGAAGTTAGGAGGGGTCTGGAGGGTTGGTTGTGTGGAGGAAAGGGGGGATAAGAAGTTGAAGTTGACCATACTAGTTTTCAGACGTGCAGAGTAGTTTATTGAGAGAAAATATTAGAATGTCGGATGGTCAGATTAGAAATGTTGAGGCAGCACAATCTGATGGATTGAATATGAGACTGAGAGTTTGGAGGCCTGGGTCCTATATGCAACTCTTGGGCAAATCACTCTCCTGCTGTGTGCCTTAGTTTCCCCAGCCTAGTAAGGTGCATGGTATGTCACTGGAATTTTCACCTGGCTAAGTATTGATGAGTGAATGAAAAACACAGTGACTAAGAGGAAGATTACATTTAAAAAATTGACAATACAGTGCTAAAGCGTAACCTTGGGGTATGTATGTTATCGATTCCAGTTGTTTTTGCTGCTAGCATGCATACAAACTCCAGAACTACAGAGCTATTGTGCATGTCTTTCGTGGGGCATTGCATAAGTGGGAAGTAAACCATTGTTGATGGGATGATAACATGCCCTTTGGGCATTCAGAGCATCAGAGGGTCGCATTGTGAGAAAACAGTACCAGTGGTGTGTGTTGTATCTTCCCCGCACCCTGTCGGAGACTTTTATCCTGTTCCGGAAAGGGGACTCAAGTCCTTTGCCTTCTAGAAGAGACCCTGATTATTCTGTCACCATGAATTGTTTTGTTGTTAGCTTTAAGTATCACTAAAAGACAGACATAATGCTGAACTTGGCACAATGAGAGACTCCTTCCATTTTATCTCCTTTTCATAAAGACTCTGACACTGGCATGCAACTTTTGTTTAACACAGTGTTTAGATCCTTTTTTATTAAAAGTATGAAGCCTGGTTTGATGCCCTGCTAATCTTTCCCCTTGTAATCCATAGAAAAGCACAGCTGCACTACCGAAAACATGCTATTTTCACATGATCTGTTGGCCCAGGCAGCCTGCAAAGTTTCAAAGATCAAAGTTTAAAAAAAGATGTGTCAATCCTTTATAATTCCCCGTGTTTAAGCGTACGATACCACAAAATCTGTATTTACAGCTGATAAATATTTCTACCGAGTATGGGTCTGTTGCATATGTGGGTGTAGTGTCTCCTGGTTCCAAGGCTTTGACCGAAGTTTGATAACCATAATGTAAGGTAAAACAAACAGAGCTCGCTACTTAATGGTAATGAAACATTCATCTGGTTTCTCAGTCATTCCTTTTAAATTTAAACAAGCAATGTTCAGGATTTTCTTTTTATTGACTGCAATATTTTCGCAAAGGGGAATTTGTTTGTTTGTTTGTTTTTTTTCAATGCCTATGTGGAAAACTAGCACATTTATTTAAGGATAAACTGGGAAGTCTGTGGTTTCCAGCATGCACATTTTGAATAATATTTATACAGACTATTATTTAATAGACTGTATAAATATTTATCGTATGCTGCAGCCCTTTGATCATAAATTCTTGTTTGAAAAGCTGTGCTGTCCCTGCTACAACTCATGAAGGAGGAGGCGTCTGGTGCTGTAATACTCTGAGAAGATATTGGCTCAGTGGCCTGTTTGAGTCACTTTATCGCAGAGTCCTTTCCCCCTCCATATCTGTTGTTCCTATTTTTCTGCTTGCAAAGTCCAAAAAATAATAACAGTAAGAAACCAAAGACCCATATTCTACCCTGACAGAGCTCCACTGAAATGAGGGTGTTCCACATAGCAGCAGGAAGCTGTCTGCTTGGAGTCCATTGCAGAATGGGGGCTAGATAAGTCAGTACTCTTGTGCAACAAAGAGCGAAAACATCATCTGTTCATGATGAACCAGGGGTTAATCACAGCTCAGCTTCTCTCTGTCTCTGCATATGTTCTCTACTTTACGGTGAGTAGAATGGTCTTTAGGGGAAAGTAGGGTTCCACAGCCAGGAGTCATAGCAGTAGGTTGAACCCCAAGATGAGGAGATTTGCTGCTTTTCAGCTTCTGTTATTTTATTTAGCTTCTTATTAGAAACATTATTCCTGAAGACAGGGTTGGATTAAGTGGTCTCGGGGCTCCCCACCTCTGCGGGCTCCTCCTCTAGCCTGGCTTCTCCCCCACCATGGAGCCCCCACTCCCCATCATGGTGGCCAATGGGCAGGCCATCAGAGGAGGGACTCTGGGGCCAGAGGGTGCTCCTACCCCAGCCCCAGTTAGGCTGGTCTACCCACAGGGGCAGGGCTGGCTGGTGCGGAGCCTGGCTCCTGGCCTAAGGGAGCCGCTTCTCCCCGCCACCTTAGCGCCATAGGGCAGGGGCTCTCCCAGCACTCCCCCAGGCCCCACTGGTGCAGTGGTGCTGAGCAGGGCATGGGGGGGGGGGGGGGAATGGGGAAGGGGAGAGCAAATCAGGCAGGAGCCTTAGGGTCTGAAGCTCAGGGTCCCCTTTAGGCTGGGGCCTGGGGCTTCAACCCCTATAGCCCCTGCACTAATCCAGCCCTGCCTGAGGAAAAGACCTTACCGACTGTATCTTTTTTTTCCTGCTGTATCATTCTCTCAGCTTTCTCCATTTTCCTCAGAATCAGAATGGACAAAAAATAGGGTTTTTAAAAATTTTAAAATGGACTTTTTATTGTAAATGAGATTAAAAAAATTAAATACATGTTTATTTTAAAAAATATTTTAAAAACTTAGTATTTATTTAAAAAAATACTTAACATTACATTTTAAATTGGTGACCATAATAAGACCTAAACTACTTAAATTTGAGTAAAGTCATGAAAATTACATGCAAAACATAATAAGTAGGACAGGCTTGCTGCCAACTTTTAAAAAAAGTCAAACTGTTGAACTGATGGAAGTCACTGGCTAAGTGACTTGAACCAGAGCCTGTTGAAGAGCTAAAGTAGCTTTTGACAGCAGAAGTCTCTTCTGCACATGCAGAGAGACTATTTTCTTCATTTCAGTTTATTCAATTAGTTCAGTTCAACAATTAGTCAATTCAATAATAAGAACCCACTTGGGAATTAAAAAAGTAGGAAAACTTGTTTTCCTCTTCCAACCAATGAATAAAAATAAGCTACAAGACTATGAGATGTATTAGTTTTTAAATCATGAAGGTTTCTGGTTACCTTCAGTTCAATTAATTAACTGTAGATAATACTTCCCATGTTTACTAACTCAGTTAGTTTTAAATGTAAATTTTGATAAACTTTTCTCCCCGCTGTATCCAGCATATTTAAAGTATTTTAAATTCACAATTTTTTTAAAAAAAATATAAAATTCTGTTTTTGTGCATTTTAATTAATTTGAATTTCTGTCCAAATAGAGCTAGACACAAATCTCAAGAAAAAAATTAATCATCTAATAAATAAGTAATGCATTATTTACCATTTTCTAACATAATATAAAATGTAAAAATTAAAAATCTGAACAGAAGTAATTTGTTATATAATTGCATAAATACATGTATATAGATACATTATATCTCCCTAGGTAGCAAAAAGAAGCATCAAATTTAGTTTAAAGGCCATATTTTGTTCCAAAAACGTGATTAAGATTGAGGCAAGATTTCCTGATTGACAATTTAAATCAAGATTAAAATGGGTGATTTAAATTTTGCTTTAAATCAGTTTACCCTCTTCAGAATCATATTAATTGCAACAACCCTGCACACCAACCTGATAAACAGAAAATGGGAAAAAAAATATTTGTTGCAATAACAAGGTAGAGAACATCAGTTTCAGGGATTGTGGTGGATTGGAATCCACTTCTGGCTCTGAACTTACTTGGATCTGTTGTTATGAGTCTTGCTTTCAGGGCTGTCCTTGGGAAGCAGGGGGGCAGCTGGGGCGACAGCCCCAGGCTCTGCCCTTCAGTGGGCCCTTCAGGACAGAGGTCAGTGACATTTTTGATAAAGAGATGACAGCGCTTTCTTATGGATCTGCATGACATGTAGGCATCTTAATGTTGCAGAGACGTAGTCCATTGACCACGCTCAGAATGTCTTTGTAATAGGTTTGAAAAAAAGGTTAACATTTAATGTTAGTTTATTTTTTCTGTAAAATATTACTACTTTAAAAAGTTTAATCAACAGTCATTACTCAGAGAAAGACCAGTAGAAAGGGATGAGGAATTTGTCTTTTAGGGGTTTCCTATTGACGACTATTGGTGACTGTCAATCAAATGGCAGAAGTCAAATAATGGTTGTTCATAGACTGTAATATATATGGGATAACTACACAAATAATCTCTTGCTTATATGGCCACACACACACATTGTCCTTGTTGCTTAGTAAGGGGAAAAAGGAAAGTAAACATTATATGGGTTGACTAGTTTCAGTTTTCAAATGGTTGTGGTGAGAATCCATTGCAAAACCATAATTTTAAGTGCTGAGTAGTGATGTACTTTATAGCTTAATTCTTTAGCATCTGTTAAAGTTGCTCTGTAGTAAAAAACACTGAGGATCTAAAATCAAGGATGCTGTATATGGAAGAGGAATAAAAAAATAGAAGTAGTACTGTGTCTGTGCATGTGTGTGAAGTATTCTTTTTGATTTCCATATTCCGTGACTGATCTAAAAACCACCATTTTTCTATGTAAAAAATAAAAATCCAGTCTTTCTTTCTTTCTTTCTTTCTTTCTTTCTTTCTTTCTTTCTTTCTTT
>ML685778.1:12526051-12675029 GCA_007922175.1 Pelusios castaneus | reverse complement strand
ATCTGTTAGTCTTTAAAAGTGCCGCAAGACTCTGTTGTCTTTCTACAATAGACTAACACGGCTACCCCTTTGGAATTTAAAGGTATATGTAGACGACTAAAAAAATAGTGAATGCATTCTGCTGGAAGTGCTTCAGCATAGAGACACAGGTTAGCAGTCAGTGCCCTCCATTTCCCATTCAGCTGTTCATGCTCTAACTTTCTGTGCAGTTCATAATCATAGATTCATAGATTTTTACGGTCAGAAGAGACCAATAAGATCATCTAGTCTGACCTCCTGCACAATGCAGGCCACTGAACCTCCCACCCACTCCTGCAATAGACATCAACCTATGATTGAGTCACTGAAGTCCCAAATCATGGTATAAAGACTTCAAGGCACAGAGAAACCACCAGCAAGTGACCAATGTCTGACGCATTTTGTACCAAAGTACTTTCTAGGTACAGACGATCTCAAATGCTATCCTCGTTTTATGGGTGGGGGACTGGAGAGGTTGCATGAGTCCAAGGCCATAAACGAAGCCTGTGGAACCACTCGAAATAGAATCCAGGGCTCTTATCCTGTACTATTAAAGTCAATGGAAACTTCAGTGCCGAATTCTGTGAGCATATGTGTCCCAGATTTCCTGATTCGTTGGTCTGAGCCTTATCCACAGTGGTTTGCAGTTTTATTGCAGCCATGTTGGTCCCAGAATATGAGAGAGAGACAAGGTGGATGGACCAACATCTGTTGGTGAAAGAGACAAACATCCAAGCTGTATGGAGCTCTTCTTCAGATCCCCTGCAGCTTGAAAGCATGTCTCTTTCACCAACAGGTGTTAGTCCAATAAAAGATCTTACCTCACCTCCCTTGTTCCTCCCTTAGCCACAAGACCATCCCTCCTTTTGGAAGCAGAGGGTGCTCAAAACTTACTGGCATGTGCAAATGGATTGATGGTGAACCAACAGCACTGCTCTGAGGCCCCAAAGGGGCACTTTATTAAGGTGTTGAGGGAGAGCTGAGACACTATGAGCTCTTTGGGGCAGGGATGGTGCTCAGCACAATGAGCCCTTGATCTTGGTTGGGCAGTACTAGAATTCAAATAGAAGGAAATATCAGGCACAAAAATCGCCCGAGTAGTGGCATATGAATCATTGGTTTATATGTTGCAAAACTGAAATAAACCTTACCATGCTGAATATATATATAAGGGATCACCTCTCCCTCTCTTCTCTTGTATCTGTTGGGCCAGAATCTTAGTTTATACATCCCCCTGGTAAAAGAGGCCGATGACCTTGGTCAGCAGTTAGCGTAAAAAGGCACTTCTGACCTTCTTAAGAATGCCACAATCTTAGACTGCTGTGTGTTCCGAGGTTGGCTTTTTAAATATTCATCAGATGCCTGGTAATTTGCAGCTGGACAGTTCACCATTCCCTTGTTATTGATCAGCCTTTTCAAACATTAATGAGCCTGGCTCTGCAGCATGTGCCCTGAGAGGAATAAGATGGAGTGGGAGAGAGGAGAGTGGCTCCCTCGATAAGCACAGCAGCCTTTTTTTCTTTACCTCTGTAATTTTCTCTTTCTTTATCAGTCACCTTGCTGTTGCCCTTGAGCCTCCTTTCACCCCTAAAATATCATCTCCTAATATTGCAGAGCCAGTTAAAGGGGAGTTGGTGCAATTCCTAAATACAGAGAAGCTCTGAAGAAAATGTTTCTCAGGACAGTGCTCACTAAACAGTGGTTGTTTTTATTTGTTATTGTTGACATGCAGTAACAATTTATCGTATTGGGCATGTCTACACAACATTTAAACATCCACAGCTGACCTGGCCTTGCAGGGCTCAGGCAGCGGGGCTGTAAAATTGCTGTATGGGTGTTCAGGCTCAGGCTGGAGCCTGGGATCTCAGACCCTCTCTCCTCCTGGGATCCCAGAGCCTGAACCCTAATGTCTACACAGCAGCTTTACAGCCTCACACCCTGAGGTTCAGCTGTGAGCCCAAGTCGGCTGAGCCAGGCCAGTCCCTGGTGTTTAATCTATGTAGCTGTACCCATAATTACCTCCTTAGAGGCTACCCAACCTCACTTGTCATTTAGTAAGTGTACGTGTCTTTCCCCCCCTGCCTGCAATACTACAAACAAACCACAAAGTTCAGAACTTCCATAAAGTCTGAGGATGTGAGCTCCAGAGTTTTAGTTGAGGCAGGACTATAAGAAGCAGGACTAAGAGTCTGAGAGAGAGGTTTTCATGAGATTGAGTCCAATTTTGTAGACAAAAGAGGCTTGCGTAGTTTGTATACATGTTGGGTTAACATCCAGATTTTTAGGTGCTTAAGCAAACAATTTCAGAAGCTTCTGAGCTTGACTCATCACTGTTTGTGATTCTAGTTTATAACCTCTTGCTTGTGTATCTAGGCATATTTATATCTAAGTCCTTCTTGCGTATGTTCACAGAAAGTTGTCCAAGGAGTAGATGTTGCCTGGATTCAAGGGCTCGGTTTTGATGCGACGTGCTCACTAGTTGTTCTGGATAAGCAGTTTCAGCCCTTGGCAGTTAATTATGAAGGTAAGACCCCCATTTCAGAGACTGAGGTTGGCATGGGTGTTTTGTCCCTGTTTGTAATGGAACCAGGATTTTACCATGTACTAGCCAAATCCTGTAGACATAGTTCTATGTGAGAAGGCCCTTGAGTGACATGGATCTCTTAAGAATATTAGTTCTCTTTAGGTATTCATCATTTCTGATGCCAGATACAAATTGAGATCAGAACCACTTTATGTATATCTACATAGCAAAGAAATGCTCGAATCTGGCCTGTGTAAGCCGACATGGGCCTGCAGAGCTATTTCATTGCTGTGTGGACTTCCAAGCTCTGGCAGGCAACTGGCCTCTACAACTTTGTTGAATGGGAGAGTCCCAGAGCCGAAGATCCAGCCTGAACCCAGAAGTCTACACATCAGTGAGAGAGCCTAGTGAGCCAAAGTCGGCGAGAATGAGCCAACAGTGGGTGTCTAGTTGCTGTATAGACAAATCTTTAGGATTTGGATAAATATCTGGCATCCTTATGTAGTATTTTCTCAGCTCACCTCTGATATACAGTTCATTCCTGAGAGAAAACTGCACTAAACAACTTATTTGTTCTAAATAATTCCTCCTTTCACTCCTACCCCAAAGTGAATTAACTCCTGAATTTTAAATACCTGTAAATGATGGCTTGCCAGGAGAGCTGAACAATGTGGGACTAGCACATTGAGCTGTGGGGGTAGGAATCACCATAGGGGCGTGTGTAGGAAGCAAGGGGGCATCTACACTTGTAAATTAAGTCAACTTAAGCTTCCTTAAGTCGACTTAATTTACTCTGCGTCTATACTAAATTTTCCTTAAGTCAACTTAAGCAGCTGCTTAAGTCGGTTTAAGGAAAATTTAAGTCGACTTTGTAAAACCTAATTTTAAATCGACTTTCTGCTTAAGTCGACTTCCTAAAGTCGACTTAAGCCAGTGTAGACCTGGAGTAGTCCTAAATCGACTCTAAGTCGACTTAGGGGCCTCCAGGGCTTCCCCACTGCCCTCCCTGCCAGGGTGGCTGGCACAGCCACAGCCTGGTGTGCCCCCCGACTTTAGAAAGTCGACTTAAGCCAAAAGTCGACTTAAAACGAGGTTTTAAAAACTCAACTTAATTTTCCTTAAGTCGATTTAAGCAGCTTGCTTAAGTCGACTTAAGGAAAGTGTAGTGTAGACGCAGAATAAATTAAGTCGACTTAAGCAAGCTTAAGTCGACTTAATTTACAAGTGTAGATGCACCCATTTAGATAAAGTATTCTTCACCTCCTGTTCTAAAGGGTTGTGTAGTTTGCCGCTACCCATCTCCAAAGTGAACACATTTCAGCAGACTATCTCTATCATCTTTTTGAGTGGACTGTGGGTTATGCTTCTCATAACAATGAAGCATCAGGAAAAGAGTCTCTGTAGGTGTCTTGCTAAGCTATAGAATCATAGGAATATAGGTCTGGGAGGGATTTTGAGAGGTCACCTAGTCCATCTCCGAGCAATGAGGCAGGAGTGGTGTTTGTCTAAACTGTTCTTGTAAACCTCTAATTCCTGGGATTCTGCAACCTCCGTTGGAAGCCGATTCCAGTCCTTAACTATGCTTGCAGTTAGAAAGATTTTCTTACTATCTAATCTAAATCTCCTTCGCTGCAGATTAAGACCAGTACTCCTTGTCCTACCTTCAAAGGACATAAAGAACACTAAATAAACAGTTTTATTTATAGCAGCTCTCATATATTTGAAGATTACTATCAGCTCCTCCCTCAGTCTTCTTTTCGCAAGACTAACATGCCAAGTTTTTTTTAAAACTTCCCTCAGAGGTCAGGTTTTCTAAACCTTTTATCATTTCCCCTATCGTTGTCCTCTGGACTTTCTGGCTATGTCTACCCTAGAAAAGTTAAGTCGATTTTAATAAGGTCGACTTTAAGTTGACTTAAAATCGACCTTATTAAAGTCGACTTAACGAGCGGCAACACTTTAAGTCGACTTAGTCCACTTTGTTAAGTTGACCTAACTGACCTTAGGTCGACTTAACAAAGTGGACTTATGCGTTCACACTGGGCTTAGGTCAACCTAAGGAAGGGTTAGGTTGACCTAAGGAGGCTTAAGTCGACCTAATGAGTGGTAGTTATGAAGTCGACTTCTTTCATTAAGTCGACTTAAGGATTTTCTTAAGTCGACTTAATGAAAGCCTAGTGTGGATGCGGCTTAATTTAAGTCGACGTAAGCTTCCTTAAGTTGACTTAAATTGCCAGTGTAGAGATAGCCTCTCTGATTTGTCCACGTCTTTCCTAAGATGTAGCACCTAGAATGAGACACATTACTCCAGCTAAGGACTGAGCAGTGCTGAGGACAGTGGGGCAGTTACCCCTTGTAGCTTACATATGACATTCTTAATAATACAACCCAGAATGTGATTAGTCTTTTTTGTGGGTGCATCACACTATTGATTCATGTTATGAATGTTAATGCTGCTGGGATTTTAAAACATTGTTAATAATGATAAAGAATGTATAGATAGGCATCTTTATCATGTGATTGGCTGCTTAGTAGGGTGGCCAGATACTAGGTGTGAAAAATTGGGACGGGAGTGGGATTAATAGGTGCCTATATAAGAAAAAAGTCCTGAATATCAGGACTGTCCCTATAAAATCAGGACATCTGGTCACTCTAATTCAGAGGTAGGCAAACTATGGCCTGTGGGCTGGATGCCGTCCAAAGGAATCTTTCATTTGGCCCTCCAACTGGGCCTGGCAGGCATGTGGCAGCCACTCCCCCTTCCCCCCTCCTCTTTCCCTCTCCCAGAGCACGGCCGTTGCAGTGCGCCATCCCTCTCCCACCGCGTGGGCTCAGTGGTGGCACTCCGGCCAGAGAACAGCATCTGTTCTCCCCAGGGTCCAGTGTCACCCTGACCAGAGCACAGCACAGCCCCTCTGCACCACCACATGCCCCCAGTAGTGCCCTTACCAGCGCATGGTGGCCCCTCCCCTCCCCCAGTCCCTCCTCTTCCCCCGTCCCTCTCTGGTCCACCTAGACCCTAATGGGGCCTTCAGGCCAAAATATTTGCCCACCCCTGCCCTAGTTCATGGGGTGATCTAGTCTATATTAAGGTTCTTTGTTACAGCCTGATTTTACAGAGGTCCTGAGCACCCTTCATGCACAATGACTTCAGTTAAGTTTGTGGTTGCTCTGTATGTCTGAAATTGGCTTCCGCGGAGCCAAAGTTCACCCCTAATGTCTATCACCTTGTGTTATTTCAGTGAGCTGTATTCACATTCTAAACTCTTAAGTGATCTTGACTTGGCACCTGGGAATTTATAATATAGAAGACAAATTTAACCAAGCCTAAAATATTTTTTTTTCTTTTTGGTAAGGGGAATGTAAAAGAAACATCATTATGTGGATGGACCATCGTGCAGCCAGTCAAGTAGACAGAATCAATGGAACTCAACACAATGTTTTGAGCTATGTTGGGGGAGTGATGTCTGTAGAAATGCAGCCGCCTAAATTGCTGTGGATGAAAGAAGTGAGTACATTTTCCGCTGTGACAGATTTCTGGCTGCTGGATAAAGACTTTGACATTGTTAACAATTTAAGAATGAGATTTTTTTAAAAAGCTCAGCGTTGGCCTAACCCTACCTGCCGATTGTAGTGAGAGTTTGACCACTGAGTAGGGTGGGAACTGAGTGAGGCAGCCTTCAAGGGCTTTTGAAAATCTCACCCTAAGAGCTTCCCTTCGTTCACTGACACATCTAAATATCTCTGTTCGTGAGGTAATTTGATATTTTCAGTTCAGAACATGTCACAGGGCTCTCTTACTGCCGTTTTAGCGGCAGATGTTTTGGATATTCATTTTGTAAAATGAGGACAGGCATATGTAGTTGGCTAACAGATGAACAGGGCTTGGGAATAGATTTGGCTTTAATTACCTGGGCACCCTGCCTACTCCAAATGCCACGATTGTACTTACTCACTGTGGGTATGTCTGCACTGGCAAGTTAGTTTGAATTAAGGAAGCTTAATTCGATCTAACTTAAGCCTTGGCCATACTAGGCTTTCATTAGTTTGAATTATGGGCTTCCTTAATTCGAACTAATACATTCAACTATACCTTTCGAACTAACCCTTAATTTGAACTACTTAGTTCGAATTAAGTCAATGTGGCCATGTTAATTCAAACTAACCGGCACATTGAGCTTAATGCAACCGACTAATTTGAAATGAGCAAGTGCCATGCATGGCACTTGCTTAGTTTGAACTAAAATTCCAGTGGGGCCATGCTAGTTCGAATTAAGTTAATTCGAACTAACTAAAATTAGTTCGAATTAGTTAATTCAAATTAACTAATTTGAACTAACTTTGGTAAGTGTAGACATAGCCTGGGAGAGGTAGGGATATTTGTGGGAAGGATCTGCAACCAGCTTTGTCTCCAAATGGATTTGCCTAGCCAAAAGTATTGTTTTTGAAGCCCTGCACCTAGTAGTGAAATGATTCAAGATGGCTTTGGCCACCAATACAGAAATTGCTCAGTCAAAATCATTAACACACTTCCAGGCCTCCAAAAAATCACCTAACCTGTTCACTCCCATCTGTAGGAAGTAGCCCATCTGTAGAAGGAAGAAACTTTATTCATAATGTAGAATTCTAATGCTGTCTCGTGTGTTTAAATTTTGTGTGTTGTGGGTTGACATATGGCTTCTTTATAATAACTGTCAGATAAAAGGAAGAATGCTTGCCACTTGAATTTTTCATACTTTCCACCAATCTGGCTTTTACACTTGGTCTCAGTGATGCTTACTCTAGTCTTAATGAAGGCCAAATGTAAATTACTTTGCCAGCTTCGAACAGCTGATGTTTCCTCTCCTTACAAATGTGAAACATCGTATAGTAACAAGGTGCAGACTGGGGAAGGTCAAGGGAGTTAACTGACAGAAACAGATACTGACAGATTAATGTTAATAGGAGGTAATTAATTTTCATGGATGCTGTAGTGAAATATGAAAATCCATCTACTAAATACTTTCCATTTTTGAGCCATGAGTAGCATATAGCTGGTTGTTTTATAGGTCAATATTTGCATTATTTTTTATGACAGTCTTTAAGATGCACCCCCAGCACACCAGCCAGTGAGGAATATTATGCACGTAGTGTAAGGGTGATGCAAATTAACACACACACACACACACACAATGTGGGGGCGTGGAAGGAATTGTATCTGAGACACAGATCCTTCATAGGACTATTTGCAGTGATACCGCGACTGCTGCATGTCTAGGGCTAGACGCAAAGGCTCATTCCAGCCCTCAGTAAGGGTGAAATTCACCGCTCTGCAATGGGCAATAGCAAACCTGTGCACCACTTAGGACCCACTGTCACCCTTATAATAATTATGTGCGGCCTTTGTTGCACTCGAGTGAATTAAACTCTAGCTTTGCAAAATAAGCATCCACTAAGCTAGAATGATAATAATTTGCACATACCAGTATATGGTGCCATGGATTGACAATTTTTCAAGTCCTTTACAAACATTAACTGGACCTCACAATGGGGTCCTGGGGAGAAGGGAGCTCCGGGACCGCACTCCAGCTGATAGGGGATCCCCGGGGTTTCCAAGGCATGGACCACATGGCCCACAATTTCCAGCACTCCAGCTGACAGGGGAAACCCCGGGGATCCCCTGTCAGCTGGATCGTGCTCCCTTCTTGTCCGGACTCCGCGGGTCCGGGGAGAAGGGAACGCGGGACTCCCTTCTGGCCAGGACCTCTCGGTCCCAGAGAAGGGAGTTCAGGATGCGGCTCCCTTCTCCTCGGGACCTGAGCGGTCCCAGCCAGAAGGGATCGCGGGGCTCCCTTCTCCCTGGGACCCAAGCGGTCCTGGCCAGAAGGGAGCCCCCACACTCCTTTTTTCCCGGGACCACTCGGGGCTGGTGACTTCCTGATCTCAGGGAGAACCAGCCCCATGTGGGTCTGGCTTTCCCCGGGATGAACTGCGAGCAGCTTCCCGGGGAGACGGGAGCCCCTGGGGCTCTCCAGCCAGGGTTCTGGGGGTTTTCTTTCTGGCTGGAGCCCTGGCTGGGGAACCCTTCTCCCCAGGATCGCAGCTCCTTTGACAGGGAAGCCGCAGGGCTGGAGAGAAGGGAGCCGGGACTCCCCAGGGGACAAGGGAGCCACGGTGGCTCCCTTCTGCCAGGGAGCCATGCGGGGCTCCCTTGTTCCCCTCGCCATAGGTCGACTTTTAGACCAAGTCAATTTAGGGCATCCACACTGGCTTAAGAGGACTGAAGAAGTTGACTTACGCTCTAATTTGAATTAAAACTAAGTGTTATTAATTCAAACTAGTTTTTCCTTAATTCGACTTAAGGAGCAGCTTAAGTCAAATTAAGGAAAGCCCGGTGTAGATGTGGAGTAAATTAAGTTGACTTAAGCCTCCTTAAGTTGCCTTAATTTCTAAGTGTAGACGCATCCTGAGAGAGTAGCCCCAGCATGCCTTTTATTAGCATCACTTTTCAGAGCACATCTGTGCCATAAGTAATTCACACGGGACACACAATACGTCACTAGCCTCTCTGGTAACTTTATGGGCATAAAAGCAGAATCTGTTTTTAAAAAGGTGGCCCTGAGTCTTGCTAAGGAGAGGACCCGAAAGGAATATTCTGGGTGTGGCGTTGTAGGATTGAGATGTATTAGCAGAGCTGTGTGAGGAGAGGAGGTTTACAGTGTCTGGCCGCTCTGTGCGCATGGCTGTGAGCAATGCCTTTAGACTCCAGCTTTCATGAGTACCATGGCACCAAATACACTACTCCTGTAACAAGATTTCTTCTAAGTGTCTTGCAGCTGTTAGTAGTTTATTTTTCTTCCTGAAATCCCCATTGCAGCTTATTTTTCTTCCATGAAGTGTGAAATAATCTTCCCTTTCAAGTTAGCACTTTCTCTAGTTAATGATTCTGCCTCAAAAACAGCTTAGGCCTGTTAAAAAGCTATGTTGGTTGCCTTAAAATCACCCTGAATGTCTGTTCCTCTGTTGTGTAGCCATTTCTCAACATGTTTTGATTCCTTCCAGTCCTGGAAGGGACCCATGATCTGTTTCTGTCTGACTCTGGATACTCCTCCCCACCTTCCAGAGCCATCCTGAGGCACACACCAGGTGTTTAGCTGTGTGGTATACCCTGACACATATATGTAACCTGAGTGGCTACTAGAGGCGCCATGCAGTTAAAAAAAGAGCACAGACCCTCCAGCAGCCCCGCAATGGGCTCTTGCAAGAGATTGCCAAGGAGAGCAGCAGATTGACTGGCGGAGCTCTCAGAAAGGATAGAGGAGGAGGGTCCTTAAGCTTAACAGTCGCTGGCAGAGGAAGCTGCAAAGAAAAACAGCCCAGTCTGCTGGGCCATCAAAGGAGAAGGAGGGAGGAGCAGTAAGAATCGCGGAGAAACAGCTGGCAGCTGAGCCTGCAAAAAGAGTGGTGAAGGAAAAGCCAGGCACCCTGTCCAATCAGCTGACAAGCAATTAGGAGAGGATTGCAACAAGAAGAAAGGAGCAGCCACTCATCACAGCCTTGCAAGAGAGGAGTCCTCCAGGATCCCTGAAGAAGAGGAACAGTCATTGCCAAAAGAGAGAAAAATGTTTCTCGCCCCAAACCCCAGAAAGCTGAATCCTCCAGGAGCACCATTACAATGGGCAACAAGGAGGGGGGCAGCCACCTACAGGTGAAATGGCAGGAGCTTTTGTGGGGAACATCAATCCGGGGGAGGCCTGAGGATTCATAGAAAGGGCCCATAACTGAGAGGAGAGAATGAAGCTGTTGTCAGAGAATGAATAAAGAGTGAGTCATAGTCTTAGAGTTTAAGGCCAGAAAAGACCCCCAGATCATCTAGTCTGGCTTTCTGTGTGTCACAGGCCATCTGCACCATATAGCCAACTGCACACTAAACCCAACAGCCAGAAGTCGATCAAAGTCTTCAGGAGACAAAATCATTGTGTGCCACAGTCAGAGAATAGAAGGGACTATGATGCACCCAGTGCCCAAGGGCCCTGCAGTGGCAGGGTATTGATGAAGTGAGATATAACCATAGCCCAGATGATTTTGGCAAGCAACTTGTGGCCCATGCTGCAGAGGAAGGGAAAAAAAACCCTTAAAATCACTGCCAATCTGATCTAGAAGATTATTTCTTCCCAACCTCACATACGGCAGTCAAACTGAGCATGTGAATGAGCACCAGCCAGCCAAGCAATGAGAGGGAGAGAAAATCTTTGGAGTCCACCCCACCAGCAGCAGAGGGAATGGAAATAAATTATTGTTAGAGAGAAAGACAGAAGAAGTGTGACGATGGAAATAAATAAAAGACAAGAGTAGCACAATATTTACTTTTATCTAAGGCTTTCCTACAGTCCAGCCTATGTTCTTGGGCTAGCTCTGTAAAATGGGATTTATAGGGATTTCTATTTTTTTCTTCTGTTTTTTAGCTTTCAAAATGATAAAATCCATCAACTCTCTTCTTGATTCAGGCACCAAAAACATCTTGGCATTAGGCCACTGCTTTTCCTCCTCTGGGCTTATATTGCACTTTGGTTTTCTTTGTGACAGTGCTAATGCTGGCTGTTTATGGCCGTAGTTAGTTGTTCATTCCTTTTCCTCTCCCAGTGCCTTCCCGCAGCAATCCTGACTAATCATCAGAATATTTGCTAGACCTACAAGGTGCTGTATATCAATGCAGATGATGCTGTCACTGTGTAAGATGGTCTGGGGCACAACACTGTCACTAATAATGAAAGAACAAAATTTAATTAGCATATGACTTTCATAGAATCATAGGGTGCGTCTCCACTTGTAAATTAAGTCGACTTAATTTATTCTGCGTCTACAAGTCGCAGAATAAGGAAATTTTAAGTCGACTTTATAAAACCTGGTTTAAAGTTGACTTTACTGGCTAAGTCAACTTTATTAAGTCAATTTAGCCAGTGTAGACGTGGATTAGCCCTCAGTCGACTTTAAGTCGACTTAAAGGACCGCCAGGGCTCCCCCACTGACCTCCCTGCCAGGGTGGCTGGCACAGGCAGAGCCTGGCATGCCCACTCACAGGGCAGGACACAGCCCTGCCCACCCCGCTCCTATACCCTGCCCCTGTCCCTGTCCTGCTCAGCCCCCGTTGTACCCTGGTACAATGGGGCAAATGCTGAGCCACCTGGCACTTTGAAAAGGGTGCCCCCCCGCCACCATGGACCAGTCCCAGGTCCACCTAGTCCGTACAAGTCAACTTAGGTGTCCAGTGTGGACACTCTAAGATGATTTGGCAAGGTATACTTTAAATCGACCTAATTTTATAGTGTGGGCATGCTAAGTGGACTTAACAAAGTCAACTTAAAGTCGACTTTGTTAAGTCGACTTAGCAAAGTTGACTTATTTGGCCAAGTGTAGACATAGCCATAGAAACTGGAAGAGAACATGAGAGGTCATTAAATCCAGTCCCCTGCACTCATGGCCGGATCAAGTACTCTCTTAAACCATCCCTGACAGGTGCTTTTCTAACCTGCTCTTAAAAACTTCCAATGATGGAGATTCCACAACCTGCCGAGGCAACTTATTCCAGTAGTTAATCACCCTGACAGTTGGGAATTTTTTCCCTACTGTTCAACCTAAACCTTCCTTGCTGTAATTTAAGCACGTAGCTTTTTGTCCTATCATCAGCGGTAAAGGAGAATAATTTTTCTCCCTTCTCCTCGTAACAACTTTTTAGGTACTTGAAAACTGTTACCGTGTCCCCTCTATCTCCTCTTTTCCAGTCTAAACAAACCCAGCTCTTTTAATCTTCCCTCATAAGTCAAGTGTTCCAGACCTTTAATCATTCTTATTGATCTTCTTTGGACTTTCTCCAATTTTCCACATCTTTCCTGAAAGGAGGTGCCCAGAACTGGACACAATACTCCAGTTGAGGCCGAATCAGGGCAGAGTAGAGCAGAAGAATTGCTTCTTATGTCTTACTTATAATACTCCTGTTAATACATCCCAGAATAGTGTTTCCTTTTTTGGCATCAGTGACATACTGTAGAGTCATATTTAATTTGTGGTCCACTATGACACCCTTTCCACAGAACTCCTTCCTAAGTACTTATTACCCAATTCATTTGTGTGCAATTGATTTTTCTTTCCTAAGTGGAGCACTTTGCACTTGTCTTTATTGAATTTCATTCAATTTACCTCAGACCATTTCACCAGTTTGTCCAAATCATTTTGAATTGTGATCCTATCCTCCAAAGCATTTGCATGACTTTGTCATACACTCATTGGAAAATCTGGTCAAATCTCGAAAATATGACCCTTAAACAGTCCAGCTCCCAAAGCCGAATAAAAAGAAGCCAAAAGCTGTTTTTCTTTTAAAAAAAAACCCTTATGATTTTTATAATGACTCTCATGATTTTGGTGAGCCTGACTCATGATTTTTAAATTCTTGGGACTGGGAATACTGGACATAACCCAAGAAAGTAAAGCCAGCTGTGGTTGGTTTGCAGACTGTTCCATTTATATCCAGTAGAGCAAGAATATTTAAAAGCTGTTGTGCATCAGCAAAATGATTTTGTACTCACCCTTTAACTCTAAAAAGAAAGGCTAGTAAGTAAAAAGTTTGCTCTCAAGAGCTCTAAGACCATAAAAGCATTGGAAGGCTGTTTAATTACAGGTTCAGATCAACACTTCCTTTGTTACATTTCTGATATCTGTGCCCTAAATACTTATTCCTGCAGCCAAACACAAACTCACTGGTCCTAGCATGTACATCTTCCGTGCCTGTACAGGTCTGTGGTGTTTGGTAGTGTTCTGGAATGTTCTACCACTGTCCTCTGGGTAACATACCAATCTTGACTTTAACTGGAATATTTTCTGAGGCTGCAAAAGCATTAGTACTTAGCAGTGCAAGAGGTGATATATTTGTAATAGTATGTATTTCCAAAAGAGCTGTCTGTTTAGGATTAGGGCTTGAAAACTGGTAAGATATTGCATTCTCCTATACTACTTTTCAATTTTATCAGACCTCTTATGACATTTAAAATTCTGTCAGACTTTGTTTGAGACAAGAATGAATCAATGGAGCATAAACTCTATAGCAAATTACATCTTGTATATTATGGTGGCATAAAAGCAAGTTTTAAAGAAGATATAGAGAAAGGTACAGTATGTACTCTGTTCAGAAACATGAAGTATTGGAAGAACTACAAAAGATTTTGCTGAATTGACTGCAGTTCAGAATGGTCTATTGACTTGACATGGGTATCACATGGAGATGATAATTCAGCTCGGATATAACACATGACCTTCTCCGAGTACCAAGGCTTTTGCTCTACCATAGGGCCAAGAATATTAGTAACTCTGACTGTTTTCTTGCCAGTTCCAGAAAAATAAATTGGTTGGATATAACTGTCAGCCAAGTTATTTTTTTCAGACGATGAATTAGGAGATTGGTTTACATGAGATACTGTTTGAATAGAGTTGGGTTAAAAGCTTAATGTTTAATCAAGATGTGAGCCACCATCTTCTTACTGCATACAAATAGCAGATTCTTTGTGTATAGTATAAAAGAATCTAAATTATTCACCTTTTCCTTTCTGTTATGTTAATCTGACCATCTGCTATCTGGTGAAGCTATATGAGCCGATCACATCTGAAGATTCCAGAGAAATCCATGGCAAACTTCTTTATCATTGTTTGGTCTCTGCCCTCCCTATTATAGAATTAGAAAACTCATGTTCCTGTATAGGAAGAGTTCAAAGCAAGTCTTTTTGAGTGAAATTGCTAGCTTTTAAGTGGTTGGAAAGGGACCAAGGGAAGGGGCAGAAGTCACATCACATGAGCAATTTAAAATTAAAGAAGAAAAAGTAGCAGTATTCAAGAATATACCTTAGCAAATGTATTGGTTGGCAGTAGTGGGGGAAGGGAAGGGACAAGATGACTTAACAGAACTATTCTACTTCCAGTCTCTGACTCAGAAGAGGTGAAGTGGAAGATGACCTCATTCACCCGGAGGAATGGTATGACCTCATAGTGTGGGAAATAGATGATGGTTCTTACTTCTTGCTGCTTTTCTATTAGAGTGGAGATTTTTGAGGTTGTTTCTAGGGATATGTTGCATTCTTCCTTCCAAACCATAATCATTCCATCTTCTTTTTAGTTGCTCTTCTTTTGCTTTCTTTTATTTTATGGAATTTGTTTTCTTCTCTTTAAACTTCCATTCTCATATCCAGAGTCTTCGTGACCCATGTTTTCCCTTCCACTGCATTCCATGCTTTCACTTGAAGCAAAGAAGAAAACAAAAAAAAAGGTGTAAGAAAAAGTTGAATCACTGAGGCTTGGGATAAGTTTGGTAATGCAGTATAGGATCTCTCTCTTCTAGATCACAGGTTCAAATGCAGTCTACCTTAGTAGCAACCAAATGACTTCTTCATCTGATGGCTATAGTCTGTGTGGAATTATTTCAGACTGCTGGTGTGTGGGGGGAAGGCCTTGATCCACTTTTCAGCCAGCAGGTGTCCATGTCACAAAACTGACACCACATATTAGAAGAAATGGAACCTTTGTTTGAGTCTCGGCTGCCTGGCCAAGGAATGAATGGCGCAATCAGACTGAACAACACCATAACCCCATAGAGCTGCCTTATTAGAACATGGTGAGACAAAATTGGTAGCGGATTGTGACGCACTTTGTTCATCTGTTGCATGTGAAGCATTTGTTCTGTTGTAAACAAAGTTCAGGCTATAAGGTTGTCATGATTTTTTTTAAAAAAATTGGTTTCCATAAAAACTTGCACATTTGACACTGAAATTTGCTTGTTGTGAGCTATAGAGATGAGACAGAAATGGGAAGAAAGAGTAATTTTCCTTTTAGAAATATATAGGAATGCCTTAGTTGATGGATAAACAAGGTAAAAAAACCTTTTGATTTAGGTCAGTAAGATAACAGTAAATGTAAACCTCATTGGAAGCACTGTAAATATATCTGGATTATACTCCCAGTTGACATGAAAGGTTAAAATCAGCCTTTTTTTCTTCTTGCAGGCAATCTGAAAACAGACTCTTTCCTCAGATTTACTCATTATTCAAAATTATTTGACAAATGTTTTAGCAGTGTTTAACTTTCCAGTGTTCTGAAACAGTATTCTGTGAGGAGCCACTACTCAAGCTGTATTGCTTAGTTGTGGTTGGCCAGTGAAATTGCATGGTATTGTTTCTGTTCCCTGATTGGGTGAATGCATAAGTACTTCTGGGGCGGATATATATGCATCTAAATTTCAAATTTGGTTTCTGTGAGTACTTATGCATGCAACTTTGAATTTTGCTTGCTGCAAATATTTCTGTCAGCACAACTCAGCTGCATAAATGTTTGTGAAAAGCAAACAAAACATGGAAGTGAGCATGAACAAAGCAAGTTAAGTTAAAATTTGGAGTGCAATTTCTTTTCAATGTTTGTCCATTCCAGAATTTCTGTATTGTACATTTATTCTTTTCAGAGGTAGCAGAAGAAAATTCCATATTTATTAATTTCTGGCTGGAATATTTTGCTGTGACTGGTGCCAAAAATCAAAGGATGGCTGTGTTTTTCTTTAGAATAATGACATTACATTTCAGTTATTTCTAAAATATATTTGCTCCATTAAATCAGTGGTGCAATAGCACATTCTGGTTCAGGGTGGGGGAAGACTGGAAGGGAGTAGGTGTTTCCTTTGTAATTATGTCCAAATGAAATGTATCTATTCTAAAGTGTTTCTTTCACACTTCATTTATTATAAGGGGAATACAGATGAAGATCCTCCCTTTAGCAAGGATCACTGCATAGAGCAAACTGCCAGGGTTTAATTCCTTTGCAATTAATAACCAAAGACTGATGGTTCATGAATCATTCTTCTTTTACTTTGTTCGGCAAATTGCCCATGGACCTCATTACATGTTACTCTTCAGTTCTTCATTTACAGCTGCCTTTTTATACCATATTAGTCCCTCTGTCCACCCTGGGCTTGCAATGACCAGCCGAATGGAGAAAGAAATGCCCAGCATTTATTAAAACCATACTTGTTGGTCATGGAGAGAAGGCAAATGGCTGCTGTGCTGCTGGTTGCGGGGCAGTGGCTCCTTTATCCATGTTCTCTGAGCTGCTGTCTTTAGAGATGGCTTTTTTTGTTCTCTCTGTTTTAGGTTCTCTCTAAGATTATCGTTGTGCTAGAAAGTAAGCCAACTTCATGGAAAGTAAGAACATGCCCAAGCAACTGAGTTCCGATTTCAGATGCTCCACGTTTGGAAGGTGTTTGACTTTGGGCCTTTGGTTTAACCTGCTTTTACAGATGATGGGCATCCATGGAATTTAGATTGATACACTAGTTTGGACCTGGAATTTTGCTTCTGGGCCACCTCTAATAAAAAAGGGCCATTGGGGATCTGATGGCACAGGTGGCTAGTAATGGGATATAGAGTAGAAAGCTTTTCATCACTAGATACCTGTGGAAGAGCTCTAGATCCCCTAATACTCACTTAATAGTTAAGCATAATAGCATTGAAAACAAACATTCACCAAGAACAAATTAACTCAACTCAGAACCATCCATGTACCCTTACAAGCAAATCTCCAAGTCAAGGCCGAAGCAAGCTGACAAGACAGCGTGAGGAAGCTTTTACTACTGCACTTATTCTGTGGATAAACAGTAACTCCAGTCTTTACTGCACAGATATCAGTCCATCATTTCCATTTGAAAGACTAATTTTAAAAAGAGAGACATGGGATTCTTGTTTCAAAGATGGAAGCTGATATGTAGACACAGTGGCTGAGCAGTAGTGCTCTAGCAGAGAGGTAGGTTTGATTTCTGTTCCCAATCTCTCTCTCTTTCCCTGCTTTCAATAGGGGGCTCAGAATGCCACAGTGGCAGGAAAGTAAACCCCAAGGGAGGAAATATGTCTGAAGAGCATGTATTTGTCACCTAGATTTATTTCAGGAGTAAGGCTCCTCAGTGACAATCTCAGAAAGAGGATCTATGGTTTATGGTTTGGGGATGAATGAAAGAGAGCCTAGAGGAGCTCCAGGAAAACAAAGAGGCTGAATTTATTTTCTTCAAACGTGAGTTTGGAGGATGAGTCGCAGGATATGAAGACGGCATTGAGAATGTTCTTGGGACTCTTCCATGGTGCTTTTCATGTGGTTGTGGGTTCCCTGACTGTGCATGAAAATTAAATAGTAAACTTCAACAAGTGTAGAGAATATGGAGATGTTTATACTCATTTGAAAAATGCATCAGGGCATAATATGATTTTTGTCCATGCTAGCTAGTGATGACATAACATCAACATGACAAAGAATGAATCATTTGGGCATTCATGAAACACCATGCCATAAGGTCACTAACTTGTAGCTTTTTGAGGATTCATGACATCAGGATTCAGTGAAAATCTTTGCTGAATAGCTGGGTTTGTTTGAGTTACATAATTAATCCTAGCCTGGTGTTTATTTTCATAAAGATAAGATTACCAGACAGAAATCCTACTTTTACCAGTAGTTCATGGTTTACATTGTCAAAACACCCAGGCTTACTGGCCTTTTGAATTAAAATATAAAGGGCCAAATTCTCCCCATGGATGGAAATGGAACATATAATGAATGACGAGCAGCCATACACGTCTAGGAACAAAGTGACCTGAAATAAGCATGCAACACTAGTGCTTTTTATGATTAGAGGCTGGTGATAGAAACTTTTGTTTTCGGACCTCAATAAGAGTACGGTACTTTCTGTGACCTCCGATGGGTTGAAACCACAGAGAACATGGAAATGGGTTCTTTGGATGATCCCAAACACAAAATGATACTCTTGTTTTCATTGTTTGCCTGGCTAAATCTTAGTTTCTGAAATTATATTTTCCTATATTGCTAGCATTACAAACTCCAGTAACTTTCTGGGGTTTTAGGTTTGCAATCACAGGAAAAAATGGAGTCAAACGACGATAGTACTGTACAGTGCTGAATACAAATTTAGTTAAACTGGAAGTATCTTTTATATTTGTTTGGAGTACAAGTTCTCTGGAACAGGCACTGTCTCTCTCCTATTATGTTTGTCCCTAGCACAATGGGGCCCTGATCCTGTTTGGAACACTGGGGAGCTACTCGTACATACTCCATGTCTGAAGGAGCATGGCGTTCCTAAAAGCAAAGCACTGTGAAAATAGGATTATTGAAAGATCTCCAGTCAGCTCTGCCAAAGCACCTCTGTTCTGGCCTACAGGACCGGGAGCCCTTTTCTTTCCTGGCAGCATGACTGCTTTTTTGTCATTATCACTTTTTCCAACTCTCCTGATTTTATCATGCCTCTTAATATTTGACGTTAATAAGTAGTAATAATACTATTATTCAAGTCCTCCTGTTTTGGGAAAAAAACTTGAGAAAGGTGAGGCCTTAAAGGCTCAAAAACAAGAAAGCAAATAAAAAGACTCTGAATTTAACTAAAAAAAAACAATTAAAAAAAATCTCATGGAGGCTTTTTGTTGTTGTTTAAAGCCCATTCATGACTTAAGCCCTGACTCCTGATTTTTAGACACTTGGGGTTGGCAGCATTAAACTATGGTAATAGTCTTGTTATTGTGTTAGTTAGAATTTGATAAATTGATAAGTGGCCACTCAACAGGGCTGTTATATATTGTAGGGCAGTGATTCTCGCAATTTTTTTCATAGTACACACCACATCTTAATGGAGAACCACTCTTGGGGAAACTCCTTTCCCATTCACAACTGTCCAGACCACATCCTCTCCCATTTTTTATCATTTGACATCTCGATGGCAAGTGCAGTGATTGCTTACATGGAAAAGGAATATTGAAAAAATATTGTGTTAATTTTAGCTGTCATCTTCTTAAATTTAGAAGCTGGTAACAAAGAGAAGAGCCAGAGCCGTGTGACCAGCTCCCTCTCTGTTGATCACCAGCAAGTGATTTGTGGGCCACCAGTGCTCCACAGAATACAGTGTGGGGCTCTCTGTAAACTATCGAGCCTGGTGGGGGTGGGGAGAGTGGGTCTTTCATAACTTGGCAATGCCATGCTGCAGTCCTGGGCTTGCTGGCACCATACAGCTGCTGAGGGTATTTGCTAGAACTTGTCTTGGTTTTTGTACTTGATTTATTTTATTTTTCTTCTTGCCTTTTAAACTAAAAAGCAGTATGATATTCTCCGAAGTGGCAACAGTTCTGTTAAGTTTAGCAGGGTAAACTTCTCTGTTGACTTTGTAGCTCTCAGATGTGTATGGTAGCTGATAATTAACTTAGTGCCTCCACATTGTCATTTTGAAAAGGATACGTCTGTAAACCCAAACCTTGGAAACCTGTGTTCTCCTGAGCACCATCCAGCAAGCGGCAAAACCTAACACTGTAGCCAGTAAAACAATTTAAAATGAGTGGAACAGTCACAGGTTAAAAAGCTGCATGATCAGAATTTTCCATTATTGCTATTTTTTCAGGTACCGGTCAGCTGACTTAGAATTTGCTTAAAAAAATGAAGGCAAATAATTATTGTATCTCATGTCTATCTCTTTTTTAAATTTTGTCAGAACTTGCGAGAGTCTTGCTGGGAAAAGGCAGGCTACTTCTTTGATCTTCCAGATTTCTTATCATGGAAAGCAACAGGTGTCACTGCAAGGTATGTTAATTATAACTGCATGATTTGTTTTTCTTCATATTTTTCCTCTGTATGTTTCTGCCTTAAATCATTTTGACTGGACATGCTGTATGTACATCTGTATGTGATTTAGCTTACTCAAAAACATCTTGAACCTATCTCCTACTTCCAGTATACATTCCTCAACACAATTGTTCCTGTGAACGCTGTAATTCTCAGATACAATATGTTGCTACAACCATCAGTTAATTAGTCTCGTGCTTCATTTTTGGAACATAAGCAAGATTGCTTTACCTATTTCTAGTTGTAGTCCACTGAAATTTGTTTTCACTGACTAATGAAATGCTGCACTTTTTGAGGGGGAAAAAATAACCCAAACAAAATATTTTTTTTTAGTATGTGGGAAATCCAATAAATCCAAAAATGAACAATGGGTATAAAATTGCGGTCACCACATTGCTCTAAAAAAAACATTCCAGCAAAGCATATCTTTTGTTATACTCATTTCAAATATCAGAGTGTGTTTTGTATATCCTAGGAAGTGATTAATAGGGTTGGCTTGAGAGAATTATTTAAAATCCTGATTAAAGAGACTGCAGTATAAGAAAATTACACCACAGATGTTATAAGTAGCTTTGAAAGTTTAGTAATGTACAACATTAGCCATTTAGAAAAATACATTGGTCCTGATTCTGCTCACAGGATGGTATAATTCAAGAATACCTCCACTGAAGTCAGTGGAGTTATAACTGTGTAGAAGTAGTGTAAGGGGAAAATCAGAGCCTGTACAGATTAGGGGATGTCTACACTGCAAAAAAGAAAAAAGGCAACTGCACTGTGTTGCAGAGCCTGGGCCAACTGACTCAGGTTTGCACTGTAGGGATAAAAATACCAGTGGAGATGTTCTGGTTTAGGCTGTACCCTAGGCTCTAAAACCTGGTTGGGGGAGAGTCTGAGCCTGGACTCTAGCCGAAGCCAGAACATCTGGACAGCTGTTTTAATCTCCATAGCGCAAGTCCGAGTCAGTTGATCCAGATCTGAGGTTCACTACCGTTGGTCTTCTTCTGCAGCATAGGAATACCCTCAGGATTCCCCAAGGACACAGGACAGGTCTCACTTACAATCCACCTTTTAGATCAGGTTAGGTCTTTCTTTCTGTCCACTTACTTAAGAACAGCTGCCACTTGTCAAGCATCTCCCTTCCAGGAATGGACCAGTACCGAGTTTCTTTAAAACAAACCAAAATAACTAACCAACCCCTCGCAAAGTTTTTAGAACTTATTTAGTGGTAATGTTATTTGTACTGCAGTAGTTCCCATGAGCCCTGCTCATACACCAGGACCCATTTTGCTATCCAAACACACAAGAAAAAGACTGTCCCAGCCCCAAAGAGCATATTCTCCGACGTATTCCTCTCAGCTGCCCCCAGAGTGTCGGATTTGTACTAGTGTCCAGAGCATGACTTCTAAGGTTCCAAACGGGTGTCGGAAGGTGCTTTCACAACATATTGCCACACATAACTTTCACTCTGACCACCAACTTTCTGGCTGAAGACCGGACGAAGGGAGATGCTGCTGTTCTTTTCCATCCACTTTGCAGAAGGCTAGGATCAAGGTCTTCGTTGTTCTTTACAGCCACATCCATGACTGTGGCTTAAGGCAGTGCTCAGCTCACCACCCTGTAGAGAGCACTGCAAGACAGGCTTCCTTCTACGGCTCCTGGATGCACAGAGCTTATGTGCCTGTTGCTGTCTCCTTATCTGGCTCTAAGTCCTTGCATTCTTTCAGTGACTCTACCTAGCGAGCTGGAGAGGCCAATTTTGAGCCACTTTTTATTGGCATATGAGTGCCCTCTATTGTATTTCACCCCCAGCAACCTGGTGAGTAAGCGAGCAGGGTGGAAATCAACTCCCCCTTCTTCCGAAACACACTGAGCTCTATAACTAGGCCAGATGACTAATACTTTTAAAAAATACATGAATAAAATGTGAAGTGTTCTCAGTGTGTCCAAGTTTTGGGAAGCTAAAGAGAGCTCGCTCACCGTATTATTCACATGCTGAGTGTAACCCAAACACAGGGTAATTCTTGAAACGCAGCATTTCAAGATCATTTTGAAAGGAGGGAGATGGTTTCAAATGGGGGTGAGTTAAAAGAGCTTTTCCCCCCTATCTTCTTAGAGGAGAGAAGTCCCTAGCAGTGAAACCATCAAGTTACAATGCTCTCCAGGGCCCTCTTCCTCCCCCTTAGCTTCCCTCTTGGCAGCACACTATGTAAGAGAGATCCTCCTTTAAAAAAAAAAAAAAAAAAAGTTCTCTTCCTCTGAGGAACAACAGGCCTTGCTGCCCAGCACATTCAGACCCAGAAACTCGCTGCTTGTGCTGTAATTTAATCTTAACCACCTGACCCCCCCAGCGCACAGACTAACAGCTTTGAGAGAAGGAGGATCAAGTCACTGGCATTTAGTGTGTTGAGCCAGCAGTCATATCTTTTAATGCCAGTCATATCACCAGTTTAGGGGGTACAAATGTTGGCCACTTATCTTCGTCTTAGATCATTTTGGCAGCAAGTGTTAAAGAAAAATATATGTATATATATTTTGTAACACGATCACTTAACCTCCAGCCTTCTGCAGCTTGGAAGAGCAGATGGAAAAGAACAGCACAGTCTTCCTCCAGACTTAAAAGGAAAACTTCACTGTCATGCTGACTAACTCTTAAGTCTGTTGGGAGAAACAAATGATCCAATTAAATCGCAAAGGTTACACTCTTTGTGCAGTCACCCCCTTGTAATACCTGGTGAACCCAAGTGTTTGATAACAACTGCAGCTGCAGTAATGAGGAAGATTGACTGAAAACAGGATAATGAGAGAAAGCATCTTATTGTGTCTCCCTTCAAATCACAGCTTAAAGCTCACTTCTGTGTCATTTCCACAAAATACTAGACGGTGGCTGCACTGGGGGTTTGCTGTGGCCACTGATTACTTACGCTAACCCTCGTCCTTTTACTGTTACCTTTTGGGTCTCCGTTTCTTTTTTTAATTTCCTCCCATTCTGTAAGTTTCCCATCTTCAAAGCGTCTGACGAAGTGGGATTTTCTCCCACGAAAGCTCATGCGATAAATAAATCTGTTAGTCTTTAAAAGTGCCACAGGACTCTGTTGTTTTTCTGCAATAGACTAACATGGCTACCCTTTTGGAATTTGACTCCATTTCTTTGGTACATCTGCCTATTGCCTTTTGTTGGATGAGAAATTGGGAGCTGTCTGTGGCTGGGACAGCCTTTTTGTGACCAGTGCGAGCACAATGGATCTCCAATCACTTCCCGGACCCCTTAGGCATTGCAGCAATACAAATAACAATAATGTGCGGGTAGAAAAACCTTATGAGTAAACTTCAGTATTCTACTATAATGGACCAAGCACTAGTAATGCTATTGTACGTTCACTGGGTAAAATTTGCAACCTCCTTTCCAGCCTTTATGCACCAGATAAAGAAGCTGGGCGAGGCAGAAAAGTCCACCTCCTGATCCAGATAGAAGAATTCTTCAGGTGCAGGAACTAAGGAGGACATCATGTTCTTGTGAAGGTTCCATTTATAAACATGGTCATAAGAGGCATGCTAGGGACGGGGCTCGGGGACAGGGCCTATAAGTGGGAAGGTTGCTGGGGTGATGCTGTGTGAGATTCTCAGCAATGTTGCTGTCCCTAATTAGCTGGTGACAGAGTTCTATAACTTAGTGGGCGCTCTAGAGTTATCTGAGTGACACTGGATTCTGCTCCAGTCTTGGGAAGGCACAGGAGTGGCTTAAAGATGTCTTGGCTCTATCATGCCTCTTAAAGGCCCAGCACAGAATCTCTCCAATTGTCATGAGCCATACTGTAGAATGCTGTGTACTTCCTATGTTGAATGTGCTGTGCAAGTGTGAACAAATCAAGGGCCAGATTCTGGCACCCTTTTCTCTGTGTAACTACTAACAATAAGGCACACACGGTATTAGTCAGGGTGAGTAAAAGTGGCAGAACTCAGTCTCAGTAAAGGAGGAATCCTGTAATTTTTTGGTAATGGGTACATTGGTAAAGTAACTATGATCCTTAAGGATACATTTCTGAGCACATCCATTTCTATGCAGCCCATTGCTCCTGCTTCATTTTCATTGGTACAGTCCACAAAGACTTTCACATGCACTTTACACACAGTCAGATGCCCCTTTGGCTTCAGTGTATAGCTTGAAGCACATGTATAAATCTCTGCAGGATTAGAGTCTGTGTACTTAGAAAGTTCTGTGTGTGTGTATATTTATAAGCTTAAGTTTGTATATCTTTGGCCTTTGAGTAATCCTGATTGGCTCCAATCCTTCTCACTGCATGTCTACAAGGTATGCTATGGATGTACAGTAAAATGCACAGAAATGTCCTTATATGCTCCATACCTCAAGGCAGGCAGCTCAAAGATATTCTGAGAGTTGAACATTTACTTTTGGTCACTAGTTGTCTTGATGATAGACACCATCCACCCAGTAGCTGCATAGAATCAGTTCAAAATTGCTGTATTTTTAGAGGTTTTCCACAAATTCCAGCTGTTCACAGAGGATTATTGCCTGTGATCTTCCTTCTACAAAAATGTATTCATTTTCTCAGATTTCCACTTGGGAACAATGAAAAAAAGGCCTTTGTTCGAAGTGATCTGAAGTGCTGCTTTTTGTAGGCTCGAAGTGTTTCACATCTGGTTTCTACCTTTAAAAATTGTGTGGATTTTTTTTTTTTTTAATTTTATCTATAGAAAGGATGGGCCATGAGTCTTGACATTTAGATTTTCACCTGGCTTGTTTCAACAAAGCTGTTTGGGCGGGGGTAGGAGGGGAGAGTTGTTTTTCTCAGATGTATTAGTAATGCTCTTCAAAGGCTCAGCACTTTTACTCATGGTGGGTATGACTCACCACCCTCCTTCACCTATTATCTCTAACTTTTTCTTTATATGGTATTTTGAGTGAAGGTAGCTTAAAAGAATCTTCCATGCACAACTGGTCCAGCTGCAGGTGAATATACAGTGGATAGAGTGCTCTTGTCTTCTGCATGCTTCTGAAATCTTGTTAGCAATTTCAATGCAAACAAGAATGAGGCTGGGTTGCAAAGTCAGATCTGGATTCACCTCCAGATTTCCACATCAGGGGTGTTCTGATCCAGGATTTTGCTTCAGGGACACCTCTACTTATAGGCAGTTCACACATTGGAAAGGTTGTTGGAGACTCCAATGGATTTATTTGGTTTAAGATGAAGCATTCAAAAAATTAAAGCTGTGGAACAGGATTTGGAATCATAGTTAAGAATATCAGCCCATCCATAATGGAAGAGAAGAATATCCAACGTTGCACTGGGAGTGCTTGTAAAAGACAAGAATAGGAAGATAGAAGTTCTGAGAAGGTAAAAATAAGAATGTGAGATGTAAAACCACAGTTTCAAACCCCATTTAAAAGCCTGAAACAAAATGAGTGACATGAAATTTGATCAGCCTCTTTATTTTTTAAAGTTGAAGGAAGGATTTCTATCCTTAGCACTACAAGAGTAATTAATAGTTGTTTTTGAGAACTTGTTTTATGGATCTTGGCCCATCTCCTACAGAAATATTCGGCCTAATTATTCTCCAATTCCTGGCCCTTTGGAATCTCTTGAAGAAAAGATGGTACCATGGAGATAGCTGAAACTCCCCTTTCTATGTGGGGTATGAGAGATCTTCTGCAGATGATCTCCTCACATGGGTCCCAATGTGGCCCGAATAAAATAGTTTCAATAGGAAGCAGATTTGTCCATTCATGGGTGTTGTCTGCATTACACCAATCCAAAGGCAGATGTTTATGGTCTTTAAGAAACATTGGAGACATGATCAACTAATATTACGCTTCCTATAGATATAATATATAACCCCCTCCCCCCATCCCGGAATTTCCTGTAAACAGACCCCACTGAAAGGAGATGCATTTTCTTTTTCTTGTGATCATCATATTGAACACCTGTGTTCAGTTCCTCACCTTGTGTAAATTGGAATAGCTGTCAGTATATACCAGCTGAGGAACTGGCTCTTAAGACCCATTTATAACATTTTCTCATTAAGGTCAGACTCTGCTCTGTTATACATCATTAACTCCAAAGAAACTCCACTGGCATCATTGGAGTTAATTCAGATGTGCTGCATTGTAACAGAGGGCAGAATCTGTCTCCCAGTTAATTTGGAATAATGGATGCTATTAATAAAACAGGAGAGGAAGAATGATCCAATGATTATGGCACTAGAGAGTGAGTTAGGAGAGCTGGGTTCAAGCCCTTGCTCTGCCATAGACTTCCTATGTGAACTTGGTCGAGTCATTTAGTCTCTATGCCTCAGTTCTTCCCCTGTGAAATGGGGATAATGTCACTTCCCTACTTCACAGAAATGTTGTGAGAATAAATCCTTTGAAGGTGATGCGGTACTCAGACTTATAGTAGTGTAGGGCTATACTGAGTACCACATGTATGTAAGTAGTTCACTGTTGACCACTTGAATGAGAGACAGTTTGTGGGAGAAAGCTGGTGCTTGTTAGAGAGTTTGCTTAGAAGGAACAGGCTGGTGAAAATTAAATGGTGAGTGCTTTCCTAAGGAGGTTAATAAGATGTAGTCATTGGATCAGCCCAGGGACTTGTGGTCAGCTGTCCTCCCCATCCTTCCCAGCACTACCATGATGACTAATGTACACTCCTTGGCTGGGATTCTGCTGTTCAGCTTCTTCAAAAGGTGCCTGGTCTAGAAATCAGGCTTCTCTGAAAAGAAAAAGCCTTAGGCATCTTTTACAAGGCTGTACTGATGAATATCATGGTCCATGTGGCAGAGGCGATATCCTGCATTCTGATGGGGTTTTGTGTCCTGTCTATAAAAAGAAGCCCTAGACTTCAGACACACAGATTCATTTGGGAGAAGCTGCCAGAAAAGGGAATTTGTCTTAGGAAACAAGGGATGATATTTTAATATCTTAAGCAGGACAGACAAAGGGCTGTGAACTTCCTGTGTCAGAGCTGACAGTACAACAGCCCCGTGACTGACCCTTTTCCAAACCAAATGAGAAAATCTACTCCCTTTTCAAAGGGGTAGCCGTGTTAGTCTAGGTCAGCAAAACAAGACTAACAAATGTATTTATTGCATGAGCTTTCGTGGGAGAAAGCGTTTGAAGAAAGCGTCTGACGAAGTGGGATTTTCTCCCACGAAAGCTCATGCGATAAATAAATTTGTTAGTCTTTGAGGGTGTGCTTACACTGGCAACTTAGGTCGACTTAAGGATGCTTAAGTCAACGTACACAAAGGTGCGTCCACACTGGGCTTTTATTAAGTGGACTTAGGCGCTTCCTTAAGTCAACCTATTAACAGCTTAAGTCAACTTAATAACACCACCTCTGAAGGTCGACTTAAAGCCATTGTGGATGGGGAATAGCGCTAAGTCGACCTTAGTAAGTCGACTTAAAGCCAGTGTAGATGGCTAAGTCAACCTAACAGAGTCGACTTAACTTTACAAGTGTAGACATAGCCTAAAAGTGTCCTCGGGTATGTCTACATTTGAAAAGTTAAGTCGACTTACCAAGTTGACTTAACTTTTTAAGTGTAGACCTGGCGAAGGGCCGCGACTCCCCACTGAGAAGGGACCCGCGGCTCCCTTCTCACCGGGACCTGTGGCTTCCCACTGAGAAGGGACCTGCGGCTCCCTTCTCACCGGGACCTGCGGTTTCCCAGCAGAAGGGACCCATGGCTGGTCCCCTTGCAGGTCCCTGTGAGGAGGGAGCACAGGGCAGGGAGCCACAACTTCCTTCTTGCTAGGGAGCCGCCAGGGCTCCCTTCTCCCCAGCCCTAGGTTGACTTAGGGAAATTAAGTCGACCTAGGGCGTCCACAGCAGCTTTAGGTCAACTTAACGGGCTGACTTAAGCATTGAGTCGACCTAACGATCGGTAGTTATTAAGTCGACTTAAGGACACCCTTAAGTCGACTTAACAAAAGGCCGGTGTGGACCTGGAGTAATTTAGGTCGACTTAAGCGTCCTTAAGTTGACCTAAATTGCTAGTGTAGACATACCCCTTGTTTGTTCTATTCCCTTTTGTGACTGTCCCAGTTCTCCATGCTTTCAGTGAGTTCAGAACATGGTCATTTGAGATTAGCTCAACTTCCCCTTTCACCATTGTGTAAACAGAGACATGTTTCATTAGGACATGCTAAAGTAGAAAAGTATTAGGCATGACGGAAAGTGTGTGAGTGCCCATTATTGAGGAGAGCAGTTTTGGTGACTTCTTTTTTGTGGGGAAGGTGGGACTACTTTTTCTTTTCATAAGCCCTTCATTTTTGCATTTATTTCTGTTGGCAGTGAGTGAGATAATTCTGACCATTATGTAACTTCACCTGTAATGTAATCTACTGGAATTGTGCATCTGTAGTGTGGCCTCATGGAAGCAGTGTGGACTGGTGGACAGAGCTCTGGTCTGAAACTCAAGAAGCTTACATTCCAATCCTGGCTCTGCCGCTAGTCTTCTAGGTGGCTTCAGGCAAGTCACTTCTGTGCCTCAGTTTACCCACATGTAAAATGAGGATAATGATACTGAACTTTTAAAAGAGCATTGCAATCTGATGATGAAAAGTATAACATAACAGCTAGCTAATAAGGTCCATTTATTATTATTATTGGTGTTGGGAGGGGGACTCAGTCGTGAGTCCATTTTGTCCTTGACCTCTCCATATTCAAGAAATTTTGGTGGTGGCTTTTCAATGAGCTGGTGAATTGGGTGCATCCCATAATTCTTTGTGTCTCTCTCTCTTCTGGTTGTCAAAATACTCACCTTAAATTCTCATTTGTATTAACCAAAATCTGTTTAACTGGCTAATTGGACCAGCAATTTTTATTTTAAAATAAGGAAATTAGACAAAGTAACAAGACTTCAGTTACATGAGTAATGTGAGCTCTAAAGGTATCTACTTTTTGTATTTCAAGGCACTTATTACCCTGGCACTAAACATCTATTTTTATGGTCCCAATACTGTTACCATCAACATCCTTTGAATTTTTGTCTTTGGTTTCAATGGAAGCAGAAGTGAGACCTATCTGGCAAAATGATTTTGTCTTTCTCCATGTTCCAGACTTCCCTTCAACTTTTACAAAATTTATCATAAGATCATTTTATGCATGTTTCTTTCTATGCCAGTATCATGGCTGTTTGAAGAAAAGAAATCAAACTTTAAAGGGAAATTGTCAACTTCAAAATCGTATTGTATTTGAAAGTTTGTACCTATTACTATTACAAGTAGCATCGAAGATGGACATAACTGAAAAAAATTAGGGAAAAATAAATTATTAGGAGTTTGCTTACTTTGTACATTTGACACAAATTTGTATATACCAGTTTCATTGTTTTCTCCTTTTATAGGCAGTTAATTTCCACCTCTTTGTGTGTGAGTCTTTCACACACCAAGAGGGGAGAAAAAACATATTTTAAAATAAGAAAATATTACTGCAGTACCTGACACAGCAGTACCTGACACAGCTTTACCAATTTAAGAGATTGACTAGGTTTCAAATTGCCACGTCCCTTTAAAAGATTGGTACGACAGGTTTTTAGTTACTAAATAGTTTGAAGGAATTTTGTTTCTTTGAAATGGAAATGGTTAACATGCAATTTAATGACAACAGAGTCTTGTGGCACTTTTAAAGACTAACAGATTTATTAATCGCATGAGCTTTCGTGACGAAGTGGGATTTTCGCCCACGAAAGCTCATGCGATTAATAAATCTGTTAGTCTTTAAAAGTGCCACAAGACTCTGTTGTCTTTCTACAATAGACTAACATGGCTACCCCTTTGGAATGCAATTTAATGTTTGTCAGGAAGCACATGGGCAAACAGAAAATGCTAGCTATTGTTATTGTAGAAATTTCCTTTATAAAACATTAGCAAGAGAAACTGATGTGTTTTCCAAATGATCTTTGGATCTTTCCTGACTAGGGCTTTAATGGTCTCTAGCTATATCTCTACAGGGGAATTCAATTGCTTTCCAATTTTTTAACACTTTTAAAATACGCTTTCTCAATATGTTTCATGGGTTTACATTCAGATCTAACAAAAATATTTACTTCTATAAAAAATGTAAAAGGTGTTTGGGCTTTTAATGAACAGTGACAAGCATCAGGCTCTTCATTTTGTATTGTGCTTGTTTGCCTTTCGAAAACAGTCATCTAGGTCAGTATAGAAAAGGAGTGGTGGCAGGAGCTGTAGTAGATGTATTCCTGGCTGCTTGCCGCAGAGACATTGAACTTGGAGCCAAGCATGAAGTCATTTTGAACTCAAGGAGTCTCACTAATCCAAGGCAATGTGTCTTAATTTGACAAACTAAAGACTGCTTGATAAGCAACCCTGTTACAAATTCTGTTCAACTGGGGTGTTTGTACATTTAGATAGCAAATGAGAAATTTGGTGATATAAAAGAATCATCTTGTTTTCTGGTGCTTACTCCCTCCAGCCTGAAGGCAGGCTTGGCTCGGTAGTACCCTGCAGTTTGGGCTATGAAGTGACTTGATGTGAAATTTGAGAAACATATGTAGTTTTCTATTTCAGGAAAATGATCTCAGGGATTGAATGTGTGTTCTGTTGGCTGCTAACCTCTGATCTTGCCCCGTGTGGTAACAGTTCATTCTTTCTTTCTTTCTAATGATGGGTAAGACGTTCCTAAGCACTTTCTATCAGAATTCCTGTATTCACTTCTTTTTTTTCCCTTCCTCTTTGAAATGCAGCCTCCTATATAATAGGAAACTTTTAAAGAAACAAGTTGTGTACCACAGAAAACAATCCTATACACTTCATTTTTCCATAACAGCTATTTACATTTATTTCAGTTGTGTAGAAGATAAAGTTTTCCATCAAGGAAAAGGAGCCTGTATTTAAACAACCCTTTCCTTGATCACTGTGTGCTGGAGTAATATATTTTTATATATATTAAAATCTTTATTACTAGCTTCTCTATTAAGGTTCAAATAATAACCCTTTTCCCTTAGTATCTGCAGAAGGGTGACCAGGAAACTCTAACATTAAACAGTGCTGATTTTCCAACTAAAGGGAGCAAGACTGGGGTACTATGAAGGAATTGAAGGGTGTGATATTGGGGGGTGGAGATCTGGGGACCTGCAGGGAATGGCAGATCCAACAGAGTTGATGGATTGTCTTTTAGCAATGCTGTCCCATCTCTCCCAATGCTCCCTTAGGACATATAGGGAGATCATATAGTTATTATTTCTTTTACTGATTAATTGCAGTGTCACCTGAGAACTTCATCCAGGATTCCGTACGCACTGTACTAGGCACTGCACAAACCCCGTGGCCATCACATTTCCACAGCATCTTCTCTGAACTCCTCTTTGTGTAAACTACTGTGGGTGGATAATCCGCATATACCCATCTCCATTTGTGAGCTCTCTTCTCCATTCAACAAGAGCAGAAGTAATTGGTGTTATGACAGCTATTCTTGTCTAGGTTAATAGAAAACCACTATATTTCTCTTAGTGCGTTCTCAGCAACAATAATATGTTTATTGTGCTCATCTGTATATAATGCATGTACTCAGTGAATTCCTAAGTGCAAGCTTCTGTGTCTGATAACACATAAAAGTTCCCAGCAGTGGAAACAAAATGAAATTATACAGTATGCAGTGTGTGTGCGTGTGCGCGCACATCCTTGACATAATGGTTAAAGGATCATAACATTCAAAATAAATCTGAAAGTGGGGGATTGCTTTTGTTGTTGTATTTAAACTTTGCTCTTCTATAGTATCTTCCATATAAGAGAGTCACAGTGAATTAGGCCTTCAAATATCTGAATAGAGAAGAATTTCCCTGATTTTACAGTTGGGGAAACCAAGGCATAATTTTTGAGGATGAGATTTTAAAAAGTGCCTTAGGGAGATGAGCATCTAGGCCCTGGTCTACACTGCTGCACAGTTTTGGCGGCAATCAAAGGGAGATACGCAAAGTACTTAAAACACCTTGTGTATCTCCCCCTGACTGCCTTCTGCCTACTTATTGCAGGCCCCATAGCACTGAGTCAACAGAAAATGCCTTCCCATGAAATAAGTGCTACACTTCTTGCTGGGTAGGTCTTACCCAACCGACCTCTGGCTCATTCTGAGTTTGACTGAGCGTGTCTTTACGGACGCTCAATCAAACTTGAATAATCGATTCTATGCTGTCGGCGCTGCTGCCAACAGCGTAGCCTGGCTCTAGGTCTCACTTCTAGTGGGAATTAGATACCTGGCTCCTGTAGGAATGTTTGAAAATCCCAACCTGCGTGGCTTGTCCTACGTCACTAAGCAAGACTGGGTCAGAGTCTAGAATGTGACTTACTCCTCCTGACTCCCAAACCTGCTCTTTCACTGCTAGATACTCCTTCCTGTTTCTTTTATAGTTGCACTGCATGCTTGTAACAATAGCCCTGTCCTATGATACAGTTTTTTACATGTTTTGCATTATTTTCAGTGGTTAGCTGTCCAAGAGTGTTACTTTTAATAACTTTCACTGGAAATTCTGATCATTCCTTTGACTACATTGGAGCTGTAGGGGTTAACTTGCATTATCCCTTTAAAGTAGTGTCACGTTTTTGCTTATTTTTGCATTCGCTTTATCCAGAAAGGAGCCTTTTGATCGGTAAGTATCCTAACAGTTCAAACTTCAAAGGTAGATTGTTTCTTGCTCACAATAGTGAGAATTCAATTTTGCCAACTCTGTGACCTTTAAAATAACATACTTTTATGTGTGACCTGTCATCTGACTATAAAAATCATCATAGATCAAGGGCACAATGCTTTCAAGAATGCATCTAACGAACATAGACATTTCAACTTCTATGTTCTGTCATTTCTTGATTGTGATAGACTATCTACCACCTGAAGTCTAAGTAAACTATGGTTATTGATTTGATGTAAGTGCCTGACTAGTCTCTACTTACATTATGATTCTGTACAGTTTTACTGTATGTTGCAAATTGATGTTCCCAACCAGCATTATATATAATGTATTACTTGAAATCATTGAGGATTGGCTTTTTCCCCCCTCCTTTATTCCTATGCCATTCCATTAAGCTGCTCATTAGATGAAATGTTATAATTCATTTTTTCAGCAGGTGAAATTTATTTGTGCTGGTGGAATCAAAGAAGTTCCGTGAGTGTTTCTTTCTTATCACCTGCTGCGTGCAATTACATTTTCATTGGAGGGTCCATCTGCTTCTCTGAAGTCAGACCCTTGGGAACAGTGACAGTAAGCAGGGCAAGGCAGCGAAGAATAAACACTGCGTTTGTTAGTGTCACATGCACTGCCTACCGAAGGAACTAAATTCTTCTGGGTGCAAGATGTTCAAAGGCTCAGTTTATCACTGTGCGTGTTAGTTTCCTTTTCAAGGTAAAGGGCGAGCTTCTGTGCTGTGTCTCTCAGGCTTTAAACCACTCTTGTGTCCTCCCGTTCGGGAGCTAAGACCCCAGGCTGCAGAGCTGCCTTGGAATATCTGATGCTGCATGCTGTGGCTATGTCCCGGACACATTCTGCCCATCTCTGCTCTGCCCCCCATGTCAGGGTTTGCCATGGTGTCCAGGAGAGGCTTACTTCCAGCTGTGGCTAATGAACCCTCCCCGAGATGAGGCTTTTAGGGTGCTCCGACATGATGCAGAAGTGTCAGGAAGTAGGGCCAGTTGCTCAGCAGACTATCAAGTGCAGCTGGCCAGTAGTGGGCTGCTTCGTTGGTGGAAAGAATCAGCCGACCAGCTCTTAAGGCCAGCAGCAGTTCAGTGGCTGTGATAACTCCTGTGCCTGCTTGCTCCAAGCCTGGTACCTGCCTTAGCCCCAGCGTTCCCCATGCCTTCCCTTATTCCAGGTAATCTGGTTCTGGTTCTTGGCTCTGATTCCTGACCTCTGACTTCAGCTCTGGCATCTGGTCTCTGACTCCAGCTCTGGCTGTGTCCCAGTCACCTGACAAAAGATGAGTACTGATTATCAGACCACAGGTTTTATAGCAGGAATGGGAGAACCCACCCAGATGAAGCAAGAACTGACTAACTCCAGTCTTCTCCCAAGACTTTAACTTTCTCCTGGAATATTTTAAAGGTTTGAAACAATTGAGAACTTTTTTTCCTCATGATATTTTTTTTCACTTTCATGGTATACTTTCTGCTTTTCTGGATCAGGCTGGGTCCGTACGAAGTAGTTCTGTAATGCCTCATGAAAAAATGATTAGAAGACTTAGGAAGTAGCAGAAATCTCCTGAAAGGAAGCCTGTTCTCATGTGACTTCCATCCCACTCTTGCAGGAACAAGAAGTTAGTTGAGATTCCAAACTTTGGGTTCCTTTATGTAAACCTGAATTTAAACTCTGGGCCTTTTGAAATTGACTTGTCACTGGTTCCTAGTTTTTAATGAATTTACTGACTGATTCAGGACGGAAAACAACACTGTAATGTGATCATACTTTAGAGGAAAAAACTGGTGTGAGCATTTCCTGCCTTTGTAAAGTTCCAGGTGTCCCCATGAAGAGATGGGGCATAATTTGGCCTTCGTACTATCGTCAACACATGGACTGCATTAGGGGTAGGGTTTTTCCAGTACTAGCCTCTCCACAGTGGGCAAGAAAGGGGGGAGGAGCCACAAGCATGCGACCATCCCTCTGCCTCATATTCCTGTCTACCTACACATACAAGACAGAGAGGCACTGGCCACGTGCAGAATAGAGCAGTTGCTATGTCCTTTTTAAAGGAGGATGCCTTTTGTGGGTTCTGTTGGCGTGTGTTTATCCCCAATATCCCCAATATAGGACTATGCCTTAAAGGCACAATGGAATTCTTTATTATTCTACCCTGTATATATGGACCTAATTACAGCAGATTCAGGTACAACTACAGACTTCTCTAGATAAGAATCCACTTCGTTCAGGCCACCGTTCTTATGGTGCTTTCTGTGCTTTGTACTATATTTATATGCAGACCTAGAATTTCACAATGGGTCTTGAAGTGCAGTGTTATTTCTGAGCCACCTGTAATAGCATAGGAGCCAGTACTTGCCAACCCATATTCAATGCAAGAGTCTCATGGACTGCAGTAAGTAAGGGTTTGCAAAACCGGGCTCTTTTTACCACTTAAAAATGTTTTCTTTATTCAAGGTTTTGTCCCTGTAAATGTGGCTCAGAGTAAAGCTCTTCACACAAAAAAGTAGACTTTGAAGAACGTATCAAGCTATGTTAATTTCCTGTTGTTCTCCTGCCTGAAGTGGCTTGCTTATTGCTTTAACTCATACTGAATTGTTGGGGGTGAGGTGCGAGAAAGAAGTGAAAGCATAAGGAGATACATCACAAATTAACCTATGAATATGCTATTTACAAACTTGATAGAAACTACTCTAAGTAGTTCTGGAAGGCATCATCTTGGCCGTGGTCTACACTTGGCGGCAGTCGAAGGGAGATATGTAAGTTACTTAAAAGAATTTACATATCTCCCTTTGACTTCCTAATGTCCACTTACCTCAGCGGCTCCACTGTGCTGAGTCAATGGGAAATGCCCTCCCTTCGACTCAGCACTACTCCACTTGCGGGGGTGGACTTCAGCGATTGACTTCCTGATTTACTGAGCGGGTTTTCACAGACCCCTCGATCGAACCAGGAAGTTTGAACTGATGGGGGCGAATTTGCCACCATCAGTATAAACCTGCTCTTGGTCTCTTTAGCTTATCAGTTTATTTAGAAAGTGCACATGTGTTGCAAGTAATGTAATTTCACATAATTAAATAAATCTGAAACCCTTCCTGGAGGAATATTGCTCAAGGGCCAGCCATCTGAAAACACGAATAATTCAGAAATGTGTCAAAGCTGTAAGCCATCCATCTCTTGGCTCCTCCAAGCCATACCTAAAAAATTTACACAGTTGAATAATTTAGGGTTTTTTTTTTAAAATATCACTGTAAGAAATGCTAGTCTGATATTTTATTTTCTTAAAGTCTGAACTCCACATAACTTTTTTTTTTTTTCAGAACTGTTTATCCTCACTCCAGACATGAACCTTGGAAAGGTAGCAGAAAAAACAAACAGCTGCTGTGTTTTGGGGCAGTCTGCATTCCTTTAAACTTTCTGAGATCAGGCTTATGCCTAGATTTTCAAGTTATTTGTCCTAGGGCTTAACCACTTTGACTGCTTCTTAAAAATGAACTAGTTTGCGATTCCAGCGCTGGTGAGAGCTGTCATGCAGAGCTTTAATGATTCAAGAACTATGAATATATGATGTGCTTTGGGGGGCTTTTACTGGGTTTTTTAACCACTCACCTCCTCAGACTTATTTCCAGTTTGGGCCCTTTTCCCTGGTCTTTTTACAAGTGCAACATTTTGAAACCAGATAATGTGACTCCATTCCTTGATGAAGTTATTCCTTTTTAGTTTTTAGGGTATATTAGGTGCTCATGAAATAAGGAAGTAATGGACCAGGTTAGAGGCATTCATAGGGCCAGACTGCACCCTAAGATTCACAATCTGAAGATCTCCCCATATTTGGGTCCTGTATGGAAAAGTGAGGAGATCAGACAGCTCTGTGACATCATCCCTTGGCCTGTTCCTGAGATCCTGCAAACTATGGTCCAAGAAGGCATTTTCCAAGTGAAGGAGGAAGCGAGAAATAGGCAGGCTGGTGAGGGAGGAACTCAACAAAGGAATTTATGAAGGGTTTCATCCTCTCCTTTGGGTTATCTCATGGGAGGGGCTGATCTTATCCACCATGTGGGGTAATATCAGTTTGCTACTCTGCCCATATACCTCAAACCTGGCCTGCAGCATCTTGACTCTTCCTGAGTAAAGATCCCACTTATACCGAATTACTTGGTATATTTGCAATGTGAGTAACAGTTTTGTGGGCACCAACTGAGATAAATGTGTGTTCACTTGCATCTAAAGTTAATGTAAAAACAAAACAATCAATCCAGTTTAGACTTGCTGTTCGGTTTCAGTGTGTTCATGCCTCTCTTTAAAGTTAAAGCATTTGCCTAAATGTTTTGCTGATTTGCAGCCTTTTTTTGTATCCAAGTTCACTGGTACAAACATTGTTTAAATATGTGAGGATCTGTTGCTCATTTTATGTATACCTGTATTTGCATGCAAACAACAGTATTCACTGTGTTTTGCTATGTACGTCATTGTTTTTTTCTTTTTAAAGTTTGTCATTCAGTCACAGCAGAAATTGTGCCAGGTCACTTAGGTAGCAACTTACACAATACAAAGCTGTTAAAAGGGAAGTTTGCAAAGTTAGAGGCTGGAAAGTTTTCAACTAAACTATTTGGCAAACATTTAAGAATAACTAATATATTTCTAGAAATTGGAATCCGTTCATGAGCAACTGGTAGAAAGCGAAAATTACGTTCTCTGGTGGTTTTGCTCACAGTGAATATTCCAACCAATTACCCTTAGCCATGTCCACACTGGGCTTTCCTTAAAGGAAAGCTTAAGTCGACTTAATAACACCTTGTTTTAGGTCGACTTAAGCCTTAAGTCGATTCCTTAAGTCAACGTAAAGCCAGTGTGGACGGGCATTAGCGCCTAAGTGTAGACAGTGACCTAACAGGCTACCCAAGGGTACAGCGCACGGTTAGCCTAGCCCACTAGTTTATGCAACCTCACGTTCTCAGGAAATTTCTCTTTAAATCATTGAATCCGTAATATGCCTTTTTTTTAAATGTCAAAGCTTTTCCTTTGCTGAATGGGACAAAAAGCTATTTAAAATCAATGTTAACGCTACATTCTTTTGCACCTTCGCTACTTGATTTTAACTAAGGTTTCCAGAAGGGGGGAAAAGCCTTAAGTGGTATTATAAGAGCGGCATTGCAGAGTTTACCAGAGGTTGGGACACTGGTGAACCCACCCTTATGGTTCAGCCATGCCTCGGACAGCGTTTAGTGTGAGACAAGTTCAGGCATTACTTCACTCACCTGGGTGGGTTAGGCCACAGAGCACTGTGAATGCTCACTCCTCTAGGCCACTCAGTAATTTGCAACTTTCAAATTAAAACCCCTGATAACTATGTTGCTTGTTAAGCAAATTGCCAACACACAGTTAATTCCATGATGTGTCTTCCTCATGTCTACTCTTCAGAGAACCCAGGGACAGATGCATAGGTTAAAGCAGGGTAGACAGTGGCCCACCAGTCCGGTATCTTTCTTCCATCAGCAACAATACTGGTTACTTTAGAGAAGTAAAATACTGGTGAGAAATACTGAATTTGGGGTGAAATTTGCCTCTGTTCAGAATCAGAGAGCCAGCACAAGCCTATGTACAAGGGTTATGCACAAGGGCGGATTGACCTTCCAGGAGAGGATGTTTCTTTCTAACCCAGTCATCTGGGTTGGTTTTATAGCCTCTTGTATTCTATAGCCTCTTATATTTTAGCGGCGGATATTCTCAGGTTCTTACCCTTATTTGGTTTCTACTAAGCTCACAGCCTCAATGATACCTTGTGGTAGAGAGGTTCACAAGGTGATTAGTTATTTTACACAGTACATTATTTCCTTTTCTTTATTCTAAATGTATTACCGTTCAGCTCCATTGAATGTATTGCTGCTCTTGTACTTGAGTACCTGATTTGCTTTCTTGATACCTTTCGTTGGTTTGTACAGCTCTTATGTCACCTCTTATCATCTCTCCTGTGGTGGAAGTCTATACCCCTTCTGTTGCTTCTGTGTTTTGGTTCGTTTATTTTTTGATTGTGTGGTGAGAAATGAATCCAGCAAACCAAGTAGGGGCATACTATTGATTTACATAACGAATTGATAAGTAGTATAGTAGGATCTTGCTAGTCTATACACTTTATAGTTCACCCAAAAGGTGTGCTCTCTCCTTTCTATTTAGAATAAATATAAAACCAGGGGGCTATAAATTAGACTACACTAGTCTTACAATATAACAATATAATGCTATACAGCATTGATATATCTGTTATGGATTATTTATACATTAAACTAACCTGCACATGTTGAACACAATACATTATGTGATTTCTGTTATGGATTATTTATACATTAAACTAACCTGCACATGTTGAACACAATACATTATGTGATTTCTGTTATGGATTATTTATACATTAAAATAACCTGCATATGTTGAACACAATACATTATGTGATTTCTGTGAAGTTGATGCCTTGATCTTTTTATTTATTGTTTCTTCATTTATTCATATTTCGCAAAATTTGGCCCAGCACCAGGTCCTTTATGCCCATTTAAAGAGAGCTTAAAGGGACTTAAATGGTACATAGGCTTGTTCTGGCCCTCTGAACAGAGGCAATTTTCATCCCAAATTCAGTATTTCTCAGTGACCCACAGGATCATTGCTACAGGGAAGTAATGGAGATAGTGAGCTCCCAGCACACTCATAATGCAAGTGGATCTTAGAAGAATTTTCTTATGATGTAAGCAAGTTGTTTTCAGTCTGTAGTTTCAGAAACTGTGCTGGTTTATACAGCCTCAGATTTTTACATCAGAATTTTAAAATTGGCGTCAGACTCCCAGGGCTGAAACCCGGCAATGGCTTGCATCTTCAGAATCTTAGACGAGGCATTCTTTGAGATAACAAAAGGGAGAAGCTGAAGCAATTTAATGGAACTTCTTACAAAAGAAAAAAGTTATGCACAGATTTTTGTTTCTTAGAACTTTTCAACTGTTTTCGTCTCCCGTCTCCATTCAAATTCCAAAGTGCTGTTTAAAATCGCTAATGGGTATAACATTTGATGTTCTTATCAAGTGCATCTTGAAGGTTTTAGGAGTACTTATGATTTTTAAGAACATTTATCCACTGAATTAGTTGTTTCCAAGAGGAAGAGACAAAATATTTCACTCACTTCGTGTTCCCAGAACCTTTGATATACATCTTTGACAGCAGTCATCTGCCTGGCAGCCAGATCTTGTCATCCTAACTCAGATAAAACGCCCAGTGACTTCACAAGAGACATATGTTTGCCTGAATAAGGATTGAGCCCTCTTTCCAGGTGTTTCAGTGTGCATAAAGAACGCCAGATTGGGCCAGTCTGCACCAAAATATACAGAGCTATTAAAACTTCTGTTCTCTTGATTTCTCTAAAATATATGCACTGCTAATGAGAATTTCTCTGCTTCTATTGGGGATTCCTTTAGGGTTTGGCTACAACAAGAGGATAGCTTAGGCCAGAGGTTCTCAACCATTGTGTCGGGACACATTACTGTCTTGCCACACAGCGGTAAGTGTGTCATGGAGCGCTGGCTGGATTTGCCCGGGGGAGGGAAGGGAGACTGGCGGTGCTTGGTGTGTCCTGAGGGTCACAACATGCCACCAAGTTTGTCATGGCCCACAAAAGGTTTAGAACCACTGGCTTAGTCTCTGATTCAGCAAGGTACTTGAGCACACGCCTAACTCTACACATGGGAGTAGTTCCATTTACTTTAATGGGATTTCACCATGTGCTTAAAGTTAGGTATGTGCTCAAGTACCATGCTGAGTCAGGACCTGAATGAATTCACTGTTCTAGAAAATATGCATTGTTCTCCTCTGAATATAGGCACTTTGGATTTCTTCAGTCTTGGTAGCATAAAAAGTTTATTCATGTGGAGAACGCTAATTAATAGATGAGTTATTTTTCTTTCTTCTCAAATGGTGGTAGTGGCGTTGGGGCTGTGACGTCTTTACTTAATGCTACAGTCCACATTTAATTTATGAGCTCTTAGTATGAATTACCTCAAGGCAATCAGACAAGGGAACCTGCCATCTATCTCTGTTTATTTCAACGTCTCGGCCAAGCTTGTACGTGTTGCAACATCCTGTGAATGTCAGTTTTCTTGTTTATGAAGTGCTCAGGCATCTCTCTTTTTTGGTGTTAGTTTATATTAAGCAAAATTTTCTTTATAAATAATGTTACATTTGTTTATGAAATTCAACAATGCAAAAGAATCAATCATTTTTTCCCCTCTTTTTTTAAGTGCACTAAAAAGACCAATAGCTAAAATGTTGGCCTCCGCATACAAGCCTTCAGGTCTGGGCTCTGGGGATTAGGAAAAGACCTGCAGTTCTGTATTGCTGTTATGCTGGTAGATGAGGTGACACAAACTTGGTCAGCGTACCACTATAGAACATGAAAAAACGTGTCACGTCCAATCAGATGAAAGGTTTTTTTCAATTTTCATCTGTGTTTTGTTTTCAAGCAAGAACTGTCTAGTGAGAAGCAACATGGCTCATGTGAAGGTGACCCTTGTTCCTCAGCTTGCCGTGTGACTGTCATAGCAATCACTGCCACTGGTGGGGAGACGCTTCCACCACCACTAAGCACATCCACAGTGATCCATTAAAGAGTCACCCTAGCCAAGAATGTCAGAAGGGTCTAAATATAACTCCAGGGCTCTCTTAAGGAATGTTGCTTGTGCAAAGATGATGGTACTTGCCCTGGTCCCCTTCTATGTGAAGGGTGAAGGTTTTAGGGAGCAACTGCCTGCAGCCACTCTAGTGGGCGTACACAAGCCATTGTGGTCCCCTTTTACCTCCCTCCAAAGGCTGTGTCAGATCTTTATGGAGCAATGAACGCTTCATTACAGCATGCCTAGCAATTAGGAGGACACATCCAACCATGTGTGGACCAGTAGTCAGACATTCACTGGTGTTTGACAACTGTGCTGTGAGTGGGTTGATGTGAGAGGCAAGATATCCATTGTAGTGGATGAACTGCATGCTGTCATATGCTGCTTGTTGACTGACCACCATAAATTCATGAGAAGGGAGTTTTCTCAAAACTTGACTTAGTTTCTCTCAACAGGCTTCCATTCCTCTTGACACTTTTAATGAACTTGGGCTAAGTGTTAAATGTTAGGAATGTAAACCTAGGTAATTTTGCTTAGGTCTGCTACCAAAGATTTGCCCAGCTTTTAATGGTGACCCTCCCTGTATTTGACATAAGGAGGAAAAATCGCTGCTTTTGCTCTGGTGTACAGCTTTTACACAATAGACCAGTTTCACTGAGTTATAGATGACGAAATCAAGTTAAGCAATGGTAACAAATACAATTGTATCCTCCATTTAAATGAGGAAGGGTGGGTGAGGAAGGGTGAATTTGACCCAGTCATTAAACTTTATTCAAGTTTTATAGTAGTCTGAGGCTACATTTTCAGCTTTAATTGTCTAATAGTTTTAGCTGGCTAAAGATGGTGACAAGAGAATATATTTGTTTTAAATGAGTTCTTTCATTAAAATGCATATTGGGCTTTTTAGTCCAGTCTGATACAGATGAAATATTGAGCTAGAAAGAATACAATTTTTTGTGTGTGAATTAATTAAGCTGAAGTGCTGCTGAAGTTGCAGTTTCAGAGATAACTCTGTCCAGGAAATCATGTTACCTGGACTGTGTTCCCAGCTGCTTCAAGATTTTGCTGGACTATCTTAGACAGGATCCTTAACCTCTCTATGCGTGCGGTTCCTCTTTTGTAAAATGAGGCTAATAACACTTAACTACCCTTGCATTGTAAAGGCTAAAATGGAAAAGTGCTGTCATTTCATGTAGAAATAGTTAGTATTTTATTTGACCTTTCAAAGGTTTCACTAACTTTTTAAAAAACTCTAAAAGCTTAAACCTGATCTGCCTAGATAGGTATTTGTAATGTGTCCAGTATCATGGCGATATCATCGGCTTTATAAAAGCATAAGAATGATTTTGTGGTTGAGGCACTGGCCTGGGACTCAGAAGCTCAATGTTCCATTCAAGACCCTACCTTTGACTTCTTCTTTGACTTTGGGGAAGTTCTCATGCCTCAGCTCTCCATCTTTTAAATGACAGTATTTCTTGTCTTCCATGCTCTGTCTGCTTTGTCTGTCTAAAGACTGTGAATTCTTCATTGAAGTGAAAGGTTCCAGAGGGGTAGCCGTGTTAGTCTAGGTCAGCCAAACAAACAAGGAGTTCTGTGGCACTTTTAAAGACTAACAAATTTATTTATTGCATGAGCTTTCGTGGGCGAAAATCTCCAAAGCGTCTGAAGAAGTAGGATTTTCTCCCACGAAAGCTTATGTGATAAATAAATGTGTTAGTCTTTAAAAGTGCCCCAAGACTCCTCGTTTGTTTCATTGAAGTGAATATCTCTTATTATATGTTCGGACAGTGCTTAGGTGAATGGGCTGTGGTCTTGTCTGGGTGTCCATAATACTATAACAGTACTGTAATACCAATAATAAGCAACAAGCAGTCAAAGTAATGGCTGCTTCCCCTTGCTTCATGACACACTATGGCAGTGTATAAAAGATTATTATTAATTTGTATTTTCTGGCCTGACTGGACACATTTAGCCAAATTCATCATGGATACAATGGCCCTGAAATCAGTGAAGATACAGAAGGGGTTAATTTGGCCTCTTATCTGGCACTTTAGATGGGTGTTTCCCTTCAGGACTGTTGACATAATTTTTTCTAGGAAAACTCTGAACAATTATGTTTTGTTTTTGTTTTTTGAAGGCTTATCCCTAAAGAGAGAGACTTTTTATTAGACATCACTATAGCTGACAAAGGAAAGAGTTTTTTGGCTCAATGAAAATACAGCTTGTTTTCTTGTTGTATGAACAGTTTGACATTTGCCATTGCAATGTTTAGTTTTATTTTTTAAAGATAGATTTTGACAGATTTTAACCAGCAACAGCCACTCCTATATATCTATCAAAGATGCACCCTTCTCCCCTGTATACAATGCTGTATGTTGGGTGAGTACCATGAGGTGTATAGAAGATGACAAATATCGAGATGCACAAGAATGCAATTCGATCCAGGCAAATCCATCTAGTTCAGTAGCCTGTCCCTGAAAGTGGCCAGCACCAGGTGTTTCAGAGGTAGGTGTAAGAATCCCCACAGCAAGCAGAGGTGTGATAATTTGCCCATCTACCTGAAGTATCATCCTGGTCTCTAATAGCTAGAGATTGGTTTATACCCTGAAGCACAAGGTATAATAAATATGCTATTCAGATGTTTAATAAATGGGTTTCTGGAAATCGTGTGTTGCCTTCCAATTACATTTTTGATAGAGTTGTGTGGCAGATGTGATGGTAATCAAAGGCCACTGTCAACTTTGGGGTGGTGGCTACTAGAAAAATATCAAAGATCAAAGGATTGTGTTGTTTTGTAAACCTTATCTTGTTATGTCGTCTTTGAAAACAATTCTGTTGTTCTCTTTCCGTTCTTGAAGTGGTGTCCACTGTTAAATATAACATGGATCCTTGCCAGGGAGTGGCTGCAAACAGGGGAGATTAATTATATGTGTGGGTGTAGAAAATTGCATATGGAAATTTATTCAGACAATAAAATACTTTCCTTTAAGTAAACAGCACGTTTTGCTTAGGAAATTCTGTCAATTTAAAGTTTATAAATAAATAAAAGAGAAACTTCCCAAGAGCTGCAGTATCAAAGGTACACAGTGTACTGGGTTTAGCATTTAGTTATTTTTTTCTCTTAACAGAAATGACTTACTGTTTGGGTCGTCTAAATGAAAGGTTCTATTTGTAGATCATAAAACAAGTTTCATTTTCTGATTCCCTTTAAATGTCAGGGCTGTGTGGAAACTTTTCCTGGAGACCATCTTCATTGAGGTATCCGGGGCAGAGTTTATGCAAGTTTGTTTCTACAGGTGTAAATCCTAAATATTAGATTACATGGTGAAATGCACCTTAGGACGTGCCACAAAAACATTTAGTTCATGGCAAACTGAAGTGTGACTTTACCCCACAATAGCCTGCCACACACCTAGATACAACTGAGATAGGCAATGGAAAATCTGCCATGAAACTAGGTTATCTTAGCATAACTGGCTGCAGCCTTCCTTATTCTTTGGTTGTAGAAGGCTAGTATAGCACAAAATGTGAGGTACTGACTGGAAATAGCAATGTGAACAGCACTGCTGTGAAAGGTATCACCTCAGCATCCTTTCCTGGCACATTTCCTGTCAGAGTTAGATCTACTCCTCATCTCACTGGAAGACAAACTAAGTCCATTGTTGGCAAAATCACCTGTCTCTGGATTGTTGTCCTGTGGGATATATGGGTCATGTCGGTGCAGGGAACCGAAATGTGTGCCTTGCTCAGCAACCAGAGAGGTCTGATTCAGAGTCCACTGAAGTCAACCGAAAAACTCTCCATTTACTTTAGTAGAAACTGATAAATATGGTCGCAGGCCCTGACTCATTTGACAACTGACATTTTGAAACACGAATGTAGTACCACTGTCTGTTAGTCAAAACCAGAGCTGTGGTGAAGCCCCTCAGGCAATGCACTGTAGCTGCTATGCCTCCAATAGACTTCGTGAACTTCAATTAACTCTAATGGGGGCTAAGTTTTAAAGGGCGGGGGGAATGGTTTTACATTTTTAAATAAAATCCATGCCACCTATTCAGTGGAGATTTCAGACTTTTCCAGATGTGGGGTGAACAGAGCTGATGAAACAGAAGTTCACAATTTCTATCAAGTTTTAATTTTTGTTGAGTGTGAAGTGATCTTTCAGGGCCAGGCAAGTTTGCTGAGTCAGCAAGATTAGAGAGCCGTAGAGAAAAAAGGAGCATAGTAGAGACTTAAAGCAATATTTAAAATGCCCTTTCCTGAAGAGTTGTGAAATCTCTGTCAAATGCAGAACTTCAGCATGTCTTTGATTTGCCAACACATCACAGAGAAAAACTGAACATGCAAAAAAAGATCTTTTGGTCTGAAAGAGTAAGAGATTGTTGCTTTGTATTATTTAATTACATTTAATTAATCTTCATTCCATTTGATTTATCTGAGCTGTAGTTTACAAACTGTTCATGTTAGTGAGCTAGCTGGACTGGTGGCTTTTGCTGGATTCTCACCTCTTTAATCAGAGATGCTTAATAGAATCATAGAATAATAGGTTTGGAAGGGACCTCATGAGGTCATCTAGTCCAACCCCCTGCTAAAAAGCAGGACCACTCCCCCTAAATTACCCCAGCCAGGGTTCTGTCTAACCGAGCCTTAAAAATCTCCAAAGATGGAGATTCTACCACCTCCCTAGATAGCCCATTCCAATGCTTCACCACCCTCCTAGTGAGAAAGTTTTTCCTAATATCCAACCTTGACCTCCCCAGCTGTAATTTGAAACCATTGCTCCTTGTTCTGTCCTCTGTTACCCTCGAGAACAGCCTAGCTCCCTCCTCTTTGGAGCAACCCTTCAAGTAGTTGAAGGTTGCTATCAAATCTCCCCTCAGTCTTCTCTTCTGTAGACTAAATAAGCCTAGTTCCTTCAGTCTCTCCTCATAAGTCATGTGCCCCAGCCTCCTAATCATTTTTGTTGCCCTCCGCTGGACTCTTTCTAATTTGTTCACATCCTTTCTGTAGTGGGGAGCCCAAAACTGGACACAGTGTTCCAGATGCGGCCTGACCAGTGTCGAATAGAGGGGAATTATCACATCCCTCGATCTGCTGGCAATACTCCTACTGATGCAGCCTAATATGCCATTGGCCTTTTTGGCAACAAGGGCACACTGTTGGCTCATATTCATCTTCCCATCCACCATAACCTCCAGGTCCTTTTCTACAGCGCTGCTACTTAGCTGATTGGTCCCCAGCCTGTAGCAGTACATGGGATTTTTCTGTCCTAAGTGCAGGACTTTGCACTTGTCTTTGTTGAACCTCATGAGGTTTCTTTCAGCCCAGTGTTCCAATTTGTCCAAGTCTCCCTGGATCCTGTCCCTGCCCTCCAGAGTATCTACCATCCCCCCCAACTTGGTGTCATCTGCAAACTTACTAAGCACGCAGTCTATTCCACCATCAAGATCATTAATGAAGATATTATTATTATTGGAAATAATTTGAGATTTGTGGCCCAATCCTACTCCAGCTGACGTTTATCAAAAAACTCATATTGACTTCAGTGTGAATAGGAATAGAACTTTTAATCAGTATATACAAATAGAAGGAAATTCACAGTATAGTTACATTTTTGGCCATCCAGAGTTTCTAAGGATTCTTATAACTGGGGAGCAAACTTTGATGTTGCTTTACTGTTATGCGATTAACTTTTTAAAAATCTAAACCTTAGGATAATTTTTTATTTCTGCAAATATAAAGGTTACATAGAGCTGGCGAATAAAAACTCTGATTTGGAGGAGAATTTGTGAAAATATTGTCTTTGCCAAGATTGACTACAAACATTTCTGTGTTGTCTTCTATTGGCTAGGTTTAAATCCTTAGAGCTACAAAGATTTGAACAGGGGGCCAGAGTGCAACTGGAATGTGTCTGCTACTTGTCCCAAATAGTCTTCCCTACCTGTCTTTTTTGTTTGGTTTATTTAGTATATGTCAACAGAATTTAAAAAAAAAACACATTTCAGGTTAAAGTCACATCTGTGCTAAGACAATGAATACAGAGAAGCAGGGGTTTTATATATTGTCAACGGTAACTAAAAAACCCTTGATAGTGTTACATTGGAGACATGGGATTTATAGAGTTTAGTGGATGGAATTGATGCTATTTATAGAGATTACTGTGTTTCAGTTTAATAAAGCAATTGCAGAATAGCTGAAATGAGTAAAATGCAGGTAGCCTGATGTGAAATGGATTGGACCTAGGCTTGTCGGCCTGGTGGTTTAAAACTAATCTGCCTGAGAGATCTCGAATGACAACAGGTGCAGCTCTTCTTACACCGCTGTGAACTTAACCCCCAGCTTTTTCTTTGATACTCTTCACCAAACATCCCGCATAGACAGTGTCTCATAAATTTTATAGCAGTGTGATAATGTTTCAAGGCTAACTGACTAGATACCAGATTTTCTCTCCTTCTGTCTGAGAAATGTCACATAAAGGTAAACTTACCCCCTTTTCCCACTCCCCCCAAAGAAGATAGTATGCAGCATAGGCAAAGACATTGCTCTGTCAAATATAAACAACATCAATGTGTACAGAACTAATAATTTGGTTCCAGTTGAGAAAGGTTATGAATTAACATGTATAGCCAGAGTGTAACTATGTTTTCTTATTGGCTTGTGATAACCTATGCTTTTCTTCAGGCTTCTACAATACCAACACCCAGTACTTCTGAATACAAAATGTTGCTGGAGGGGATACATGTGCGGTATCTCAATGTTCTATCTAGCACATTTTTGTAAAAACCACAGTCAGTTTTATGGCCGTATCAGAGTAGCAATGTGTTTACTTCTGTATCGGCCACGTGATTTGGGGTGATACTAATAACTTCTACAGGTGTTAGATCATGGAAAAGTTCAGCTGAGTCCTGGGCTTTAATTTGAATTGATCTGTTTAAATTTCAAGTTTTCAAAATTAATGGGAAAACATTTTTTGAGGTTGTGGCAGACATGCTCCACTGTCACGGGTTTTCTCTTTGCTTTCAGAAACTCACACAGCTTTCTTTGTTCTTGATGATTTGTGGCTTTAAATAACTCTGGCCTACAAACCACAGAAAGCTAATTTGTGCTACTGCATGCTACCTATTTGGTACCTAACTACAGCCTGTCCTAACTAGTGTAGCAATTTAACTGTGGATGAAATCCTCAGCAGGTGTAAATGAGTGCAGCAACAATTACTTCAGTGGAGGTATGCCCATTTACATCTGCTTAGGGTCCGGCCCTCTATGTCAGCATCCAGGCTTCAGGGAATCAAGAGGTTCATCCTTATATAAATTGTTAATTGACAAAGAATTATCAGTAGTTTATTTTTTTATTAAAATGTCCACTATGACCTTGGGAACATATTGAACATATATCAATCTTGTCAGCTGTGATATACTTCCTCTGACACTAGTGCCTAGAGAATACATTTTTTGCATAAGTTTTAAGTTGATCTCTGACCCCGCTAGGACTGTTGAATGAGATTCTCATCCAATTAAAATCAGGAGCAAAAACTTCCACTGACGTCATTTAAATCTGACAGGTAATTTCCCTTGCACGCTAGTTCTCTCTCAAATCCAAAATGTTAACATTTCATCTAGAGCTGGAGATGAATGTGAATTACAGCAGAGGCCTGATTCTGTAAGCTCTTTAAAGCTCAGGAATGCCATGTATGGAAGACCTGTGGGATCAAGCCACAGATCACTGTCCGTAGACGGCCAAAATTGTCCTTTTAGACACCAACTTTGTTAATAGGGGTAGGTTGGTCCTGCATCTCCTCACAATCAGCACCAGGAAGCATAATGCCTTCCAGAGGACTGTTGTTGCTCTCTTTCTGAGAGTGCAGTATATGTTCCCAGGCTTCCTTCTGTCCTCTTTGGAGTGAGGATGTTAGCAGGGAGCCATCCCTTATCTCAGAAGACCACAGATACTGCAAGTGTGGCAGGACCTTACATGGGGGAAGATACTGGACAGGGAGGCCTCATGTGCCTTTCATCTCCAATACATGCACACACAGAGGCTAGGCACAATCTGGCCCTAAACTTCTGCAGAGATACTCACTCTGATTCTACTCAGAGTTAACAATGATAAGTGAACCTCAAAATGTTTGAAAGTTCAGGATTCATGGGGTAACCACCCCAAAAGTCTTATAAACTATTTGAAACTCGTGTGTGTCGGCTGAGCACAGAGGGCTAGTGAGATTTCCAGGTCTTCCAGCTTCTCCATGTTGAAAATTCCATAATAGCAACATTTCTTACAATACTTTGGCATGTCCACGTACAGTCCTCACTGAAACACATGGGGTATGTCTACACTGGCAATTTAGGTTGACTTAAGTAGCCTTAAGTCAACCTAAATTACTCTCTGTCCACACTGGACTTTTATTAAGTCGACTTAAGAAATTCCTTAAGTCGACTTAATGAAAGCTTAGGTTGAGTTAGTAAGAACCACCAGTTAGGTTGACCTAAGCCTTAAGGCGACTCCTTAGGTCAACTTTAGCACAGTGTGGACATGGATTAACCCTTAAGTCGACTTTATTAAGTTGACTTATGGGCAGTTAGGTCGACTTACTAAGTCCCCGTTCAGAGTAACCATTTTGTTAAGTCGCCTTAATAAGGTCGACTTAAAGTTGACTTAAAGTCAGCCTTATTAAGTCGACTTAACAAAGTCTACCTAACTTTTTCTAGTGTAGATATAGTCATGGATATGCAAGGTTTCAGAAGGTTAGAAAATAGTGGAAAGGAATGTGTGCAGTGTGGTCCTTCACGATCATGGATCAACTTGCTTTGTAACAAATATAAAGGGGATTCCTTCCTGAAGCTCTTGGGCAGAGGCAGGACTCTGGAGTTCTTTGTAGATCCCAGACTAGTGCTTGTAGAAGTTTTTCAGGAGCAACTTTTTCCTGCTGAAAAATTTGGTTTTATTGGCATAGAAATTTTCCATGGGAAAGAGTTGATTTTGATAGTTTTCAGGTTTCTCCTGATGGGAAATTTTAAACACAAATTTTTTGTTCCAAATTGATGATAGAAAATTTTCACTTTTTTTTTTTAAAGAAAATTCCTGAGGATAATCAAGTTTCATGACTAGGACTATCCCACACTGACTAAATGCAGCCTGTGGTGCTTAGAGAAACCACACCAGAACTCCAGAAGTCTGGGTGAAGCAGTTATAAAGGGATTCCTGATTACATTACAGAATGTTAGCTGAACTCTCTCTTGAACCTTATGGATTCTGGGTGATGGTTGGGAAAGGAGAGGGGAGTTGTTTACTGTGTCCATCTGGTTGATCCATCTTCAACTAACCCAAGTCTGATGTTCTAAGGCCAAATAAACCAAAATAACACAGTACTTCTAACCATTCAGTCAAAAAAAATGACAGGAATATTCCACAACGAAGAGTAACTATTCTTTTTTATCTCCATCCTTCATCAAGTGTCAGCAGCTGGTCATAGCTTTTGTGAGAAGTCAACTGGCAGGTGGTTTTGAGGTGAACCTTATCTGACCCCTTTTAATCTTCACAGTTTTGATTTTTGGTTTATTCTTTAAGAATTGTGCTGTCTCTCATTCAGAGTGTGCAGTGCAGTTCTTTTTTTTTGTGATGGTACACAGGGGTACAGAGTACTGGCACCTTTTTTGCCAGCCCCACTGCCTAAGGCTATGTCTACACTTGGTAATTTAAGTCGACTTTAACTAAGTTGACTTAGTGTGTCCACACTTAAAAATAAAGTCGACTTAAAGGGGAACTTAAAAAGTTGACCTAGAGCGTCCACACTGGACACCTAGGTTGACTTCTAGGGGCTTAGGGAGACCTAGGGGAGGTCCATGGGGGCAGGGGGGCACCCCTCGCCCAATGCTAGGGGGCTCAGCCTTTGCCCCATTGTACCTAAGTACAATGGGGCAAAGGAGGACAGGGACCCTGGCAGGGCATAGGGGTAGGGTGGGCAGGGCTCTGCCCTGCCAGGTGGGGGGGGCATGCCAGGCTCCCCCTGTGCCCCCCCCCGGCAGGGAGGGCATTGGTGTAGGCCTGGGGTAGCCCTAAGTCGACTTAGAGCTACCCCACATCTATACTGGCTTAAGTCGACTCTAGGGAGTCGACTTAAGCCTTAGGTCTACTAGGAAGGTGGTTTTATAAAGTTGACTTAATTTTAATTAAGTCAACTTTATTTTCCTTAAGTCGACTTAAGCAAGCTGCTTAAGTCGACTTAAGAAAACTGTAGTGTAGATGCAGGGTAAATTAAGTCGACGTAAGTAAGCTTACGTCGACTTAATTTACCAGTGTAGACGCAGCCTAACTGAGGAGCAGGGTCAGCAGGGGAAAAGAGCGCACCACTGGAAGAAGGGGGGTGGCACAGGAAGAAGAGGGGTGGAAAAGTCAGTTTTCAAATTTACTTGGCACTTGCTTAGTTCGAACTAAGGTTTGCTAGTTCAAATTAGTTAGTTCGAATTAACTAATGCGAACTAACTTTGGTAAGTGTAGACATAGCCATAGACTTTAAGGTCAGAAGTGACCAGTACGATCATCTAGTCTGACCTCCTGCAAAATGCAGGCCTCAAGACCTCATCCACCCAGTCCAGCAATAGGCCACCAACCTATGACTGAGTTATTTACCTCCTTAAATCAAGATTTAAGGACTTTAAAATACATGCTTTTTATTTTAGGGTATTTTTGTTTTCAAGTCAGAGAGAATGGTAATTGATTCACCCATTTTTAATTGTAGAGCAAGCCAGATTAAAATCACAGGTGTACTGGCAGAACCCTGTTTGAAGTAGCTTTATGGTCCAGGTAGCTTGTGGGAAGCCTGAGAACTGTAATCCCAAAGTGGTCTGTGTCTCTCAGTGTTTATGAGCATGGAACTAGTCATTCTCATTTCAGTTTTTCCATAGGATTAATACGCATCATGTCATTTACCTGTTGCAAACTAATTAGAATGATGTATCTCCTTTTTTTTTTTTAACAGATCAATTTTGTAAATAAGCATCAAGAGTCCTCCAGGTATAAAAACATATGGGAATGCTAAAGAAATGGAATAAAATGCAACATGATAGTCTTCAAATGTACTTTGGCTCTCTGTATAAGAAACCATACCAGCACTGAGCAACATATAGTTTTGCAGCAAGAGGAAAAACTTTTCCAATTCTTGTGTGGCTTAATCATTTACATTATAGCAGCATCTAGAAGGTTAGAATTTGATTTGCACTTGGGATGGAATAAAAAGTAGCCTCAATATTTATTTCCATGAATATTTTTGAGGGGAGAAAAAGAATTCCCAGATCCATTGCATTTGGGACCAATACCATGGAGGGTCCTATTAAATAGCCAGAGATTCTGGTTAAGTAGTCCAGTTTGGAGGCTTGAAATGGCTATGCTTATTTTAGGAACAAAGCTAGGTAGGCTTAGTGCAGATAGACTAAATCCCATGAGGCTTTGCTGTGTGGAGAAATCTGTAAAGTCAAAGATTCTCTATACTCTGCATCGACAATAAAGAATCCATGGTAATTTTCATGAGTAAATATTTGACTTAGTCTAAGCTAAAATCCTACCACCAACTATTCATGTCCTGTTATGCAAGGCACGATGTGTAAGAAATTGGTTCCTGTCCTTCAGCCCAGACTCAAATGCATTGTATGGATGCTGTTTGTATATATTGAGGTTTGCAACATTGGGATACAACAGGATGAATTAATATAATTAATATAAAATATATTGCTGCCACTATTGTTTTATAGTTAGATTTTAAGTTCTTTGGGCTGAGGAATGTCTTTTTGTTCTATGATTTTTCAGTGCCTAGCTAGCACAATGAAGTCTTGGTACAACAAACATTATTCACATTATAGTGTGGGTGTGTGCATGTTATTTATATCTACTCATATAGATATCAATAAACTTTTAATTTAATTCCCCTTGTTAGATCTATAGGAAGATTTTTGGGAGAAGGGGTTAGAGAGGAGAGTTTGGGACATTTTATAGCATTTTTGTTATTTGCAAGGAGATTTATCATAAGCTACTGTGGGTAAGTTGCAACAAATTGCAGAGAATCACTTGTATTTTTAACAGTGCTTTATTTTTATTCAGATGCTGTGATTTAATCTTCCATCAGAAATAATTCTAAGCTAAAACTCAAGTAATACATAATCCATGAAGTAAACTCTAAAAGAACGATAATCCCCAAGTATGCATCTCTATAACTAAACCAATTATAAGCATGTAACATTTCACGGAGACTTGGCACAGACAGCTTGCATGTGGCACCACATTGGCACCTCCAAGCCTATAGGCAGTTCACTTTTTCACTAGTAGTTAGAATTATTAATGCCTTTTGGTTAATTGACTCTACAGAGCACAAGTAAAAATTATCTTGTAGGATGCCTTAATCTTCAGTAACACAACAGTCTGCTGCACAGTATCTTGTGTCACTCTTTTTTGCTATAAGAAATGTTTGCAGAGGGAAGAAAATCCATCTTAGAGCAGATTTTTAATTTTGCCTTGTGCCTCTATACTGTGTCCTTATGACACTGCATTGACACAGTGGAGCTCAAATAGTTTTATCATCAATGTTAGTTGAAATAATAATTTAATATTGCTCTGGGTTGCATCACAGCTTATGTTATTTCAGTAAGTCACTTGAACTGTCATCAAGTTCTGATGAAATACAGAGCCAGTGGCAGTCACACTTGAATATATGTTATATAGAAGCACTACTAGTTTGTCTCTGTTTTGCGTTTACACACAAGGTCACAAAACCTTTTGAACCAAAGTCAATCCTGGTACAAGGTTCCATTTGCTGGGAACTTCCCTAAAACTCCCTGCTATGCCTGTGTCATGTTCTGGCTGTACTGTTCCTTTGGAATGTGCTCGGCCTTCTTACGTGGCTGGTGGATGCGGAGGGGTGGCCATGTGAAGCACTCCTAATGGTGGGGGAACAGCTTTTAAAAATAGATCCTTTTTTAAGGTGTCACAAGTTTGGAACCCATAATCAATAGACACTTTTGAAAATCTTGGCCAGAGGCTCTGTGTAGCCAGTCAGCTATCGTGTCATTCCCTGCAAACTTCCTAAGCTTCATGGGTTAAGGAAATAGTGTAAAAAGTGTTCTGAATCTGGATTTGTCTTTTCTCATTAGGTCTCTCTGTCCACTGGTGTGCAAATGGACATATTCCCCAGAGAAGGGCTGGGATGATAGTTTTTGGAAGGCGATTGACTTAGAGGAGATGGTGGCAGATAAGTATGAAAAAATAGGTAAATGAAGTTACTGTATTTCTAAAAATTAAATTCATATCGTGTATTATTATTTATTAGTTTTGAGTGGGCAAAAAACCCCAAAACCTCTCTAAGATTGGGGGCCCCTGGCATATTTCCAAAGTACACTCTAACTGTGGGTGGCATGAAATGTAGTGGTGGAAACCTTGTGGTACAGATCTATTAATATTTCTAGAAGAATCACTTTGGGAAAAGCTATTCTTAAAAGCATGAGTTTGTCACATTGGCCAGTCAGCATTGTTTGATGGTTTCATCTCATTTACTGATGTGCTGAATAGGTTTTAGGGAGCTGCGGAGAAGCATAGACCCAGGAATTGGTCACTCCTGAGAACTCCAGCACTGCTATCAACTTTCCTTGTTTCTTTAACAAAATCACTTAGGTCAAAATGTTCAAACATGTCTACCAGTTTTTTTTAGTATGGCAGGGTGTCTTATGCTGTCCTTGAGAGACGTAATGGCAGGGTTTGTTTTTTTCGAAGGGGATCATTCCCAATTTCACAGGGCGTTTTGGGTCATCAGCACTCCTGAAAATCAGGACAAATGGTTTCAAATTGACCACCTTAAAATTGAACAATTTCTACAGCACACAGAAGAAACTGGGATCCTTAGCTCTTGAATTCGTTCAGTAAACGTCCAACATAGGGACCCCAGCCACTGTGCTAATAAAGACAATGATAGTGGCTTTATCTACGGTAGCATATTTTGTGACCTGCATCAATCATGCTTATGGAAGCTTTTGAAAAAGAACTTTTTCTGCTTGTTCGTGTCTTCATGGGGCTGTTGTACTTGCTTAGGATCTAAGTTCAATTAGAATGTTAGCCTTTATAACAATACCTACAGCAAATATTCATTAAAAATCCATAATGTTAATTTACCAGAAATTTTCCAGGGTAACTTTTATTAGACTTTCCCTGTTAAGTTAATGGTTTTTTAATGGATGTCCTAAGCAGACATGTCATTAACAAGAATACTATGGTACATGAATTAAAATATGTCCTTTCATCAAAGTTAATCATCTGCAATTTCCTCTGGATTTTTTTTTTTTTTAATGTCTGGCACTTTGAACAAGTTTCTACAATAGTTTCAGTGTAGCAACATGAAATAGAAATAATTTAGGAATGACTTGATATCAACAATGAAATCCATAAATCTTTCCAATAGTCACAAATGGATGCTTTAAGTAATTTTCAGGCCTCTTTGAAAGCCTCCCCTGTATAGTTTTCAGCATCTCCACTGCTCATTAAAATACTTATACAGCGGTATGAACCCTGTTAGCAGATTTGAGCATTTAGTGTTCTGAGATTTTTAGCATAAATACAATTCCTATAACTCCTACCAGATGTAGCTTTTAGCAAATAGTTACCCAGAGAAAAGAGCACATGCTGTAAATAAACGTTTGACTAGAAAATTGAATACCTCAGCAGCTGATGGTCTCATGGAAGAATATTTTTAAATAAATTATTTATGAAGTGTAAGCTAAGGATCGAGTACAATATTTATATGGTGCATTTCAAGGACAGTGCAAAGCAATTTACCATTTTAAGTAACTAAACATACATGTTTCAAATGATGAAGTAATCTTCAATAAAAAGAGCCTGCACATAGTGCTGGAATCCACACAGAACTGAGCAATTCAAGTATCAGACTCTGGAAGGGCTAAAATCTTAAATTTTGGATTGATGTTTACATGTCTCTTTTCTCTCAAACACAGTGTTCACAAATGAAACGTAGGGAATCAGGCTGTCTTTCTCACTAAGTGAGTGGTCCCATTGACATCAGTGGGGCTAATGCTGGAGTAGTTCATGTTATACTCCATGGGAAACAGAGGGACAGAATCTGGCCCAGATACTTCCAAGAAAGGGTGGAATGGAACTCAATGCTTCCCATAAAAACAGCACACAAGGATCAGATGCTCATGTACACCACATATCTGTGTGAACGTCAGAGTAACTTAGAACCAAATTCTGACACTTCTGCTGCATGGTATTTCAGTCCTTATGTGGTTACCTTGATTTTAGTGGGGCTGTTTGTGAAGTAAAATGTTATTCAGTGTGAGTAATACTATCCGAACCTTGCATGAAGGGATCAGGAACGTATGACCACTCCCATGAGTTTTATTTAAGTTAGCCTTTAAAAAAAAACCCTGTTGAGTTTATTGAATGTAGCCGTATGTTAAGGTCTAAGAGTTAAATTCTGGCTATCCCCACGTGGGTGCATGAAAGGAGAAAGGGGGAATACATAGACCTCTGTGTTGACAGAAAACATAGAGGAAGGAGATGAAGTCCACTAATGACTGTTCCTCTGCAACTGCAGGAAATTAATCTTGTGTGTTGTGCCCATTAGATCTTAGTGGATGGTCTCAGCTCAGTGCTTCAGAAGAGCGTACAAGAAACAGCCATTTGGGGGTCCACGTGAGATGCTCTGGGGAGAAATTCTTTCCTGGCCTTCCCATTTTTATTACTGTCATTGCTGAAAGTGCTGCTGCTGGGCCATGTACTTCAAGAAACTAGTTTACAGAGCCAGAAACTGCAATTCCCTGGAATGGCAACCCAATTCCAGGAGAGATTCTTTCTCAGAAGGTGTGCAGACTGAGCAAACAGGGGTTGATTGTATTGTTTGGCTGGGGTGAAGATTGGGTAAAGCAGCTTGGATGACTTCAGCCCTCCTTTTCTTTATTTTGGTTATTTAAGGCCTCCAGCATTGCCTGGTTCTAGCAACCCCTCGTTTGCACTTTGCCTCCCTGCCACAGACACAGCTGCACTGTAGGACTGAGAACCACCAAAATAGGACTGGCTCGTATCATGCAAGACTCTCAATTACTTTGTTGGTCTTGCTCCGATATAAGTAAATGGGAGTGCAAAGAGAACATGATCAGGCCCCATCTGCACTTTAATTTAGTCTACATTTATGCTACTTCTACAGGATATAATCGTACAAAGTACTGAGCATCCTCAGCTATCACTGATGTCAATAAATGGAATGAATTCCTGAGCAAGTGTTTCCAAAAGATCAGACATGTATAGAGTTTGCAGTGTTGTAGTCATATTGGTCCTACCGTAGGAGAAACCTGTCGGTGATGTAATATCTTTTATTGGACCAAATTCCGTTGGTGAAAGAGACTCTTCCACTCCCAGATGTTGGTCCAATAAAATGATATTACCTCACCCAGTATGCATATAGTAAAGGCTATGCTTGACCCAATCAGGGGTTCAAGCAACAGGTCAAAGTATTCTTGCAAATCCAGTAGCTCTGGAGATTGTCAACCAAGCCGGAAAGCAATAAAGATGAGATCAGAAATGGGGCATAGTCAAATTCTTAAATAAATCTAATTCCATAATAGAATTTCCCATGTACTCTAGTGCACAATTGAGCCAAATCTCTATACCTGTGTTCAAGGTTTGTTTATCCCAAATTCCACTGGATGCGTCTACACTTGTAAATTAAGTCGACTTAAGCTTGCTTAAGTCAACTTAATTTACTCTGAATCTACAGTACACTATCCTTAAGTCGACTTAAGCAGCTGCTTAAGTAGACTTAAGGAAAAATTAAGTCGACTTTACTAAACCTCATTTTAAGTCGACTTTCTACTTAAGTCGACTTTCTAAAGTTGACTTAAGCCAGTGTAGACGTGGAGTACCCCTAAGTCAACTTTAAGGCTCCAGGGCTTCCCCACTGCCCTCCCTGCCAGGGTGGCTGGCACAGCCACAGCCTGGCATGCCCCCCCACAGGGCAGGGCAGAGCCCTGCCCACCATGCCCCTATGCCCCTGCCAGGGTCCCTGTCCTCCTTTGCCCCATTGTACCTTGGTACAATGGGGCAAAGACTGAGCCCCCTGGCACTTGGCAAGGGGTGCCCCCCTGCCACCATGGATCTGTCCCAGGTCCACCTAGCCCCTACAATTCGACCTAGGCGTCCAGTGTGGACGCTCTAGGTCGATTTTGTAGGGTCCCCTCAAAGTCGACTTAAAATTTAAGTGTGGACATGCTAAGTCGACTTAACAAAGTCGACTTAAAGTTGACTTTGTTAAGTGGACTTAGCTAAGTCGACTTAAATTAACAAGTGTACTCATAGCCTATGTAAACTTATTTTAATGCCTGCACATTCCCACTGAAAGGGAAATACTGGCATGTTGCTTAAATACCTCTGATGTAGTTTGCTCAAAATCTTAGCAGCACTAAACTGTAATAGTCATTTTGGTTTCAAACAAAACAAAAAAAACCAGAAGAAAATTAGCTTAGCATTCTTTTGTTGTTTACAGAAGCAAGTTGTTATGTTACTGAATGCAGACTAGGCAAACAAGCACAACATGTTTTTCTAATCTCTGATGAGAACAATATTATTTCCAGTGAGAGGAAACTATAGCTGGATAGTTATGACTGGAATATAAAACATAGTGCCCTTAACTTTCAGGACACCGAAAAGAATTTGTGGAAATTACATGAGGATAGTTACTGTATGTTCTGAACTAGTACCTATTAATACAATGTACTTTAAGGGGCAAAACATTTAATATATCCACAATGTTGCTTGTGGTTTCATGTAATACACTCTTCGAGTTTCACTCTAGCTTGACATGCGACCTTTTTGAGAAGGGACCTTTCACAGCTGGCCTTACGGGTCTCTTCTGAACCTTTCCCTATCAAGTGGAGGTTTCTGCTGGGAAAGTAGCAGCACTTTGACCTTTGACATTATCCAGAGCAGTTTGACTTTGCAGGGAATCCACACACGAGGCTCTCGTGGTCGTTTTTGCATGTTTTGACTTAATTAATCACATTCTTGAAGGTATAGATTCATAGCTAGAGTTGCTATAAACTGTATTGACCCCGTTAGCGTGCCCACTGCAAACCAAGAGTAAAAGACAGCTAACATCAAAAACCCCCTTAGGCACTAGCACTTATCTGCTGTGGTGAGATCGTGTGGTGAGTATCTTTTTGTGGCATTATGAAACCTAGAAAGACATTAGCAATTCTGTTAAATTTTCATGTACTACACTCCTTTTAGGTACTGAACTATACAATTTATGGTGGGGAGGGGTGGGGAAGCCTGATGAATTTTCACCACCATCTCCTACTTCAGGAGCTACTTAAGGGACCAAATAATACTTTACTATTGTATAGTAATAATTTATGCCTAGCCTTCCTCACCCGCCTTCTACCCCCAGAGGATGGTGTGTTTGTTTCAGAGAAGAAAATATTGCAGGTGCTGTAGAAGAGTTATATATGTTGGTGTAGAAACTCGTGTGTTTTGTTGTTGATATATTGCACTGATGCTTTATAAATAGATCTTTATTGTCTCTTCAACTGTGATGGAGCTACATACTGATTTTATTATATTTATGTTTAAAGCAAACTTAACACTCTGCAGCATAATGCTTCTCCCTGATCAAAGATTATAAAATCCTATTTCCCAGTATTTCCAGAACCAGCTGCAAACAGAAACTGGTGGTCAGATTGTTTTCAAAGCTGTCTAGGCACTTATAGCTCGACATAAACACCCAGTGGGATTTTCAAAAGCATGTAGGCAAGCTAGGCTCGTACGTCTGACTGATTTCAGTGTGAGGGGCCTAACCTGCTTCGGTGCTTTTGAAAATCCCACTAGGTACGTAAATATCTTTGAAAATCTGGCCCTTGCACAAGTCACTCAATGGCCTTGTAGCCCATTTCTGGAATAGCATGAAGAGCAAGATTTCATTGAAAACCAGATTTTTCAAGAGAGCTGATTTTTCCCAGGTAAACTACACCACTGGGGTGTGGGAGGAGAGAGGAGGGAATGCTTAAAGAGGGATATCTTAGCAGTAGCCACTGGAATCAGGGCATACTGAACCATTCCATGACTTGCCACGATACGCAGAGGTGTAATCTTTTGTAATCTGGACCCATGTCAGATAACTGGGGGCAGGAACTAAAGACCAGCACTATTTTGTGTGTAACGTATTTATTACAGATGGTGTCCATGAGTTTTAAATCTTGAAATTAACATGTTTATAAAGAGGATTGTTGCAAAATACCATTGTCGTTGTCTAAATAGGTATATTTTGAAAAGAGTCTGATCTTGTGATTTGTAGATTTGTGTTTTATTCTTGACTACAGCTTCCTTTGGGCAGGTTAGCTATAGTCCCTCTGTCTCCATTTCTACAACTGTAAATAGGGATGTTAACACTTCTTTGAAGGGATCATCCATGAGGTTTCTCGCTCCTGCAGAGTATAGCTTGAGCCAGGATCCCTGCTGGCTTTTACACCTCCTTATATATAAAAGCCATCCTCCAAATGTTCAACCTAATTCCTTCTTGGGGGTGATCAGCAAAGAAACTCCCGGTCTTCCACAATTTCAACCTTGCATCAGCCTGTCCCCAAGATCACTTTCAGTCATTTTTAATCCTATTATCAAGCTGCTTCTGAGGTGGCTTAAAATGTCAGGTCTTTGAGTTGATGCAAAAGCTCATTTTTTGCTTGATGTTTCCTGCCTGTTTTTTAAAGTCTGCAGTGCGTGGGTTGAACATTTTGAAACCATGCCTCTGTGCTACAGTGTACAGCTCTGGCACATTGCAGCTCTTCCTTGGCATGGTGGCCCTTGGCTCCAGGGCTTTTGAGTTTTTAACCTCGGTGCTTTGATGTGTAGTTTGGCACGCTGCTCTGGCACACTGCCTTTGAGACTCTTGAATAGAAGGATCTACCGAAGAGCAAAGCAGGGTAGTTGTTTTTCTAAAAGTCACTCTGTTCAAAGTTATTTCATTTGCAGCACTTGCTCACTGAGAATAAATATGGCTTCAAACGTATGCAAGGGATCTTGCACCACCTGTGACTAAAGCTGCTTTCCTATTATACATTCCTGCTATTTACACCTTTAAAATCCGGGAGCCAATTTTTCAAACATAGGTGCCTAAGGGCAAAGTGCACCAGAGGGTTGTGATTTGTGAAGTTTGTGAATGTTCTGCAGTCTAAAGGGTTACCTACTTTGCCTTAACGCACCTTTTAGAGCACACACCCAGGTCCACATGGGACAGTTAGAGCACAACGTGTTGTGTTTTACAGATCACACCCATCTAGTGTGACTTGCTAGCACCATGCTGACAAACTCTGAGTTGTTCCCCTTCCCATTTTCAAGCAAGTAAGAGAAAATTTGTACTAGTGATTGGAAACATGAGAATATTAGGATGGATAAATGTGTCATTGCTTTTGCGAGCATCTGCTTCCTTATGCAAAACTATTGTTCCTGTCCATCTCCAGGTGATGCTATTATATGTAGTCTTCTAAGTTCTTGTTTTAGGTGCAACCAAGTTTTGTCTCCTGGAAAGAAATCCTATGGTGCTGTTTGGCTTAAGCAAGGTTACATACAGAGGCAGCTTCTGGAGAACTTTTTCTTTGCCGTGATCTCTGATTTGAGTTAATTCTTGAGGTAGAGTTGCTCTCCAGAAACTGGGTATTGGTGTTGGGCTGAGATTCCTGAAAGAAGGTATTGCCCTGCTTGCTGTTTGAGCACCTCATTTCAGGACTAGTGTGTACGTGTGGACAAAGCCCGGTACATTAAGTATATCCAGAGTCTGCCTGATGGTTTTTTACCTTCCATGGGAAGCAAGCCCAATCATCTACTGCCACTTGACAGAGGGATGACAGTCATATTAAAATGGGACACTGGTGTCAAAAGAAGAGAAAGAAATAGACATTTGCCAAATTGATAACTGCGTGACCAGACACGTACCTGTCTGTTTTGGTTCACTATTGCCTGCGGTTTTTTAGGTGCCTTTGTTATGCAAAGGTAACGCTTTGGATTTGTAGAAAGGAGTATACAGAGGACACTGCCAGCAGGGTTACCAAAATGAACAAACCACAAATAGGGAAGGGACTGGGACTGCTGAATAAAGATGGGGGGGAACAGTTAAGACCCTCCCAAGTCCTTTTGATTCTTGCTTCACTGACAGGAGTAGAAGACCAGAGTCCAGCAGCAGGCAATAGACAGGTTTATTGGGATCTTTTTCACGCAAGCATCCGTTACATCCTCTAGTCGTTTACACCAATAAATTTCCTCTCTGCTTCCTGGTTTACCTCAGTTTTATAATGTATTTTAACCAATGATTAAAAAAATTATATTATAAGATGATTCTTTAACCAATCCTAACATATTGTAACCTAATTCTTTAACCAATCATACACTACTACCCTAACCGATTACAATTAATTCTGAGACAGGCAGATTGAAACAATCAAAGAACCAGACAGAAATCATTCAAATAGAAAACAGAGAGTTGAGTACCATAAGTACAAACAAGAAGAAGCATCGATTTTACAGCCAGAACTGTTGATATCTAATCCTGCCTCTGAGCCAGAGCACAAGGCCCCAGACTGTCCCAGGGAGAGAAGGCTTGTGGTTTTGATTCTTTGTTTTGATATCCTTGTAACTAGCTAAGTAATAAGAACATACTTAAAAATCATAGGATCATAGGCCTTTACAGGCTGGCCTAAATATCTATATTCTAATAGCAACAGGCTGCCTTGCATTGATTTTTTTCACACACAGATAAGGATGCTGTCAGTTCATATTAATGGATTTCCTCTTTGTTCTTATGTCTGGAGGCATAGGTGGTCATAGCAGGTGGGGCTGCCCACTGGGTCTGGAGGTAGGGCTGGAGACTTGCCCTTTCACCAGCCCGACCCATTTGCCACCTTCTCCAAGGCTATGGAGGCCAAACACCACAGAACACATTGAGAGGCTTCCTTGAAGGTGAAGGGAAGGATGGGCACGTTGTTCATTCCAAGCATCTCTGATCCCAGTCCACATGATTCTGGTACCTGCTCACAAAACCAAATCTCAACTAAAGCCTTAAAACACTGAGCTCTGCTCATGATAAAGAAGAGTGAGTAAAAAAACAAAGTCTTCTCAAATTCCTATTTATATGTCTTTTCCTTCAATAAATTAAAATATGCTGCACTTTCAAAAACATTTTAAAGGCTTGAATCACAGGATCTTCTCATGTTCCTCACTGTCAAAATACACCCAATTTACAAGTGAGCAGTGCTCCAAAAGTGTCAACATTTCTTTGGCTTCCTGCGATTTCAGTCCATTCGAGAGTGGTAACAACTAGAAAGGGGTGAAGTTGGCACCATACAATGAGGTACTCTGTAGTGACTCTTCCCTCAAAGCCTGAGGCACTGCTTCGTAATCTGGAGAACTCTTCAACCACTAGGGCTTATAGTTTGTGGCTGGCTCCACCATGCTGGTAGAGACACTGGACATGGAGACGAAAGATTTAACTTACTGTCATGCTCTCATCAACCCCTATCAGCCAAAAGTAGGGAGGCACTGCTAAATTTTTCGGTGTCATGTACAGGAATGAGGCTGAATAGACTTTCTCCTGGAGACCAAGGAAACAATGTAATTAATCAGAAAGCAGACTGGATTTAAACTATTCTCTTGGAACTAATGTTTGTCTATATTTGTAGCTTCCGTGTTTTTTTATTTCTTGGGATGTTTGTTTCTTCTGTATCTGACAGGCGTGATTACATTCTTTCTTTCTACATGCTGTAACAGCAAGCGGTGTTTTAGTTTATTTTATGCCATCTTAAACTTCCTCTTCCAACTAAAAAATGAAATCCAGGAGCTTTTAATACTTCTGATTTTCCTAGTTAGTAGACAGTGAAAGTTTGAATCAACACTCTGTCTACGGCAGATACTGCAGAGGCATTTTCACTTTCAACGACGCAAGGAAGGAATAGGGTGTGAGAGAAAAGTGGGGAAAGTGTTTCTGGGGGAACAGGCCTCTTTGGGGAAAAAAAGATAAATGAGTGCACAGGCATTTATCTCTTGCTACAACCTTGCCCCTTCCTGACTCAGGTTTTATTCCCCCTTCATTGTCATGTCAGAAATCAGCCCCAAAGCCTGCAGTTGCCAATCCCATGCAGAGCCCTTATGAATTCGGTGGGACTCCATGGGGGTGCAGCAGTCAGCTCATCTGCTATCAGTTATAGCAGGGGTCCTCAAACTACGGCCCGCGGGCCGGATACGGCTCGCCAAGGTCATTTACCCGGCCCCCGCCCCTGCTGCGGCCACGGGCAGCGCTGCGTCCAGTTCCCCCAGGGCGGAGCAGGCAGACTCAGGGCTGGGGCCAGAGGCATTGTTGTTGTCGGGCTGGCAGGGCGCCGGCCCTGAGTAGAAAATCCTGAGCCCCGAATCTATTTTCCCCAGCAGGCACATGCGCACCCAGGCGGAATGCTGCGTTCCGCCCAGGGGCCCCAGCGAAGCCGCAGACTCCTGCTGCGGCCAGGCTGGGGAGATTCAAATCTCCCGCTCTGAGCATGCGCAGACAGAGCGTGCTCAGGGTGGGAGTGACCTGCCCCAGGAGCGGCTCTGCCGGCCACCCCTGCAGCTGCGAGCCTCCGGCCAGGTGAGGGGGCTGGGAAGGGGCTGGAGGGAGGCCTGGAGAGGGGTGGAGGGGAGAAGGAGACTGGCTTGGTTAGAGGCCTGGGGAGGGGTGGAGGGGACAAGGAGACTGGTTGGGGGCTGGGTAGTGGTGGAGGGGACTATGCATGGCAGAAGTGGGGACTTCGTGGGGGGCTGGGGAGGGAGGGATGGAGTTAGTGGCCTGTGGAGGGGGCATGGGGAGAAGGAGACTGGGTGGGGGCTGGGTAGCAGTGGTGAGGACTATGGGCAGCTGGAGGGGGACTGGGTGGGGAGCTGGGGAGGGATGGATGGAGTTAGAGGCCTGGAGAGGGGTGGAGGGGACATGGGGAGAAGGAGACTGGTGGGGGCTGGGGAGGGGTGGAGGGGATTATGGATGGCTGGAGGGGGACTAGGTGGGGGGCTGGGGAGAGATGGAGGTGGTTGGGGGATGAGAGGGGGCTAGGGATGGAGGGGCCTGGGGAGGTGTGGAGGGGGTTTGGGGGCTGAAGGGGGGTGGAGTGAAGATGGGGGAAGCTGGGGAGTTAGGAGGGCTGGAGTGGGGGTTTGGGGGCAGGGGTGGGCTGGGGGCCACAGCCCTGGATCTTTTTGATATCCAGCAACGCCCCTGGCTGGGGCATGTGCACGCGCCCGCCTGCTTGCCCCATGAGGCCGGGGCAGCGGGGTGGCCATGGCAGGCTCCCGGGCTCCCACCCGCCGGCCGCCTTGACTTCCCGGCCCGGGGCCAGGATCGGCTCCGCTCCGCCGACAGCCTTGGCCTCCCGGCACAGGGCCAGGATCGGTCTCCGGTGCTGGGGTCTGCTCTGCTCTCCCGAGGCCGCGTTCGGGTCCCCGCCGCCAGTGGCCTAGGCTTCTTTCTTTCTTTTTTTTTTTCTTCTTTCTTTTCTCAGCTTCTTTCTTTCCTCCTTTCTCTTCTTTGCCTTCCTTTCTCTTCCCTTCCTTCTCTTCTTTGCCTTCCTTTTTCTTTCTTCCTTTCTCTTCTTTGCCTTCCTTTTTCTTTCTTTCCTTCCTTCTCTTCTTTGCCTTCCTTTTTCTTTCTCTTCTTTCCTTCTTTCTCTTCCTTCCTGCCTCCTTCTTTCTCTTCCTTCTTTCCTTCTCTCTGCCTTTCTTTTCCTACCTTCTCTCTTTTCTTCCTTTCTCTTTTTTCTTTTTCTCTTCTTTGTCTTCCTCTTCCTTTCCTTCCTTTCTTTTTTTTCTTTTTCTCTTCTTTGTCTTCCTCTTCCTTCCTACCTCTTTTTTCTTTTTCTCTTCTTTGTCTTCCTCTTCCTTTCCTTCCTTTCTTTTTTTTTCTTTTTCTCTTCTTTGTCTTCCTCTTCCTTCCTTCCTTTCTCTTTTTTCTTTTTCTCTTCTTTGTCTTCCTCTTCCTTCCTTCCTTCCTTCCTTCCTTCCTTCCTTCCTTCCTTCCTTCCTTTTCTTTTTCTCTTCTTTGTCTTCCTCTTCCTTTCCTTCTTTTCTTTTTTTCTTTTTCTCTTCCTTCTTTCCTGCTCTTTCTTTCTTTGCTTCCTTCCTTTCTTTCTCTTACTTTTTTCTTTTTTTCCTCCTTCCTTCTCTTTTTTCTTTCTCTTCCTTCTTTTTTAAAAAGCTTTTTAAAAATTAATTTTAAATAAAAACCTTTCTAAAAATTAAATTTCAATTCAAAATTCATTCAAATTAAATTAATTAAACACAATTAATTAATTCTATTTACAATCACTTTAACTTCAATTAATGCCTATAATTTCTGTCGTGTGAGTTTGCACAAAAATTTTATTCAGAAAAAGTTTTGCACACGGCTTGAAAATTTTGCACACAAGCCGCCAAACCTAGAGGGAACATTGGTTACTAGTTGCCTACACAACAGCAGGCCAGCAGGCTAAAATTGGTCAGTCCCACACTCTGGGCCTGGCCAGAGCCCCACAGCACCAACAAAAAGTGTGTGGATTCATTACCGCCTGCCACCCAGTACTCAGAAACACAGGCCAGCAGCAGACGTGATAGCTACGCGTTCATGTTTTTTTCAAACTATAGTACGGCCCCCCAACAGTCTGAGGGACGGTGAACTGGCCCCCTGTTTAAAAAGTTTGAGGACCCCTGAGTTATAGCCTCGGTGCCCTAATTTGTTGTAAGGCCTTTGTGACAGGAACGATTGTTGTATGTGAGGTATCTAGCACACTTCTGGGTGCTGCAAAATAAATGATCCTTCTGTGCATTTTTAAAGCAGCTATCACCATAGTATGTAAAAGTCACATAACATTCAAGGAGCATGCTCACAAGAGGACTACGTATTACATGTGTATTCCTCTCAAAGTATTTTCGGCTCTCTGAATCCTTCACCTGAGTGGGGATGCAGATCTGTCAGTTCTTGAAATCAAAGGTATTTTGGCACCTAAAGGACATGACGGAGAGTCTATTTACTGACCAGCTGCCTTTGAAAATACCAGGAAATAAAACCGAGCTTTGGTTAACCACATGTTTCAGTTTGGGGTTGTGATGTAATATCTGCAGTGTCTTCAGGTGTGCACACTATTGTAATAGAAAGAGAAGGGAGTAACAAGCATAAATAACGAGAGTCCTGTGGCACCTTATAGACTAACAGATTTTCTTCGGCATAAGCTTTCGTGGGCTAAAACGTCAGATGCAGTGTGCAAACCTGGGTTACCTTCCTGTGAAAATGTATTTTTGTTATTTGCAGGTGAGAGGATGGGAACAGGAAGGTTAGCTCATGGCTGAATGTGCTACACTTATTTACGAAATAAGTGTATTTACTACATCTACACATGGCTTACTCATGTATGTCTAAAGCCTGGTCTACACTGCCGGCGAAAGTAGCTTGCATATCTCCTGTCGACTTCCTAAATTCTGATAGCATGGTGTCTCCACTACACTGTGCCAATGGGAAATGCCCTTCCATCAATGCAGTGTTAATCTTTTGTGGGGTGGATTTATTGAGTTGATTCTGGCTTAGCTGAGCAGGTCTCCACTGCCATTTAATCAATGCTGCAAAATTGACCGTGTCATTTAGTCTCTCTTTGCCTCAGTTCCCCCGTATGTAAGTACAAAGATAGAGATAATAAAACTTCCATTCCTCAGAGTGTTGTTGTGAGGATAAATACTTTAAAGTTTGTGAAGCACTTTCAGATCTATTGATGAAAAGCATTAGATAAGAGAAATGTATTAGTATTTAAAGGTGTGATCCCTGCATTTTGCTGATTGGAATTTCCAAATAATGTTAATTAAAAGAAAAACAGTCTACCTAGAACAAAAGATGGTGCAGAACAAAGTCTTTGGCTAGATTCATCCCTGAAATCATTGGCGTTAACACCAGGAATGAAAATAGCTCTTTAAGTCTTCAGGTGTAAAGTTAATAGAGAAAGGAAACCACTTCTTTGGGGGTTTTTTCCCTCTTGTATTTTTTTCACAGTTATGTAGCCAAATACAATTAAGCACAAAATATAACTGAATTCTGCATGACAGGTTAGAAGCTGCTCTTAAATGAGTGCATGAGTAATAGCTGAGTCAGCTGAGCCCAGCCCCCTCTGCTGTGTGCTCCTTTTGTTATATTTAAAAAGACTGGTAAGCACTAAGAAGTCTGTTTCTGATCAATATTAGTAAGATTCCCTACTATATGCTTTGCTTACCAAAGTGGACTGAAGAGGTATTGTTGTCTGCTTCATGTATTACGTCTGGTAAATAAATGGTTGCGGTGGCAACTGCCTAAAAAGGTGGAGGGGTCATGGGTACCACATAAATTCTTTAAACAAAACTAGATCATAGCAAATTCCAGTGTTAGACTTCAAGCAAGGATAAAAGAGGAGGAAAGGCTTCAGACAGCTTTTTCCTTTTGTAAACTTGCTGCTTTACAGGAGGAAAAAACCCTGCTAAAAGATGTCTTGTTCAAATTAAAAATGTCATGAATCGAGGCAGTGGATTGTGGAGGGCTCTGTGTGCCTTGCTGCATGAATGCGAAAGAGAAAGTTATTTTGCCTTCAAATAATTCTGGGTCTGTTGTGTTGGGTTGAATTCTACAAGAGGTAGATGATTTGCACATGTTATTACTTTTAAGCCAAAGGCTTTATGTGTTCGCTTTGGAAAGACTCAAAGAAGACACGGTACTTTCCTCTGTTTGCAGAGTTCTCATCTCCCTGTCTGGCAATTTGCTTCTTTTTCCTGGTTGAAAGTATGAATGGTGTTCTCTCTTGTTGGGTTAGAAGGAAGTGGTTGTTTAGTATCTTTAGTCTTGCTGTGATACTTCTTCATTTCTTAAACCAATGTATAACTTGCTTTGTGGCTCACTTGGGAATCAACATCCTAGCTCTGTGTGGCTAGTGTCTTTTTTCCAGTGGCAAACCCCTACCTATGGTCTGTGTTTTACACCCAGTTACCACTCCTAAAAAATCACATTGGTCATGTCTGAGATGCCTCCTTACCCCCAGTACTTCAAATAGGCGATAAGCCTGGTGCCTGTGGTCTATGCTTGGCAAATGTTTGCTTTTTAATTGTGACCATTGGGCTCCCTGATTCTTAGGTGTTTTACTTCACCAGTATGGAGCCGTGAAGTTCCCAATTCTATGTCCATTGATGCTGAGCTGACTTTTATAGCATCTCAGTTACTGTAAACATATGAGTCACAAATCCTTCCCACCTCTCTGCACATTGGGGATTGAGTCAAGGCTTTGCCCACTCTACACCCACTTACAGGTGTGTGGGTGGGAGAAAAAAATCCACCAGGAGGAATAGAGTCATGGCCACATCATGAGCCTGCTTTTCCCCCTGCACCCAGACTCACCACGCAGAGAGAGCCCTATGCATGTGGCTCATGATCCTTCACTGATCTCTAAGGCCTCGGGAGAAATACAGCATTCTCTCATTACCACACTCAACCGTCTGTCACCCAGTTGGTGGATGACCGGGGAGGACACTTTCTTTCTTGGGCCATCATCCTTCTTGCTGTTCTGAAGAAAGTGGCTCTTCCCTCTCACTTTCTCAGAAGCCTCTTTCATCTCATCCCGGCGTCTGCCTTCTTGCTTCTGGGTAGGGAAGAGGGAGTTCTCTCTTTTCTTAGCTGCTGATGAGGAGTAGGAGACCCTCCTCTTGTGGCTGATGGAGAGAAAGGAAATTTCTGCCCTCCTTACTTCTTCCCTAGTTGATAGGAGGAAAGGGGTTTCCATTCATCTGATCTCTGTTCTCTTTCTTTTTCAAAGGGAACTTGGTGCGTGTTTTCTGGATGGTTTCTATTGCCCTTCCACATGGGAGTAGGCAGCATTAGAAGAGGAATTTCTGGATCCCATCTCCAGCTGGTCTTTCACGTGTTCTTACTAGCTCATGCCAAGCACTATGCCTAAAATCAGACTGCAGCAGTACAGAAAATGTGGGACTGATACTAGCAGAGCTCTTATGCTCTCAGGAAGTGGCTTCAGTTAGGGAAGAATTATTCGTGCTTCCTCCAACTTCTAAAACCACCTGGGCATGCTTTGTGTTTAGTGCATTTTACTAACATGCAAAATGACAACAAACCCACCTCCACAGCCTCCTGCGCCCTCCATTCCTAAGCCGGATGACCATAATGCTGACGGTTCTAATGAGCTTTCAGTTTCAAAGAAATTCACATGGTCATTTTCAACTGCTTACAGTAGGAAAAAGGATTATCTATGTCTCTAAAATTGTTCCCTAAATGCTCATTAGTCATAAATGTAGTAATTGAATAACTGGTAAGAAAAGATATTGTCTAATAGTAGCCCTGATCTTTAGAATGGACACTAACCACTTAATAATTACATGTTAGAATACTTGACCATTCAGACTGAAACAAATCTGCTGTGGGAGTGAGTGGTGAAAGATTTTCCATCAGAATAATTTCATCCCACTCTGGATGTACAGCATGAGCTGGCTGTGCATGTTAAGGAGATTCAGATGATTCTGAAGTAAAAGCTGTGGTTGTAGCTGTGTGAACTTTCTTGAACCTCCTCCTAGCTGCAAAGTCTTTCAGTGTTGGGAGAAGCACATAATTCTAGCCTTACTTTAGTCTTGCTCTTTGATGTCTTTTATTTCTTTAAATACACTGTTCTGAAATAGAAGCATCCTTGTCTATCCTTATTAAAAGAGGTGAACAAGTGATTGGAAAGTCACGCATGGTTTTTCTGAGCTTATAACCAATAAAACACTGGCACTTGTCTTCTAGGAAGTGGAGGAGACCAGCAATTCATTCCATATATACGCCACCAACAATGGTCACTTTTGGTTACTAATACCATGAATTGAATATAAACCCATGAGCTAGTGGGAAAGCTTTAAGTAATCCATATGTATGGATTTTAAATTCAGAATATGACATGCAGGGTAATCTGTCGCTGAGTGTTTCACAGCCTGGCTGATGATTTAACACCCAAAAGTTATGTGTTTTGGGGGGAAAGCCTGTTTAATCTCAGAGTAGGTTACACATTTGATTAGTAGGTGATTTCTGACAAGGCAATTGGATACCCTGTTTGAAAAAAAAAATAGCAGCAAAGCCAGATGTCTTCCATGACTGCAACATGCTACACTCTGAAAAGGCACATCAAAAAGTGAATATGAGTCAGAAATTGATGCAAAAAACACTAATATCACACTGGGGTGTATTAACAGGCTCTAGTATGTATGACATAGTAGGAGATGATTGTCCCACACTACTTGGCACTGAGGGGGCCCCAGCTAAAGTACCGTGTCCAATTCTGGGTGCCACACTTCAGGAAAGACGTGAGCAAATTTGAGAGAGTCCAAAGAAGTGCAACAAGAGTGATAAGAAGTTTAGAAAACCTGACCTATGAGAAAAAGTTAAAAAACCAGGAATGCATAGCCTTAAGGAAGGAAGACTGAGGAGGATCTGATAACAGTCTTGAAATATGTTAAGGAGAGTTATAAAAAGGATTATAATCAATTGTTTTCCATGTCTTCAGAATTTCTAGGACAAATAATGGTCTTAATCTGCAGCAAGAGAGGTTTAAGTTAAATTAAGCATTAGGAATATATTCCAGCTATATGCGGAGTTAAGCTCTGGAATAGTTTTCCAAGAGAGGTTGTGGAATCCCCATCATTAGAGGTCTTTAAGAACAATTTGGACATACACCTGTTAGAAATGTCTACATTTCTATGATTCTCCACCTGTGAATTGCATAACTGCCTTTCATCCAACAACAAAATAGCATAGTTTCTATCATTAAGGTTTTCCTCTTTAACAATATTGTGTTCCTGACCATTCTTGTCATAGACAAGGAGTCCTGTGGCACCTTTAAAGACTAACAAGTTTATTTATCAGATATGCATATCACAATGTGATAAATAAATTTGTTAGTCTTTTAAGGCTGCGTCTACACTAGTAAATTAAGTCGACTTAAGCTTGCTTAAGTCGACTTAATTTACCCTGCGTCTACACTACAGTTTCCTTAAGTCGACTTAAGCAGCTTGCTTAAGTTGACTTAAGGAAAATAAAGTCAACTTAATGAAAATTAAGTCGACTTTATAACACCACCTTTCAACTATACCTAAGGCTTAAGTCGACTCCCTAGAGTCGACTTAAGCCAGTGTAGACGTGGGGTAGCCCTAAATTGACTTAGGGCTACCCCAGGGCTACACCAATGCCCTCCCTGCCGGGGGGCACAGGGGGAGCCTGGCATGCCCCACCACAGGGCAGGGCAGAGCCCTGCCCACCCTGCCCCTATGCCCTGCCAGTGTCCCTGTCCCCCTTTGCCCCATTGTACCTAGGTACAATGGGGCAAAGGCTGAGCCCCCTGGCATTGGGCAAGGGGTGCCCCCCCTGCTCCTGTGGACCTCCCTTAGGTCCCCCTAAGCCCCTAGAAGTCGACCTAGGTGTCCAATGTGGACACTCTAGGTTGACTTTTTAAGTTCCCCTTTAAGTCGACTTTATTTTTAAGTGTAGACACACTAAGTCGACTTAAATTAACAAGTGTCGACATAGCCTAAAAAAGCCACAGGACTCCTTGTTTGTTTGTTTTGCTGAACTAGACTAACACGGCTGCCCCTCTGATTATTATCGTAGGCTATTCATGTTCACTAAGCTATAAAGTGCAGCAAGTTGTACTTAGAGTTTACCACACCAGAACAAATTTGAAATGTAATGCATTCTCATGAAAACTCATGTGAAAATAGAACAACCTTTTATTTTAAACAGAAGTTGTGCCAACTCAGCCCAGAAGATCTGTTGAACTTATATAAGCCCTATATAATGAATGTGGAGTTTCGAAGTTAGAGCCAAGGCAAGGTAGCGTGTGGAAACTCCCACTGTGCCTGTTGTACTTCACCCACCTTATTTGTGGATGAATAAACACACATGGATTCTAGAATCCATCAGTCCTGTTTTACTCCTTTGTATCTGTGCTCTAGCACCACCCCCGGGAAGGAACTTTAATATGGAGATAGCTTAAACCAAACCCCAATCCTAAAAATCTCTGAACTGTGAAGTGTCCAGATTAGGATCCAATCTTCATAACTTGGCCCCATCCCTACCTTTATCATAATTGATTAGGTGTCAAAATAAGCTTTCCTTTTGGGGAGAAAAACAATTAAACAGATTCCCTCCTGTGTGGTGGCACTGAATGTGAGAGAAAAGCCCTGTTGCAGAATGCCAGATTGGTGGGAGAGAATAGTTTGTGGTGGTACAAGGTATCCACAATGTACCCTCCACTGCAAATAGCCAGCACAGACTCAGAAGTAGGTGGTCCTAGCCAAGGATGAAATGTAGGTAGAGTGACAACATTTCACTGATTTAATTGTTCCCCTGAGTAGTCTCTGTGGCTATGTCTACACTTGGAAATTTAAGTCGACTTAGTGAGTCTACACTTAAATTTTAAGTCGACTTTGGGGGGAACTTATGAAGTCGACCTAGCGCATCCACACTGGATGCCTAGGTTGACTTCTAGGGGCAAGGGGGACCTAGGGTAGGTCCACGGGGGCAGGGAGGGCACCCCTTGCCCAGTGCCAGGGGGCTCAGCCTTTGCCCCATTGTACATAGGTACAATGGGGCAAAGGGGGACAGGGACCCTGGCAGGGCATAGGGGCAGGGTGGGCAGGGCTCTGCCCTGCCCTGTGGTGGGGCATGCCAGGCTCCCCCTTTGCCCCCCCCAACAGGAAGGGCATTGGTGCAGTCCTGGGGTAGCCCTAAATCGACTTAGGGCTACCCCACGTCTTCACTGGCTTAAGTCAACTCTAAGGAGTCGACTTAAGCCTTAAGTCGAATTAAAACTAGGTGTAATAAAGTCGACTTAATTTTCATTAAGTCGACTTTATTTTTCTTAAGTTGACTTAAGCAAGTTGCTTAAGTCGACTTAAGAAAACTGCAGTGTAGACACAGGGTAAATTAAATCGACTTAAGCAAGCTTAAGTGCAGACGCAGCCTGTGACTCCTATAGAACCTCAAATGAATAGTAAAACCATCACTTGCCCAGTGGAGCCCCTGAAGGAAGATGGAGATGGAAACACCTCTGAGCCAGGCATCCCTTACTGGTGCAGGAGGTGCATTTTTCACTTGTTTCATTCGGGGAGAATCTGGCCCCAAATGTCTGATTTCTCAAGTACCTTTATTTTTGCAGATATGCAGTCAGTAGCTACAGTGTAAAGTGCAAGGCTGGGTGTCTATTTTCATACCTAATAAAAAGATCACACCATGTTAAATGGAATTTTTATGTGCTATAGTAAAATCTTTTCTACTCAGTTGTATTGGGCATTGAATAGTTATGAGCTTTTAAACTGTTATTAGCAGCATGCATGATATAGCATAGTTATGTGTTTATTGTATATACGCACAGTGCAATTGGCATTTGGTAAGTAAATGGAGTTTTTAATGCACTTTTATATGCATACTACATTAAACAGAGGTAAGGAGAGGCGCTTTTTCAGGAAAATGCCTGTTTGCTTTTCTGTTTATCAACCTGATGGGTGTTTGGTTTTCCTTGTGTCTGCTCAGGAAACCAAGTCCTGTCTCCTGGAGCTTCTGTTGGAAATGGCCTAATGCCAGAGGCTGCAAAAGACCTTGGGCTTGCCGAAGGGACTGCCGTCGCGGCATCTCTCATTGATGCACATGCTGGAGGACTAGGTATTCTCGTACACATTTACCGTTCTTAGAAACAGAGATATTATTGAAATTAAATTTTTATGTGAAATACCCTTCTCTCGGATCTACAAACACTGGTGACCAAGCAGAATGGTGTCCTGATGCTGAAATGCCCTATTATTATGGAGTAGCACACTTAAAAAAAAAAAAAAAAAAAACCCTTTACAAATTGCGTACAAAGAAAGAAAGAGGGTGGATAAACATCACTAAAATCAAGTCACTAGGGCTGAATTTTTCAAAAGTGCCCACTAATTTTTGTTGCCTACACTTTGTTTCCCAACTTGAGACACCAAGGACTTAATTCTCGGGTGCTGAGAGTCCGTCGCTCCCACTGAGCTTACCATTGCTCAACACATTTGAAAAAAAAAATCTCAAGTAGAAAAAAAAACGCTCAGCCAGAAATGACGGGCCTGATGGGGGAATCACTCAGGGAAGTTCTCCAGCCTCTACTTTGCAAGAGACTAGATGGTCATAAGGGTTCTTTCTGGCCTTAAAATCCATGAAACTTCATTGACATTTTTTTCAGTATTTCATAAATATTCTCCTAATTTAATAGAAATATTCAAGCTCAAAAGTAGAAATATTTCTGATGAAAACATTTAACTGCAAATATTTAATCAGCTCTGTGTAGTGTTATAAGATCCATTTCATAGACCAAGAACATGAGTTGGAGAGACCTATATAATTTGTTCAGTATGACGGGGCCAGTTTGTGACATGGCTTGTGCGGCTTTGTGCAGCAAAATACCCCACTTCCCACCCCATCTACTACTTGCTTTAGTTACCTGTACCATTACTGGCAGGTGGTGAGGGACAGCCGGCTTCATACAGCTGTTACAGCTGTCACATTCCACTGCGGGTGAATGGGAAGGAATGGGAAATAGGCAGAGCATGGCTCTTTCCCCCACTGAACCAAGAAGCATAGCTGCTCTAGCATAATAGCTGATTTATGTAGCAGTAGGCTTAGATCTACTACACTTTACTTACTTCCCAGAGCATTGGCAAGGCCGAGGGCTAGGCTACGCTGTCGGTGGCACCTCCGACAGTGTAGCATCAATTGTGCGGGTTTGATTGAGTGTCCATAAAGACACGCTCAGTCGAATCCAGAGTTAGTTGGAGGTCGATTTGTTAAGACCTACCCAGCAAGCAGCATAGTGTTGATTCGATGGGAAGGCATTTCCTGTTAAATCAATGCTGTGGGGACCCTGCGGTGAGCAGGCGTTAGGCAGAAGGGAGCACAAGGTATTTTAAGTACTTTGTGTATCTCTCTTCGATTGCTGCCAAAATCCTCCCCCAACACACAGTGTAGACCAGCCCTATGACACCCTCCTTGGCTGCTCCATGGGCAGCACAGCAATTTACTGCTGCTTTCCCAGTGCGTATGCACTCACTATCTAGCCTAGTGCCAGTTAGTGGCAGAGCTGGAGACCAGAAGTCCTAGCTTCCCATAACCTGACACTGCTATCTCCTTCATCGGTAAATGCAGAAAAATTGAAACTGTGGGTACAGATCAGACAGTAGCACCTCTGACTACCATGACCCCCTTGTGCTTGGCTCTATACAGACAAATAAAGCAGACTCAGTCTGCCCCAGCCAGTTGACAGTCAACGTGTCAACAGGATACAAGAGACGGATGAAAAGAGGCAGGAAGACTTATGAGGATTAGGTGTGAATTAAACTAACAGAGTTTAGGATAAAAACAACCATCTAAAAAATGAAGGAAGCTGTGTTGCTTATAGGTATCGTGTATTTTAAAGAATGCAATGAGGAGGATAATAGAACTGTTTGGGGGCTGAAATAGTTGAAAGGTTCAGAGTTTTACCAGTACATTTGAAAAGAGCTTTTATTCAGAGGCTCCATGGAGCTATTGCATCTGCATTATCAAACTTCACTAGCTGAGTGTAGGTTGTCTTTAAAATTGTTCAGCTCCATGGCTCCCTACTGGCAGAATTTAAAGGGGTAATCCCCCTGGGTATGTCTACACTTGCACCGTAAGTTGACTTAACGATGCTTAAGTCAACCTAAAGAACGCTGTGTCCCCACTGGGTGCTTCCTTAAGTCGGCTTAATAACTTCACTTCTGAAGGTCGACTTAATGCCTAAGTCGACCTTGCTAGGTCGACTTAAAGCTGGTGTGGACAGGGCATAGCCCTAAATTGACCTAATAAGCCTCATGGCCGGGGGATGGGCTGGGGAGAAGGAGAGCCACGGTCGGGGGATCGGGCTGGGGAGAAGGGAAAGCTGTGGCTGGGGGAGATGGGGCTTCAGGGAAGGGAGAGCCTCGGCTGGAGAGATAGGGCTCCCTTCCCCCGAGCCCAATCTCTCCAGCCATGGCTCTCTTCCCCCAAAGTGCCATCTCCCCAGCCACAGCTCTCCCCAGCCTGATCTTTCCTGGCTGCAGCTCTCCTCTGTTGACCTAGCACCTGCCAGTGTGGATGCAGGCAGTCGACTGGAGTGTTCAGTGTGGACGCTCTAAGTTGACTTAACAAGTGTAGACATAGCCCCTGTGTTTAAATAATAGAATGGAGACCTTTGCACATTTCCTTTATACCAGTCCAACATGGGACATAGTACAAAAACTGCTTTCTACTTGTATATTAAGATTATAGGTATAATTCATCTAAAATAGCAGACAAAAGATTAGAATTAAATAGGTTGAAAACTGGAGTTTCCATTCTATGGGAAATTCCAAGATTTGAACATCAGGTTTTTTTCAAAAGTCAGGAGGAGGAGTTTAAAACCTTGCCTATTTTTTTAAAAAAAAAACAAAAAAAATTCCTGAAATATTTTGTTTTAACCTCATCAAAATTAATGTTTTATAAGGTTGGAATGTTGTTCCAATCCTAATTTTTATTGTATTTTTAGTTTATAATAATATATTGCAAGAAATTTTTTTTTTACTAGTTCTTGTTGGAATAAAGTTGGCTGAAAAACACCAGCTTTTTCTATAGTGCTATTATTGTGGCACTTTCAACAACTGCTTATTCTTCCATTGATTGTGGGGATCACAAATTTTTAATGTTTGATAAATTAAAAGTGCACTCTGGTCAGTTCTGATACCTGCTCTTGATGGGATCTGGTAGTGTTTTGTCTTCCCCCCACCCCTGTTTAAATAGATCTAGTATTTTGTTTTGATGCTTCCAAAAAGGTGCATGAGATAAAGCGTGCAACAGGGGAGGGGTCAAGACAAACCCACAAACAAAAAATATAAATCCATGAATTACAAAAGAGCAGAAAATAAGATGCAGATGGGAGGAAGGAAATGAACCAGTTGAAGTTGGGGGGTGGCAAGTGCCTTATAATAGCATAGATAAGTAGAGCCCTTCAAATCCGCGGACATCCACATTATATCTGCGGATATCGGTGGACCGTTTCTTGCAGAAAAACAAAGCCTCTGGATTAAAATTAGCAGATTTTAGAGCCCTGAAAATCCACGGATATCCACGGACCATTTCTTGTGGATGCAGATTGGATGCAGATACACATATTTGTATCTGTGCAGGACTTAATAGATAAGAGAAATTTTAAAATCAACCCATGCCTTGACAACAGCACATGAGAGCAAAGGGATTTCCTCTTAGAGTACATGTGCTATGGAGTTCATCCACAAATAAGGTTTGTGTTACCTTAATTTCCAAATAATTGTTGGTGCAAATAGCACCCACAGTTTGCCCCCACAAAAATGGAAGCTAGCTATTAAAAATCTGATCTGGTGTTAGCCATTCATTATTATCCATATAATCGATTTTCAGTTAAGCACTCCTGAGCTTTGAGAGTATGATAAATCTAGATTTGTTCTGAAGGCTTTTGTTTTTTTCACTGGTCTCTAGCTTTAGGTTTGTTTTCAAACTCAAAACTTAGCCCAGATTTGTCTGAGGGCTTATAGCCTTTTAAGCAAATATGGGATGATTGATGTTTACACATAAGAGGTGTCTAAATCTCTTCAGTTTTGCATGGTTTTGATGTGAAACCCATCAGAAAGAAAGGGAAATAGGTTGACACACTGACTCCCTTGCAAAATGAGGCCACCGAGTTTCACAGAGCTCCACTCATTAACTTTTGCAAAGAAAGTGCAGGACCCTTAAGTCTGGATTTGCCATTTAGTGGAAGTATTGGTAGAAATTATTTTCAGATGTCTTTTTAAATAGAAATGCATTTGTAATTTTCAAGTCCATAGGCATTTTCTGTTACTGATTTTGGGAGGGGGAGCAATTTATGTTGCTTTCAAAACTTTTCATTTCACCTTTAATGAATGTCATGCCATTAAGTTTACCCAGTCCAAATGTAGGTCAGAGTCATCCCTCATGCAGACTTCAGGAGAACTACTCACAAGATTAATTTCCCCTGCTGTTTTATTTACCATTTTCCTTCCAGCTGCTTTTTATCACTAAAAGTTTTTAGACTTAGAGCTCCAGCCTCATCTGGATGTTGAAATACATTTGTGATCTTTGGAATTAGGAAAAAGGAAGACAGCAACATCTGTCTGTAGGGTACGTTGTTCTCTGAGAACCATATGGCACAGCAAGATTTCAAGTTTCTGTGCTCTCTAAATGCCTGGGGTTTATAGTTGGAGTTTCAAGCAAGAACAGAAAAGAAGGATCTCTGTGTCTCTTGCTACAACTCGTCATTCTGAGAAGACAGTTCTTCTCTTCGTTGAATTTACCAGCCTTTATGAAAATGCATCTGTGATGCAGAGCTTTCATACTTTATTTGTCCAACTGCTAATAAAGTAATCGGGTGTGGTAGATGATGTCTGGGGAGATATGATTATGCATACTGCTTCCCTGATTTGTTATGTGATCTTAAACAAGATGCTTCACCACTCAGTGCCTCCATTTCCCCAGCCCACACTTTGTGTGTATTGTGCATTTAGAAGGCAAGCTCTTTAGAAGACTCTATGGATGTATCTACACTTATAAATTAAGTCGATTTAAGCAGGCTGAAGTCGACTTAATTTAATCCACATCTACACTGGGCTTTCCTGAATCTTAACAAAGCTGCACTAAAGGCTCAGCCTTTTCAAAGTGTTCCTTTGAAAGCAACAAGATATTGATTGTGTGGGAAACAATTATACTGAGAGCTGGCCTGATGACATAGGGCTAATTCATATACAGAGGAAGGAACAGGTCTTATCATCTACACTGTCAGCCACATGGTATATCAGTGAATAGATGTGAATGGGAAGTAACTTTTCATATCTCAGTATTCTCTGTCCAGACACCATTTTCCACAATGGCTCCACGTTCCCAGAAGGACGCTCTACTAGTCACAAACAAGGAGTCCTGTGGCACTTTTAGGCTGCGTCTACACTTGTAAATTAAGTCGACTTAAGCTTGCTTAAATCGACATAATTTACTCTGCATCTACACTACAGTTTCCTTAAGTTGACTTAATAAAAATTAAGTCGACTTTATTAAACCTCGAAATAAGTCAATTTAGGGCTTAAGTCAACTCCCTAGAGTCAATTTAAGCCAGTGTAGAAGTGGGGTAGCCCTAAGTCGACTTAGGGCTACCCCAGGACTGCACCAATGCCCTCCCTGCCGGGGGGGGGCACAGAGGGAGCCTGGCATGCCCCCCCCACAGGGCAGGGCAGAGCCCTGCCCACCCTGCCCCTATGCCCTGCCAGGGTCCCTGACCCCCTTTGCCCCATTGTTTCTATGTACAATGGGGCACAGGCTGAGCCCCCTGGCACTGGGCAAGGGGTGCCCGCCTACCCCCGTGGACCTCCCCTAGGTCCCCCTAGCCCCTTGAAGTTGACCTAGGCATCTAGTGTGGACGCTCTAGGTCGACTTTGTAAGTTCCCCCCAAAGTCGACTTTAATTTTAAGTGTAGACTCACTAAGTCGACTTAACTCCTTGTTTGTTTTGCTGAACTGGACCAACATGGCTAACCCTTTGGAACTTGTCTACCAGTCACAGATTCCCTGCTATGTCTGCACACGTTCAACAGGGACAGGGAAATCTAATGAGTGAACGCTGACAGCTAGAGCTGGAAAACCAATCAGACCGATCTCTCTGTGTCATTGTCCCTCACCCAGTTGATGTTGTACAGGCGGCTCCCACCCATGGCTGCTATGCAGGTGCACTGCTACAAAGGTCATGACCTGGACAAGGGCCGTCTTTCTCTGGTAGAGGGAGGGAGATGCATGGCAGTAGCAAGGAGAGTCTAGAACACTCGGACAAATTCACTGCAAATCTAGAAGAGTTAAAAGGAGGTTGTGGGAGGAGAGCTTTTGTGAGACGTAAATCTGCTCTGCTGAGTCAGGGTTGAAAAGGTGGGATTGGTGGAGAAAACGAAATAAAGATTTGGGTTGGAGAGAGGGAGAGTAGAGGTGTGAACAGGGAAGAGAGGCTGAACTAGAAGAAGAAGGCAATCTCTTTAACCAGAGCAGAGGGCAATCTCTTTAAAGCAGAAGGCAGCTCTCCTTCCTTCATGGCGACTGGCTGAGAATGCCTCTTTCCCTTCCACCCCTCGGTTCCATCTTCTTCAATCATAAAGTACAGGAAATAAATCTGAAACTACTTAAGGAAAAATAGTGCTGGAAGGAGAGGGTAGCAAAATAAGGAGGAAAGGGAGGATTTCACTGAAAATGGCTTTTAATAAAAGTGGGGGGGGGGGGGGGAGGGTGTCAGATTAAAATATACGGCCATTTTTTAAAAAGGAGAAAAATGTTGAAGAAAATATAGAGAGGAGAAAAAATGCAGGGAGAAGAGAGAAAACATTTGCAATGTGGAAAATTTAAACCAAGACATTGTGAGAATAATTAACTGCTCTAGTTAATGAAAAGTTGCCATATATTAAAAATGTGGTGTCACATGTTTTGGGCATTTTCCCCATGTTTTGTCATTCAAGGACTTGTTGAGAATTATGGTGTGTATAGAGAATCTGCTTTAGAACATCTGTGCACTCTAGATTACCCCATTGTACATTAACTTCTATTTGATGTCACAATTGTTCCAGTGAAATATGTTCTTCTGAGTGTATCTAAAATGGTCCACAAAGATAGAACAGTAAAAATAACCCCCTCTCATCATGCAGACTGAGCTATGGTGACATGGTGGACATTTAGTTTTCCTAGCTAGTAAATTTTGACATACAATCCTTTTCTGCATTTGGCTAGGTATAAAATATTTTTGGATGTTTTGAGCCCTAGAATCTATGACAGCTTTGAAGTCTGTGAGTGGGGTAGAGAGATGAAGAGTTATTTGATATTTATTGCTACAGAGGTCTTGAGTAGCTTCCAAGCTAGTGCATCTGAAATCTGTTACTGAAAAGCTGAAAACTGGAAGCTGAATAGATATATGCCCTTCATTCGACCTAGTCTATTAATTTTTAAAGTGCCTAGAGTTAAAATTGAGTATGGGAGGTCTGGCTGTTGAGGCTATGACCTCAAAAAATTGGAATAGAGTACCTGCTCCATTAAAACAGGCACCAGCATTTTAGATCTTTTAGTGTACTGTATCTTAAATACTTTATCACTGTGTAAAAAGAATTGAAATTATTACTACTAAGTGTTTTCTACCATTTGATCCTATCATGGAGTCTGTATGGTATAGAAGTTTGCTGTTTTAAGTCTGTCCCCTGGGAACCTTCCCCAAATACATTGTTTATCCCATGAGGCCATCCTTTTGTTCTACATATTTTAACTTAAATAGAAGTATTCGTAACAAATTTAAATAAAAAAGAAGTAAAAAGTATTCGTAACAGTATTTAAATTGTCCTAATAACTGAATGAAATGGCTTGATATTAATTATAAATTATATATTATAGTTAATGCTGTTCGTTCATTATAATTGTTATAATTAATGTTACCTGTCTTCAATCAATCACAAATAGAGTTTTGAAGACCTCACTGGAGGTAAAATCAGCATAAACACTTAAGGTGAAATTCTGACCCCAGCGAAATCAATGGAAAAATTTCTACTGACTTCAATAGGGCAAAATTTTTGCTGAAGTGATTCATATTTTCTTAGTCATTAACAATTATTGAACCATGAGACTTACCAACATTATGGGAGCCATAAAAATAAATTTCTATGTATTGTGCTGAAAATTTAGTACAATTGTATGCTGTAGTGGGCAGATAGTATTTTGAATGCCCTTTATAGTTTTAACTATAGTACTTCTTAGTTCAGGAAATTACCTGTGAGACTAAACTATGCGAAATCCTTAATGTGTAGTGGGGCATGTCACTGTCTGGAGGGTAAAAAATAAAGCATGCTAGGTAGCAGTAACACTGTAAAGATTCTGTTTATCCTTCCAAATAAATAAATACCATATGTGTACAGAATACCACTGATGTAGTCTCAGCCTAATCTACCACATGTGTTATTTCTTGTTCAAGTGGAATTCTGCATTTACATTGTATGTACACAAAGAGATTTAGGGCCAGGTTTATAAAGGGATTTAGGTACCCAAAGATGCAAATTGGTGCATAGTAGGATTTTTAAATGTGCCTAGGCTTTCAGCAGTGCTATTGGGAGGTCCACACAAAAACACCCTGCCATGGTAGTGACATAGTAGACTCTACAGTGTGTGACAAAGCAAGAAAACATTAAGGCCCTTGCCTTCAATTCAGGGTTCAACTCCCATCTTTTCCACAGACTTCCTGTATGACCCTGGGGAAGTCACTTAATCTCTTAGGCTACGTTTACACTAGAAAAGTTAAGTCGACTTAATAAGGTTGACTTTAAGTCAATATAAAGTTGACCTTATTAAGTCGACTTAACAAAGTCAACTTAACTTTTCTAGTGTAGACATAGCCCCTTATCGATCTTATTAAGTTGACTTAATGCTTTAAGTTGACTTAATAAGGTCAACTTGGGTGCTAATCCCCGTCCACACTGACTTTGTCGACTTAAGGAGTCAACTTGAGGCCTAAGTCAACCTAAAAGTAGGTGTTACTAAATCGACTTAAGCTTTCCTTAAGTTGACTTAAGGAAATGCTTAAGTCGACTAAATAAAAGCCCAGTGTGGACATGGCTTTGTTTAGGTTGACTTAAGCCTCCTTAAGTCGACGTAAGTTACCAGTGTAGACACCCCCTTAGCACTTCAGTTCTTCATCTGTAAAACAGGAATGACGATGATATTTCCTCTCCCCTCCCACCTCTTCATTTTTTCTCTAGGCTATTGAAATGGTAAACTCTTCAGTATAGAGGCTGTCTTTTTCTATGCATTTGTATAGTGTCTGGTACAATGAGTCCAATATTACTGCTGGAATATAAATAAAATAATAATAATGGATATAGAGGAGAGTAATTAATCTGTGTAACGTCCCATGCATTTGGAACAGGAATACGTCCTCATCTTGTCAATAAAACAGTCTCACTGATACCAGACTGGAATAGACCTTTCCGATTGTGAAATTGGTCTGACCTATATGCAGTATGGTTCCTTTGCCCCAACTCAGATGCTAAAACACTGTTTTATGAGCATTTGGTTGTTTTTTAAGAGAAGATTTTTTTTAATAGGTGTGATTGGTGCAGATGTGAAAGGACATAACCTGCCTTGTGAAAATCAGCCGATTACATCCCGACTTGCTGTGATCTGCGGAACATCTTCCTGTCATATGGGGGTAAGTTGATAGAAAGTCACAATGATAGTTTTGTGTTGATGCTAATGTCTCTGAAGAGAAAGAAACTATACTTTATTATTCCCTTATGCCTTTTTTTGTTATGCTGGTGTATATTTTATCTTTACCTTCAGATATTAGCTATATATTAACCATTTACTACCAACCAGGAATAGTAATGAAAATCAATGCAAATGCAAAGTCTTACACAATGCTACAGAAGCTTAAGGAGAGCAGTATGAAATCTGATCTGAGGACTCTGAATTGGAGTTATCCATGTCACTAACTAATGTGTTCTCTGAGTCTTCAGAGAAGTAGCTTGTGCTCTCCAGTAGCCCTTCTTCCCCACCTCCTCACTCAATCAATATAAATCCATCTCCCTCTGAGAGCTGCAATGATCTATATAGAATTATGATACGTATGATGACTTCAAAAAAACCCTTATAAGCAATTTTTGCTTTGTTAATTTTTCCTGATGAATTAACAAAAAAGCTTTTCCTTAGCTTGCAATTAAAATTTAGTGTCTGCTTTGGAAATTTATACCTAATTAAAATGTATGAGTCTGAAAGTATTCCATTTAGATAAGTACTCTTTTCTGCCATATTTTTTATTTAAAACTCATTACACTCTTAAATTTAGACTGATTATAACCTGAATTTCTCCCAAATGAGAAAATTGGGGTGGGGGTGGGTAGAGGTTTTGCTGTCAAGGAAAGACATCTCAAATTGGGAAAAAAGGGAACTACTGTTGTTAAATGATGTCTTTGCTACATTTATCCTCATAGGCTATGTCTACACTTGCTAAAATTAGTTCGAATTAGTTAGTTCAAACTACCTAATTTGAACTAATTTTAGTTAGTTTGAATTAGCTTAATTCGAACTAGCATGGCCACACTGGAATATTAGTTTGAACTAAGCAAGCATTTGCTTAGTTCGAATTAGCGATCCTCATTCATTTCAATGGCCGGTTAATTCGAACTAAGAAATTAGTTCGAATTAACATGGCCACATTGGTTAATTCGAACTAGTTAGTTTGAATTTACCCCTTAGTTCGAATTAAGGAAGCCCTTAATTCAAACTAACTAAAGCCTAGTGTAGCCATGGCTTTAGTTAGTTTGAATTAAGCCTCCTTAATTCGAACTAACTTGCCAGTGTGGACATAGCCCTTGTGTGTATTCATGGATATATGGTAATAAGACAATGTTAATAAACATGTTAATAAGACAATGACCTTGTCATATATGCCCCAGTACAGCAAAGATTTTAAGAATGCACTTAATTTTAAGCACCTCAGTAATCCTGTTTCTATTAAAATACAACATTTAGCAGGTACTTAAATCCTCTTGAAGTCAACAGGATTTGATTATGTACTTAAGCACATGTTTAAATTCCATGTTAAATCGGGATTTTAGGCCTAAAATCCCATCAGCCTTAGCCCTGGTCTACATCTGAAAAGCTATACTGGACGACTGTGGGTTTTGTTACTGATATAGTTATATAGGTAAAAGACTTGGTGTTGCTGCAGATATAGACGTGCCTTATACTAGTACCATTTATTTTGTTTCACAAACTTGTATTTTGGTATAACTGTATCAGCCTTTGAAATGGGGCCAACAGAGGGGATTTGCCATTTTAACCATAGCAGTATTGTTAAAGTGGAAACATTTTCTATTATTGGCAAGCCCTAATTGATGTATATTAGTACCCTACTCTATGAGTGTAGTCCCAGTGAAATATTCACAGAGTGAAGTACTTCTTGATGTAAGTAAGGGGGTAGTTTAAGAGCTTTAGGCTATGTCCGCACTTGTAAAGTTAATTCAACTCTGATAAGTCGACTTAACAGAGTGGCTACACTTTAAGTCGACTTAAGTCGACCTTGTTAAGATGACTTAACAGTAGACATAGCCGTCCACACTGGCTTTAAGTCGACTTAATAAGGTCAACTTAGTGCTACTCCCCATCCACACTGGCTTTAAGTTCACTTAAGAAGTCGACTTAAGGCTTAAGTCAACCTTCAGAGGTGGTGTTATTAAGTCGACTTAGGCTGTTATTAAGTCAAATTAAGGAAGCACTTAAGTCGACTTAATAAAAGCCCAGTGTGGACGCAGCTTTGTATAGGTTGACTTAAGCGTCCTTAAGTCAACCTAAGTTGCCAATGTAGACGCACCCTTAATGGCTTGAGCACCGACTTGTAGACAGGCATTTTTTCTGATTCTTGAAGAAACTAAATGGATTTTCATTGAAATATAATAACTCAGCATTTAGTATTTTCCCCCTTCTTCAGGAGTGTGTGTGTGGGGGGGAGAGTTGTTTGTTTGTTTTTCATTTTTAAAGGCACCACAATTTTCAATCAACAGGCGACAAGCAAATTGTAAGGTGTTCTGGATCAATGGTCTCCAACAAAGGGTACGCATACTCCTGGGGGTATGCAGAGGTCTTCCAAGGGGTACATCAACTCATGTAGATTTTGTTTAGTTTTACAACAGGCTACATAAAAACCACTAGCAAAGTCAATACAAACCAGAATTCACCCAGACAATGACTTGTTTATACTGCTCAATAAAGTACAATATTCATTTTCTAATTTATTTATTTTATAATTAGATGGTAAAATTAGAAAGTAAGCAATTTTTCAGTAATAATGTGCTGTGACATTTTTATGTTTTTATGTCTGATTTTGTGACCAAGTCATTTTTAAATGAGGTGAAAATTGGAGATATGCAAGACAAATCAGACTCCTGAAAGGGATACAGTAATGTGGAAAGGTTGAGACCCACTGTTCTGGATCAAATCTGTGGAAGGCCTTTGGCTTAAGTGTTCTTTATCGCTATCTGTTTACACTGTACCAAGTAAATATAGAGGACATAGGGCAATTGTGTGTGTTTTCTAATGAGATGTATATGCAGCTGCAGTTAGTTGAAATTAGCTATACCTTTTTTTAATTAGGGCTATAAAATGAAAGTTTATTATACTGATGTTTTGTTAGAAATATGTTTTTTCTCTCTCTCTCTCTTTCTACTGAGGGACCTTGAGGGCAATAGAGATTAATCATCGGGTTTAATTTAATGCAGTGGGAGAGAGACCTGTGTGGTCAGGCTGGCATTATAAAATACCTTTGATCTGCCTCAGGTGCATGGAGCCCCAGTGAGCCAGCAACAATAATACCTTTGTGAGATGATCAGAGAAGAGAGAAAGAGAAAATGGCCTGTGTGGAAACTCAGCGCCGTCCTTTGTTGTGGTTCTGGTGAACAAAAGAGCCAACTGTCAAAAGGAATTCAGAAAACAGAAAGCAGGGTTAAAGTGCAGCACTTGGGCAGTGGATTTCTTTCAGGGTTCTTGCAGGAAACTGTTCAAAATCATGTGCTGGATTATTATTTTTTTCCTTTTGGCATCAGTATGGGTGCTTTTGGTAGCGTATATGTCTAGGTATAATATTGCCATTCTCTAGGCTGAATGCTCCGTGTGTCACAGAATTAGATATTGCTTCAGAAGGGCATTTTCTTTAAACTTGGTTAGAAGCTCTGTGATCCAGTTTTCATTTCCTCAAGGAATATAGAGAATTTGAAGAAAAGGTTTTGCTAATCATGCCTTTGATAGTTTAGAAGTTATATGTTGAACATAATTTTTCTGATGGATAGAATAGTTTCATTAGTGGTGAAGTTCCCATTTTTTTAAAGTGAGGTTACATTTTTTTAAATTAACTACTGCCTTTCTTGGGCATTGAGATTCCCAGGTCACTTTATAAGACTGTTTCCACCGAGAGACTTGGATGGCTCAAGAAATGGGCCAACGCGTTTTATAAGTAGTTAGCTCAGACATTCAGCTCCAGTTCTAGGGTAGTACTCATCAAATGTCACTCTCCTTTAAAGTCGGATCAGTTTCCTTTGTAAAAACCCTAGGCTGTGTCCACACTGGCAAGTTAGTTCGAATTAAGGAAGGTTAATTCGTACTAACTTAAGCCATGGCTACACTAGGCTTTCATTAGTTCGAATTAAGGGCTTCCTTAATTCAAACTAATAAATTCGCTTATACTTTTCGAAGTAAGGGTTAATTCGACCTAATTAGTTCAAATTAACCCAATGTAGCCATGTTAGTTTGAACTAAGCGCTTAGTCCGAACTAACCAGCACATTGAGCTCAATGCAATTGACTAATTCAAACTAAGCAAGTGCCATGCATGGCACTTGCTTAGTTCGAACTAAAATATGCTAGTTCAAATTAAGTTAATTCGAACTAACTAAAATTAGTTCAAATTAGTTAGTTCGAATTAACTAATTCGAACTAACTTTGGTAAGTGTAGACATAGCCCTAATGCTTAAGGGGACAATACCAGGGTCAAGGCCTTCAAAGTCTACCCCTGACAATGCTGGGACTTCAGAGGGAATGACTGGAACAAAGGACTTTTGGGAACTGTTCAAAAACTGAGCCCCAGATGACACAGTGGAAGAGGCAGTGTCTGGAGGGAAGTCAATTGTACTCCACATGTGTTTTGCCCTTTTGTTGTTTTATACCTTTTTTCTCTGCTTAGTATGTTCCTACAATAGTAGGACCACAGTCGTACTTTGATTGGAAGAAGCTGTGCTGAGACACATTGTAGTAAGATGACCATACTTCCCTAAACTGAAAGCAGGCCACCTGGTATCGCTGCTCATCTCCCGCATCTCTTCGAATGTTCTTCCATGCCCTCAGTAGAGCCAAGCCGTTATCTAAAGCCATTGCCTGCCTTCCTGTAGACATGTAAACTCAAGACGGAATAAACTCTTTGATTCCTGGTGGCCATCAGTACAATGCTAATCAAATAAACAAAGGTATACATGATAGTCATAAAAAGAATAAATGTGGTTCCCATCTTCTTCATATAAGGGCAGTGTGAGAAAGCTTGAAGCAGTGCTATTGCTGTCCAGTGAAAAGAAATGTAGTCTCCAGAGATGTCAAACTAGCATTTTTCTTGAGCACCAAATTCATTTAAATAAAACATAAATAAGTAAACAATTTTTCCTTGAAATAGAATGTTTCTTAGATTGCAAGCTATTTGGGGTACGTTCCAGAGGATATTTGGGATACAGACCCCACCTTTATGTCTGTTTCTACAGTGCCTCTGTTGCGATTGCCATACAAGTAACAATAGTACCTATTTTCAGTATAATTTACAGGAAAAGAGTATCTGACTATTGAATTGGTAGCGCTATGTACAGTCAGACCTATTTATTAGAAGGCTCTACTGAGAAAAGATGCTATAAACTGAAATCTTTGAGCACATATGGCCAGAGGTCCCAGGTATACAGAATATGTGCCATCTCCATGTATTAAATAAAGGTAGATCTCGAGATATTTACATAAAACAACCATAAAATGTGCATAGGCTGTCATTTGTACCTTTTTTTGTGAGCTGTTTGGCCAGAGGGCAGTGTTCTGCCTTCCCTAAGTCCCAAAACAACCATTCCACTGTGCATATATTTGTCATCCTCGCCATAACATCTTTGTGAACTCACAGACAAAGAGAGTTTCTAGAAACATTTCTAGAGGGAGGCATTTTTTGGTCTCCAGTTCAGTTTAACGGACGGGGGAGTTTTGCGGGGGAGGAGAGGAGGGAGGGGTAGAGGAGATCTGAATTTGCTGACAGGTTGAATCCCAAATATACAAGGTGTGACACTGATATCCCTTTCAATTCAAGTTTTCTTTAATTTCACTACCTTAATGATGCTTTTCTCACTGCCTGTCCACTGTATGTTGGTTCTTCTGGAGATGATGTTTCTAATTTATGACAGTCAAGAAGTTTCCTTTCTAGATGAATTGCTGTCTCTTTCTCCTGTATGCGTTTCGACTCCTATGTCACAAACATATGTGAGTGTAACTGGCTGCACACAAGTGGGCTGATAGGGTACCTTACCCACCTAACTTGTGCACACACAAATGAACCTATTTTTCAGGGGTAGCATGTGTGTGCAGATTACTGCCTCACTCTGTTAATTTGGCCACTTTAATCCTGAACAGTCTGCAGTGATTTGTCTCTTTTGGGATTTTTCTTTTGTGCTTTATGGCACCATCTCCCACCAGCAACATGAGAACCAGTTTCTCTGGAGATTTCGCTGAGCAGCAGTGTACATAGTAAAATGGGAGACGTCTTAAGCCTTTCATTTTGCTGTCCCATCATTTACTATGGACTATTTTAAAATAATTTCCTCTGCTTATTTTTACCAAGCAGGGCTATTCTTTGTCTTCTTCTGTTAAAGGAATTTCAGTCTGATTAGTTTATTCTAAATTTGTTCATCTGATTCTCATGACAACTGTGAAACACAATAGAGCTTCTTTGCTCCACAATATCCACCCAAGCTGCCAGCTTTGTTCACACAAATAGAGTCTAAAGCACATTTCCAGCCCCAGAGCATGCACAGTACGTGTCCTTTGCAGTACATCCTGGGGTGGAGACTGCAGAGAGACGCTGGCTCAAAGTGTTCTTGTAACCTGATCTCTGTAATCTCTGTGGGAGCCAGACCAGCAAGTGGATTCAGTATATTTTGGCTCTCATATGAGAGCCTCCTCTTCGGAACATGCCACGTTGTTAAAGCAGCAGAGTCTGGCTGTTGAGTAGTTACTACAGAGGGACTCCTCAGCTGCTTGAAACTGTCTCCAAGAGGAAAACTTGTAGGAATCAAAAAACATTGTGCTCAACTTGCCAGCTCTAATTAATCTAGCTTAGTGGCACTATGCAATTCCTTTCTGGCAAGTGGATCCATGGATTGTGTGCCAATTTTCAGCCTTTCACTCTTCAATCTCTGCTGCACTCATATCACTGTGATGAAACGTGCAGTTTCTGAGGGGACAGGGCCCGAAGCTTTGGGCAGTGACTGTAGAGGCCAGCTGGCTGGGGCCCAGCATTTAGCAAAGGCAACAATTTGCCCTCTAACCAAAGGAGAGGTGCTAGGATGGGGAGGGGATGGGGAAATGCAGTAAAAAATAGAAACAAAACCGAAGCGATTGAAACTAAAGTAACTTGGAAATTTTTTTGAAAGGAATGGTGAAACAGAGAGCATCCACCCAACAAACCTCCACCCTCCCTGCTTTTTAATATTCTTCTCTGCTGTGAGGCCTCTCCTCTAAATATGAATCATACAGCTAGCGTCTTTTTTGAGTGAGGGAAATAAATCAGTACCACAGGAACTTCTCCCGTAATCTGTTCTTGTTCACTTCAGTTCGGCTGCTTTATATATTGCATTTGGCAGCAGTCACAATGCTGATTTCCCAGCTAATGAAGACATTTTACATTCAAGGAGGGCTGTGTGAAATGAAAACCATATTTATCTTACCACCCTGTTAGAGATTGCCCATCCTTGCTGTACCCATGACTCAGGCGCTGCAGCTGGAAAAGATCGTGGCGCATATTTGGAAGGTACTGTTACTGTTCAGCATATGGCCTTACAACGGTTACATTTCAACATACTATTAAAAAACAAAACGAAACAGAAATGAGCACAACTCCTCAAATATTTCTCTTTATTTATTTTCTTTTATGAAACTTTTTTCCTTTCTCTTGGCAAGGAGATCATTTTCCACTTCCCCATTGTTGGTGTTCATTTGTCTGATGATTATTTTTTGTGAGAAATTAAATATTTCCACTAGACGGGTGTCTAAAAAGAGCATTGTGTTTTTTGATCCCACTTTATTTTATTAATAAAGGCTAGCAAGAGATTGGTGGTGCTTGGAGATCACATACGGGCTTCCTCCCAAACCCCAAGCACTTACTTGCAGAGCTAGAAAACCGCAAGGCTTAAGATCTTGAAATGTAAATAGGAAGTCGAAGAGTTTACTTTAGAGCCAGCAGCGCTGCTCCTGTGTAATGTTTACTTCAGCTTGCCTCCCAGCCTTTCCTACGGCCTGGCAGAGATGAAAGGAAGGCTCGCTTGGTAAATTAGTTGCTAAAATTTTTGTTAGGAGCAAGATTCCTTTGCTCAAGACCTAACATAATTCAACTCAGGTATGCCTTGGATTGAGGGAGTGGGAAGTTCCTATTTAGCTGTCATTGAAACCCAGGTTTTCTTCCAAACACTTTGCCAGAACTCCACCTATACATAACATGAGAATACAGCTGAAAGCAATGATAACTATATTGCCTAGACGCAGATAATGCCTAGTAACATTTCCAGAAAACTCAGCTCTCAAATCCCCCACACATTCATGAATGGGCCTGTAGAATTCTAATTGAGAGTCTTGATACTGATATGGACAGAGTAAATGCCTTGGAGAATAATCTTGTCTAAGACTGGACCAAGACTGATGTTCTGCAGATGTCTCATTGACATCAGTGACAATGCTTTTCTTTGAAAATTCCACCAGACACAGTAGTTTTCATTCTCTGATTGACTGCAAGCTATCCTTCTGTGACATAAAGCCATATACTGCATTGTCTGATATAAAATACTCTGTAATTCTGTAATACCATCTATCTGAGGGTCTCACGGAACTTTATGGGAATGGAAGAATTAAACCTCATAGTGTTTCTATGTAAGAGAGGTTTTATTATTTAAGATATTAGTCCAATTTTATAGGTGGGAAACTGAGGTGCAGACCAGTTAGTGACTTTTTTAACACTTCTCTCTTGCACCTACCTCACTCCCCTGAGCATATGATGAAAATGACCAATGTGTCCCCCACCCCCTATACTCCCTTCCCCTAATGGTTACCCATGACGAGCAAGCCTGTGTTTAAACATGACAATCCTCATCCACATTAAGGGCAAATCATATTGAACAGTTAGCATATGTGTTAATTTCCAGAGGGGAAGCCATGTTAGTCTGTGTACAGCAAAAACAACGATTCTCGTTTTTTCATATGTGTTAAGTTTCTAACACAAAGAAATACAAACAAGGCCTGACTCGGTATTGAACTCTTGTCTTTTTCCTGAGCATTGCCTTTTTTTTTAAACTTCGAAGATGCAAACGTACACGCCTTAGGCTGAGCGTCCTACTCAGCTAGCTGTTTATAGGGGTTTTTCCTGAAAGGCCTCCTCCCTCACTCCATCTCCAATCTCTTGCTTTCGAAAGAGACTTTGCTCCCAAGGTGAGACTGCTGAGAAGCTAGAGGATAACACCTTGGGACATCATTTTGTAGCTATAGTTTCTTTAGGTTTGGAGTGAACAGGTGGGGTGGGGTGTCTGAGGAGGGAGAGGATGAGAGAGTGCATTGGAACTGGATATACTGAAGGTCTAGCCATTCACTATGAAATTCCTTCCTTTAGAGGATGCAAACCAGAATTTTAACTTCCTTCTTACTATTGTTTTTAAAGTGACTTTTCTTTGTTTCATTTACACTCAAAGCATCCAGTTTTATTACTCTTCTCCTGATTTAGAAAAATCTATTAGCCTGAGGCCCACGGTGTAGATAAAATCCCTACTTCTTATCAGAATGACCTGCCCCTAATAAAACTGGGTACAGGATTTCCTTCCAATCACAAGCAGATTTATGGGTGTTTGACTGTCTTTCCAGCCTTCTAGCCTTTTGTGTTCATGGGAGTGCGCAAGAGATTATTAAATAGTTCATTTTATTCATATATCTAGATTTCATGGTGGAGAGGAGAGGTCATGCTGACCCTAATATTAACCTCTTTGACCCTGAATTAAACTGTAAGGAAGTGGCGAGAATGCAGCTAAAATATACTCTGCTGCTATGTCCCCTTGACTCAAGATAGTCTAATAGATTTTTTTTAAATGAAATTTTTAAATTTTCAGTGAAATAAAAATGTTTTACTTTTGTGTTGCCAGGATGTAAACTTTTTCAAAATTGCAATCTTTGCAACTCAATGATAAGACGTAGTGGTTAAGATATAGAACTTGCAGACAGACCTCCTGGGTTTCATTTATGAGCACGTCACCACCATGCTATATGATCCTGTCAGATCACTTACCAGTCTTCTGCACCACTGTTTACCATCTTGGAAAATGGAAATGAGTGCTCAGATTGCACTGTCAGGCAGTATAATCATAGCATCCTGATGCAGACCAGAATAAAAGAATCTTCACTGACAGTAGCAAATTCGCTACTGTCAATTTGATCTTTCTGGTTCGATTGAGCAATCAGTGAAGACCTGCTCAATCGATTTGGAATTTGACTCAGTAAGTCCACCCCATGAAGAAGAGCAGCGCTAAGTCGAAGGGACAGCATTTCTCTTCGACTCAGCACAGTGGAAACATGGAGGGAAGTTATTATTAGGAAGTCGAAGGGAGATACACAAGTTACTTTATGTTGCTTGTGTATCTCCCTTCAACTGCCACTGAAAATTGTAGCAAGTCTAGACCAGGCCTTAGAAGAGGGGAAGTTGAATTAATCGTCTTTGACGTGGTTTGAGATCCTGGAATGAAAGGGGCTCTATACAGTAAGTACAAAGTATGAAGGACTGTCTGGGTCACAATACTAAATAAATGATATTTTTTAAATTTCTATAAATGGAAACAAGCCACTAAATTCAGTAAAATTCCATTGATACATGGCAATGGGTTTACCACAAAAGACTTTCGTTCTCTATCCTGTCTCACGCAGCCCTTGATGAAGCAAGAGTTCTTTATCTGAATTTCCTCTACAGATGCAAATGAGTTGGGGCAAACCAGTTGGGGCAGGATTTATTAGGAATAATGTACAGTAGATAAGTGAGCAAAATGCAGTGATGCATTAGCTGCTGACTCTTTCTCAATATCAGTTGAGAATCACAGTTTACTCTGAGCTCACTGTTTATAACAGGATGAAATCCTGAGGTCCTCTCTGTGTTTATGCAGTCATCGGGAGTTTTTCTCCCTAAGTAAGGAGCAAGTAAACACTGAATAAGGCAGTCAGTATGTTGCCCATTTAATTTTTAAGATAACAGCGTGTTTAAAACACAGTGTGAAATGGCACAGCCTGTGTAGTGTAACTCCATTTCTGGTAACACCTAGTGAGTACAATTGAAGTTCCCTGTTACCCATAGTAGTGCTTACAGTAGTGACAAGAGATGGTGTAGCACTGATGCCTTACCTAATGGTAAAAAGGGCAAAGGAGTCTTTTGAACTCTACTCCACGGTACAATCATAAATTACATGGGATGTTCATTCAGGGTGAAGAAAATAAATCAGCCCCAATTCTGAGTGAGAATCTTTCTTGGTGTGTTTCTTATTGATTTCAGTAGGAATTTTGGGAGCTCAGAGCCTTAGAGGATTAGTTCATTATAAGGATCATATGCGTCAAAGTGTTGCCCCAAAAGGAAAGTGTTTTACTTTGATGTTGTCATTTTTTTGGAGCTCTTCTTCCCTCCAAGAATTAAATTTTCAGAGCACTGTGTCCAGCAGCTAAACTCTAGTTCATTCAGGAGTTTCACCATCTCTTGTAGGCATCTATCTGTTCTGACGATTTGTCTAAGTGAGGACCACAGACTTCGGCCATAGCTGGAAGAACCATAAAGACATTTGGTAACAGAAAGCTGGTTTCTATGGTATTGCTTTCTAGAAGGGATATGGGACAGCTTAGCCCACATCATCCCATAGGGATGTGTGACTTCCTCCCCTGGAGAAGGTCTAAGATGTCAGATCTCTATCCACATGGGGTATGTCTACACAGTAGTGGGAACGAGTCTCAGAGTCCGAGTCGACAGACTTGGGCTTACAGGGCTCACTTTACAGCCCTAAAAATAGCTATATAGACATCAGTCTGGAGTTCCGACTTTGAAGTCCGCCCTGCTCCCTAGGCTTCAGAGGCCAAGCTGCAGCCTGAGCCATAACATCTACACAGCCGTAGCGTGAGTCCAAATCTGGTGACCTGAACTCTGAGGCTATGTCTACACTTGAATAGTTAGGTCGACTTTATGAAGTCGACTAAATAAGGTCCACTTTAAGTCGACTTAAAGTGGACCTTATTAAGTCGACTTAACAAAAGTCGACTTAACTTTTCAAGTGTAGACGTGGCCCCTTTTTGGCCTTATTAAGTCGACTTAACATTTTAAGTCGACTTAAAAAGGTCAAACTAGACACTACTCCGCGTCTCCACTGGCTTAAGTCAATTTAATAAACTCAACTTCAGCGCTAGTTTGAATTAAAACGAGGTGTTATTAATTCAAATTAACTTTTCCTTAATTTGATTTAAGGAGCAGCTTAAGTTGAATTAAGGAAAGCCCAGTGTAGACGCGGAGTAAATTAAGTCGACTTAAGCCTCCTTAAGTCGACTTAATTTCTAAGTGTAGATGCACCCTGAGTCTTACTGCTGCGGGCTGCCACTTGCTGTGTAGATGAACCTACAGAGACCCTGTATCTCTGTGCTGGTTCTGGCCCTTGGCATCCCACCCCACCTTTCAGGCAATACAGCTGCTTTGGCGCCATGCTGACCAGGACTGTTCCTGGCTGGGGCTGTCCCAGAACTCTGGACGGGGAGAGCTCTGTGGAAAAAATTATATAAAGTGAGGTTCTGCTAACTTCTCTGGGAAATCTGCATGGCTGGTGTGAAATCAATGTGTACAAGACGCACACACGCAAACAAGCTCAGCCTTTCAGCCTCTACCTCTTCCTTATACCTAGACCAATTCAGAGGACTCCATGAGGTCAAGAAGGGATATGGTGATGCTGATTGTCTGCTCTTTGGGTGTGTCTATATTACACTTCCAGAAAAGTGTGATCTTAATCCACTTTAGCTAAACCACATTAGTTAATTCTGGTCAAAATAGCAGTGAAGAAACGGCATCATGGCTCTTAACTTGGGTTACCAGCTCGAGTACAACCTCAGGCTCCTTAAAGGCTATAACTCAAGCTACAAACTCAAGTTAAAAGCCATGATACCGTGTGGTTACTGGTATTTTAACCTGAGTGAAGAACATACTTTTGCAGTTTAGACATAATCTGGAGGTTACAATCTGAGCTAACGGAATAAAAAGTATATGCCCCAATGTTCTTTTGACACACTTCTATTGGTCTGTATTTGAACTGAAGTCAGTGTTATACTAAGTCTTTCTTTCTTTCTTTAACCAGGCTTTTAATTAGCAGTTGTTAATGTTTCCTTTTAAAAAAAAGTTGTGATACTCAAATTCCCTACCTGACTTTCAGGTTTGAATTTTTTGGCTTTTTAATTCTTAGGAAATGTTGAGAGGAATTAGTCCATTTTTATGATGAACTCCCAGGAATTTAACCAGTTATAGGCATGAAGTATGCCATTTTGAAGATTACATTTTAACTTAAGGAGACATTGGTGTCTGTGTAAGGGTTACAGACTTCATAAAAAACTGTATTTTGTGACAGTGGCTAGTTTCTATCACTGGAAAAGGAGTAAAAATAATGGGTAATATAATTTGGTGTGCAGCTCTGTTGAGGTCCAATATCCCCAGGGAGTTATGGCAGTGAGTGGTGGGGGTTGGGATTTATCTCTTGTGAGTCGCTAAGCAGTATTGCTTTAGATCTGTACAAAATAGCATTTCAGCTAAGGACACAGCTAGACTCTTAGAAGCTATAGTGTAACCAGACAACCTTTTAGTCCATTTATCAAAGCACTCATAGTTCCCATTTCAAGGCAGGCGACACAGTAAATATTTTTTTTTTAAAAAAAGGTTAGTCTGTATCCAGACATTTCATTAAATAAAACGATAAAATAAATCAATGCATTACTGCATGTGCTTAAGTGCTTAGCAAAAAGCTTCTTAATCCATTAGGAATTTACTATTTTTTTAACCCAAAAAACAATTTAACAGATTAAACCTTTTTTCTGCCAAATGCCATAATAAGCCTTGGCCTGTGGGAATAAAAAGAAAATCATGATATTCCCTTTTGCACGTGGAAGATGCTTGCCCACACCCAAGCTGAAGATGGGTTTAACGTTCAGGCAACATTAAAAAGAGGCCAGAGTAGAAGTGTATGGGACAGGCATGGTGATACCAAGAAAAAATCTCCTCGGGATCTGACAAGTCTCTGAAGGGCAGGCTCTGTCAGTGCCAGAGAACGTGGTAGTCAGGAAACTAATATTACAGAGTAACAATGAAAAACAGATGCAAATACAAATAAATTACTTAAATATATTACTCTGTTAAATAACTCTGAATAGTTTTAATTACTGCACGTGCATGTTAAGTAATGAGTAGATAGCTTCACACTAGAGATACGCTGGTCACCAGTATAATACAAGGCCATCTCCCTCGGGTGACAGAAGATATTACTCCAGGAGTGATATTGCGTGACACAATACACCCAGACCTCAGACTCTGCTGGAGAAACTGGAGATGGCTAGAGTAGTGTGAAAAGTAGGCTCAGCTGGCCTTGGAGGGGTGTGGCCAAATCATCTCTAAAGCAGCCTCTGCCAGATGGGCTTCTCCAACTGCAATTTACAGCTGTCCTTCGCTGGGAGAGCTCCCAGCAGGATGGCTGCAAAACCCTCGCTGTCACCTTTGACATTTTCCCCTCTAGTAACGGGGAATACCAAGTCTGGTATATCTTACATTGAATCATATAGTTACATTTAAATTAAATAAAGTGGGTGCTTTTAGCCTTTTAAACTTTAACATTTTATTTTTCTGTAGTCAGAATGTTCAGGGTCAAGATTTTTTTTTTTTTTTTGAACAATTGTAATTGACCTGTTTTAAAAATTTCGACAGCCAGGTTCCCTTCTTTAAAAAACAAAACCAAAAAAACCCTAGCTTATTCAGACCATGGCTTCATATATAAAGCAGTAAATAAGTTCCTAATGTGACTGTGATTGTCCCCCATGGAGCTGTGTACTCAGGGATCCTTTTCCTAATTTTGAAAACCTACACTTAACAGCCCGTGCCGCCCTCTTCATTCAGGCAAATCTACTGCAGGAGTCATGTCCTCTGTATTCTCTTGCTCTACATTCAGGAAGTAAAGAACAGAAGCATTCGAACTGGACAGATTTCACCCTTTTCCCATATCCAGGCACCCTCTGTTCCTGACTTGAAAAGATGCCTTTTTCAGCTGTACAGATGATCAGTGGCACTTCTAATTATAGAGTCTCAGATACTAGGGCTGACATTTTCAAACTCATGTTCCTAAAGTTAGGCACCTAACTCCATATTTGGGCACCTAAATAGCTGGGCTGGTATTCTGACATGCAAAGCCTGGAAGTTAATGGTAACTAGGGGTTCTTGGCATCTGTAAAAAGACAGACTAATTCCTTAGGTGCCTAAGTATGGCATGTGACCCAGATCCTCAGCCGGTCTCAATCAATTTATGTACACACCAACGAGGGTCCCTAAGTTTGAAAATACTGGCTGTGACTGCTTTCTTCAGTTTCCCCCCAATACCATCTAAATAAAGGTAGACATACCTTCCATTAGGTAACTCTGATGCTTTTAGAAATGTAATAATATTTTAATCATGATCATAAAATTGGTGTTAAAATACCTTTCCTTATTTAGTTTGTAATGAACGCTTCATAGCAGAAATGTTTAATAATTTTGATAAACTTTTCCTCTAATTAACTCGTTAGATATAAGGTCAGACACTACAGCACTTTGTGCCATTTCATAATAACTTGCCTGAAACATTGGCAGTGATGAGGCAATCAAGAATGTGGTTACTTTATTAGGCATTAATAATATGCCCTGTTTATTTAACCTTCCGGTGGGCTAAAATTCATTCAACTGCCCTTCTCCAGTGCCCCACAGAAATAAACCCCAATCCCTGTGGAGAAAGCAGCTGGAGACCCAGGATCCAGTCTGTATGGGACTCACAGCAAAGATTGCTCAAAGTTACCCTCCCACATTAAAATCCTACTAAAAACAAACATAATAATGAACTTTATTAACTACTAACTAAATAAACCTTATCCTAAGAAAACAAAATACAATTAACCAAGAACAATCCCTACAGAAACCCCTGCATGAAAGATACCCAAGAGTCCCAAAGTCCAGGTGAAGTTCACCCAACTCTTAGCTACAGTCTTTGTTGAAGTCTAGAGGCTTGAGTGGCAAGAAATCGCTGTCCTCTTCTTCTCTCATTGCAGGAATCTTCTGTAGAATTCCATGCAGGCTTTTCCTTCTCCTTTGCAACCAGCCCTCAGTCCCATATGCATGTCTGCAAAGTCTATTGCAGATGACTCCATACGAGGGTGAAAACATCTTGTTCACTCCTGGCTCAGCTTCTCTCCTGAAAACTGAGCACATGGGCTCTTCTCAGAGCAGCTCCTGCCCGCTGTCTGCACAGACTGCTGCTCTCATGTCATCTGACTGACCACACCTCATCACACCAGCAGGGTACCCTGTGGAGCATGCTCAAAATGCTACCACTCCCTGCTTCTAGAAATTTCTAGTTGTGGGTAGCTAATCCGCCCAGCAACAGTAACCCACCCTCAGCAGGTCTCTTAAAGAGATAGCCCTTTTTAGGCATATGGGTTACATTTAGGTTTATTGACGGAAGAACAGCTAATGCTTCATGGAAAACTAGAACTAGTTCTGCATACATATCATTTATTTTTTTGTTTCTGTTCCTGTAAGTGGTGGTACTCAGGATATTTACAAACAGGACGCTCTCAGAGCTCATCTACTTCTACCCCGTTGTAGTCCTCACTGACAGTTCTCTCTTTGTGACAATATAATTTGAGGAGCGTCTGAATTGGAAGACTAGATCCAAGCCCCAGGTGTGGGGAATTTCATATTCCAAATTCACTTGTGATCCGAACATCACAGTGTTGGTCTATTCCTAATTCTTATAGTTGTCAGAGCAACACATTTTGTTGTCATAGAGAACTGGGAAATAACAACATCGTCAGAAGTACAATCAAAGTTCCTGCTTCTATGCAAATGTGGTTAGGCCAGATCCTGAGGTCCTTACTCTATTTTTACTCTCCTTACTCAAGCAAAGTCTCATTGACTACAGTGGCCTAAATGGGGTTACCATTTACAGTTACTCAGAAGCACAAATATTTGCAGGCTTAGTTCCAGTATCATTGCTGTGGACAGCTGTAGAATGCTGTGTGACTTGACACCACAAAAACTGTGCAGCTATGTAACAAACCAATGATGGCCGTAGAGCGCTGCTTTATGGAGTATATAATCAAAGAAAAATATCATCACTGGAGAAATTACAGGATTTACAATGTTGAAATATACACGCCTCTTGCAAAATTTGCAGTGAACATTTTCTCTTTCTTCCACGTACACTTCTGAACTGCCATATGTTAATTGATTTTTTAAAAATCCTTTGCATCAGGCTGCAACCTGACCTCTATTACTTTTTACTGTAGAAATTATTGATGTGATTAAATATATTTTTACAAGGTTATCTTAGTTCTCTTGAACTTGGCCTTGGAGAATTGCCTCTAGGATTGAAAGATAGTTCTCTTTTCTTACCCATTTAGCTCTTGGCATCTCTGAGAGGGATAGGATGGTTGGAAATGGCAGAGTGGTCTTCTGTCCACTGGGAACTAGACTGAATCAACCAAAATTAATATAGGCCATTGAAAAGTCGCCAAATCATCATATTAATCAATAGCTAATTACATGAACTGGATTCAAACAGATGAAAGACTCGGAGTTCCCTCTGAATTCTCTCTCTCCTTTTTTTTTTTTTTTCTCCATGATCCTCATTCGTTCTTTGTTGTGGAGGTGTGTTCACTTGACTATTCAGGTCTCATCCATCAGAGGCAGCAAAACAATAGAATGCTCACTAATACAAGATCATACCCATCAGTATTAAAGCTTTGGGTGGAATTAATATTAATATTCTTAGCCTATAGTAAGGTAAAGAGTTGAAAGTTAAAAGACAACACACTAGTTAATGAGTATGGTTGACCTGTCAAGGATCAAAGACTAGAAGTGTAGAGAGCATTTGTTACCTGGTGATTGATACTGCGCTGTTTTTTCTTTCTATTCGCTCTCCCCAAATATCTTGGATCTTATTTACCTTACCATAACAGCAGCAGCTATTATTTTGAACTACCATGTGTAAAAGCTGATAGGTGAAAAAATTTCAAACAAGCTTTCTGACCTAGCTCCTTACTAAAAAGTGTTTATGTCACTAAGTGCTCCAACAATATATCGAGGACTCGGTTATGCTGTCATGTATGCTTGGGTAAGGCAAGGGTAGTTTCACTGAAACTCATGACATTGAACCACTGTAAAACTCTTACGAGCAAGAGAATCGGAACCTGAGGCTGTAACTCTGCCAACTTGTCACAAAGGCCCCATTAGGTGAAAACAGAAGAAGATGCACATATAGTAGTGTATCCGATACATACAAATATTTACTTTTCAGGTGATAGCAAACTTCTCAGATAGAGTCAGTGTGGAAATTCATGTCAAGCTAAGGAGGAAAGTTCTGCTGGAGTTCATGCTTCCATAAAACTGCTCTCACCAGCAGACCCCATTTTATTTTCTCTTGTTTCTAATTACTGTAACATATACATAAAACTGAGGAGGAAACATCTGTGTATGCATCATCAATTATGACTGTTCTTGCAAAACAATACCAGTTAAACTAAATATCTATTGCTTACATTGCGACTTCATTTTATGGATGGGGTATAGGTTAAGATAATTCTTTGCTGCAGAGGGAGGTCTGTGTTTGACTCACTTCATTGTCTATACCAAACGGCAGTGTTGAAAACTTGCATGAGCTTAATTTGGATTAAAGAGAATGATTCCACTGATTCACTTACGTTTGATTCAAGTTGGCTTTTAACTATAATTGGTAAGTAATTTGTTTCTTCCACACATACTTTTGCAATCGAGTTTTGGGATTTTTTTAAGCTACACTAAATACATTACAAATCTCATGCCAGTGCTGTTTAAACTGGTCTTTCGGTGCCATGTCATAGTTCTACATAGCATCATATATTTTACAGCCTTTTAACATTTTTGTGCATTGCCAGAGGTGCTCCTGATGCCTTCTGATCAGAGATAGTTTGACATTGATTTTCCTAGCGCACTCCAGGGTTGAAATTAGGTCTGTACCTCATCCAAATGATCTATTCATAACAAAAAGTGCCTTCTGGCAGTTGTACCACAGCTGAATACTGTTAAACTGAATTCATCATTTCGTTTGTTTCTGATTGCTCTATAATGTTTACATATCTTACATATTAGTACAATCTTGTATAGAGTACACAGTGAGGTTAAACCTTCCCAGATAGAACTCTTTTTTCTTTTCTCCTCCCTGCTAGAAAATATAGAACTTCTTTTTCACCGGAAGAGTGGAAATATGTTGAACTAAAATCCACGGGATATTTTAAATCTTTCCAAACATATTTGATAAGATAGAATGGGCAGGTATGTGACTTTTGGGAAGACATGGAAAAGGCAGCAGCTTCTTTCATAAAAAAAATTCTGCCATCCCAGTTGAAATACCACATGGCAGAAATTGTTCTCCAAAAGCAGCAGAGAACTTCTATAAATAACCATCGTGGAAAGATGTCAGTATTCTCTCTGAATGTGTTTTATCCACTTAAATGCGAATAGATTAGGGCTGTGCTCCCTCATATTAGAGCTCACAGTGTGAATAGCTCCAAATTTGTCTCACCTATCCCCAGAAAAACCTGTGGCAGTAAATATCATGTAGTGGGCTGGGCGTCAGGAACCACGTGGGTTTTATTCATGGCTCTGACAATGATGCTCTCTCTAACTGTGGGCAAGTCATTTGACCACCCTGTGCTTCGTTCTCTTTATGTGTAAAATGAGGTTAATTACACTAACCTACCTCATCAGGGAGGTAAAAGCGGCCAAAGGAGATGGTGTTGGTGTCATTATTAGTCAATCAGTTAATAGTCTCAGAGTAGTTTGACAAATTCATGCATCCTCCAGATGTAATTCAGATATTTTGTGACTAGTCTTGATATCGGCATGCAAGATAATTCTCTCCACTGCTCTTCAAAGACTTTTTTTCTTTATTTCGGGAGTGAAGAGTCCTCACCACTCTCCCTTCCACTGAGACCAGTATCTCCAGTTAAGTTGTTTAGCTGCCTAGCCTGCCAAAGCCGAGAAAGTGTACCAAGTTGTTTGAGGTAGGGAGAAGCTGGAGGGAGAGAGAAATCTAATGATTTTGGAAACAGCAAATAATCCTCAGTGTGAGAGCCCAACTTCCCTTGTCCCAGATATTAAGGGGGAGAGGAAGCTTTGCCCCACAGAAGAAATAAGAGTCGAACTTCGTTGGCTTTATTCACCAGTGCAGAGATATGAGACTCTCTCATCAGTGCCCCACATGTTGAAAGTTTGCTGGAATGCATACAGCTGGTATTTCGGTAGCAAGATGATAGGAAAGTTTCAGTGCAACTAGATATGAGCCAGCATGGAAACATCCTGTCCTGGCAAATTCCTGTGGGTATTTTGCAAAATACAGAACTGACTGCTGACACTTAGAGTTCACTTCTTTCCAGCAATACCAGCTCCAAGGGCAATGGAGTCTTTTAATCAATCTGCTGCTTCTGGTGCTGGCTGAGGTATGGGAAGGTTTGGGGAATACCAGGGTAATAATTTAGGAAATGTGAAAAGAACAGTGCAGCAAAAACAATGTTCTGACCTTCTTGTAAGTCTCTTTATCTTCAGAGGAACTTGTACCTTAGTCAACATAACCTGTGCCGCTAATGTCTTATCCGTAATGAGTAGGAGAGTATAGCTCAGTGGCCTAAGCCCTGCTCTATACCGCGGCACGATTTTGGTGGCGATTGAAGGGAGATACACAAAGGACTTAAAATACCTTGCATATCTCCATCCAATTGCCTACCTCCTACTTACTGCGGTGTCTTCGATGTGCTGAGTCGGTGGGAAATGCATTCCCTCAGACTTAGTACGATTCCTTCTGTAGGGGTGGTCTTCCAAGACTGGCTTCCTGATCGGCTGAGCAGGTCTTCACAGACCCAATCAGTCGATTCAGAAGATTGATCTGATGGCAGCAAATTTGCTGCCGTCAGTGAAAACCTGCCCCCTAACTACCTATCCTTTCTAGAACTGCAGGTTCAGTTCAGCCCTTCATCATCCTTTCAAGATAGATAAAGTAAATACCACAAAGTTCAGTGTGTTGAGACTATTTTGGATGGGTTTTTAAAAATCCAGACCCCATCTGCTCTGCATGGTCCTTCCACTTTTCCAAGATGGTGTGTTGTCTCGGGTTGGAGCAGGGGACTGTGGATCAGGACTCATGGTCTGCTTCCATTACTGCTGCTGACTTGCTCCATGGCTTTGAGGAAATTACTTAACTAGGGGTCTGAGCATTAAAGCTACAGTCTTACTCTCACTGATGTAAGCAGTGCAGAATTGGTGATTTTTAGGTGCCTAAAGATGGGTTTACATCAGGCCTTTAGGCACCTAGAGTTCTAAAATTTGGTTCACATCTTCTCTGTGCCTCAGTTTGTCATAAAATGTATAAAAGGGGAGTTGTGAAGTTCTGTTAATGGTTGCAAAGCAATCAGAGCTTCTGAGATCAAAGTTACTTAAAAGGGCAAAAATGTCACTCAGCATAGAAGATCTTCAACAAAAGTTTTTCAAAACATTATTAAGTTTATGTAGGGGATGATATGATGGGACAGTCTAATTTGACCATTATCTTTGACTGCTTGTGGTAAATATGCCCAATGTCCTGTGATGGGATGTTTGATGGGGTGGGACCTGACTTACAACAAAGAATTCTTTCCATGATGTCTGGTTGGTGAGTCTTGCCTCTTTGTGCAGGGTTTAGCTGATTGCAATATTTGGGGTTGGGAAGGAATTTGCTCCCCAGGTCTGATTGGCAGAGACCCTGGGGAGGGAGTTGCCTTCCTCTGCAGCATGTAGCATGGGTCACTTGCTGGTGAATTCTCTGTGCCTTGAAGTCTTTAAACCATGATTTGAAGACTTAGGTTAGGGCTATATTACAGTGGCATACCAAACGGAGGTGCAGGAGAGGCAGGGTTCTGGGCACTGGCCTACGTTAGGGGGCCAGGCTGACCCTTCACAATGTGCAGGAGGCAGAGGATGCAAAAGACTCCGAGGAGCTCAGAGCCTCCTGTGCCCTTCACACGCCATGAAGGACTGGCCCAGTGCACCCCCACAAGGCTGGGGCAGTGGGGGTTGAAACTGCCCCATCCAAGCTGGTGCCGGGCTGGAGTGGCAGGTAAGTGCAGGAAAGGGGTACAGAGCCAAGTCTATGTTTGTGCCCCCTCCCAAGCCTCTACCACACACCCCTACACCCCTGCAGATACAGACTCTCCTCCCTGGAGCAGCTGGAGGTGGCACCAGGACCCCTCCTGCCCTGTGCAGGAAGAGGAAGGGCATGAGGCCGGGGGAGGCGGGGCGCAAATGTAAGCTTGGCCTGTGGGCTCTGGAGATCCTCTGTATGCCACTGCTCCATTACAGGAGTGGGTGGGTGAGTTTATATAGCTTGCAGGTGGCCTCCGTTGTGCAGGTCAGACTAGATGATCCTACTGGTCACTTCTGACCTTAAAGTCTAGGAGTCAATGAATTTACAGTATTTCCAAACCAAGCCTTTGTGATTTTTTTGGGTGGACCCATCTGCCTGACGTCCTCTATGACTTGTTGAATATTGGCAGGGTATTGGCAGGGCAGCCCTTCTTGGAGGCTTTTAGGAGATGCCACTACAGTCAGTTGTGCTAAAATGTCTCTCAGCACAAAAGAGCTTTAACAAAAGTATTTCAAAACATTGAAGCTGATAGCATGGGGACACTTACGTGAGATTCTCTCACACACAGTTGTTCTTCCCAAGAGAAATCAGGGTTTGGGATTGCTGAGAAATATTTCTGAAGCCAATTTCTCTTTGTTTTTCTTACTTAACTTCATGTTCCTCATGAGAATCGTCTGTAATTTAAGATGATGGCTTGTGCAGACTATTGTTTGTTCACAAACGTTTCTGCTGGTATATTTACTAAACATGTGTGATGCATAGCTTTGTCCAGCAGGCACTCCCTAAACTTTAACAAAATCTTCTACTAGGACCCTGCTCCCATTGAATTCCATAGGAGTTCTGTATTGCATTTAATGGGAGCAGGATTGGGCCTTTTATTTATTGTTTGCACAAACTGTGTAGCAGTCGAGAGTCATTCCCTACGGACCACGAAGTCTCATATTGAATGTCAGCTGTGAAAATTTTCAGCATATGCATTGTAGGATCGGCCATTGGGACAGGAGACTAAAATTTAGAATGGGTTTAACCAGTGCTCAGTGTCTGATCAATGTCTGGCATGGTGAACATCATCCCATTAAAAAGTTCATAGAGATTAATTTATTTTGCTGGAAGCACAAAGCACGTTCCTAGTTAATACTCGCTAAAGCCCTTACTCATCCACTCATGTGAATCATTCTTTTGCCTCTGGTGGCACTATTCAGTGAAGCAAAGGGCACTCACATGAGTGTTTACAGAATCAGCTCTTAATTGGTATCAGACGTTAGCCCTTGAAATATTGTATCAAAAGAAAGACAGCTTGGATAACTAACTGCCCTGTTGTCTTTCCAGCTAAGTGATGCGCCCATTTTTGTACCTGGTGTTTGGGGGCCCTATTACTCAGCCATGGTGCCTGGATTCTGGTTGAATGAGGGAGGTCAAAGCGCTACAGGAAAACTGGTGAGTCTGCAAAGGCACAAATGACTTCTTACTAAAATATAGGGATGGTTCCTCAGCTGGCGTCAGTCAGCATAGCACCCCTGAAGTTGGAACAGCTCCACCCACTGAGAGGCAGGTCCCAGACACGGCAATGAGATCGTAGTAGCAAACGTGCTAGAAAGAGTTCCACATGCTTGGCTGCTTGGAATGGTAACTAAAGTCTGTTAATGTTGATAAGGTTTGGCAGAAGCTGCTGTGTTTGCCCTTTGGTTGAGGCTGTGGGGGAATGTCCCCCACTTAATACCTTTTCCAGGTTCCAGGCACTATCCTTTGTCACAGGTTCAGGGTGGCTCCTACCATCTGAACACTGGGGCTCGCCCATTAGCCTAAACTGGGGTTGCTGTGGTACAAAAGTGAGGCTAAACAGTCTAACTGTGCTTGAAGGAGGTGGGGCTTTTGACTCCCACTCCCCTAGTTCCTTAAATATAGTCTCAGATTCCCTAACTCCCCCAAAAACCAACCACCTAAAGGCTCACCTTGAGCTCTGCCCAAACCTATGGTGCCAGGCTGGCAGACCAGAATGGATTGCTCCCTTCTGCCTACATGATGGGGCAGGGGCAGCCTTTTCCACAAAAGCTTTTAAACCCCTTCATCACTGGGGTGAGATTTATACACCCCCTCACATCCCTCCACTCAAGCGAGAAATTGAGATGATAGCATACTCCCCAAAGTCTATACCTTACTCACATATCTTATATTTCAGAACCGGTCTTATTAATATACCTAAATAAATAGAATGCATGCTGTCTATCCTGATGTTTATATTATATCCTTTACTGTCATCTCAATCTCTCCCTTGAGTACGAGTATAACCAGCTATACAGATGCATAGCTTTCAGTTTAATTTGTTATTCGATAAAAGGCTTGATCTTGCAAAATTCCAGGTTAACTTAGCTCCTAGTAGAGGCACTTGGTACCTTAAAGGATTGGGGCCTCTAGGAGGACTTTGAAAACAGCTATTTTCGGTAGGGCCTGTAGCAAATGTTAGCAGTAACCTTAAGTATGTTGGGGAACACAGATCTTTATTAAGACGTCTTTCAAATATTTCATGTGGTATTTTTCAGATTGTCTCCATGTGTTTTGTATAACTATATATATATATATAGAGAGAGGAACTTTATATGTAAAAAGTATGCAACATGACTGGCTGCATCCATTAGAGTTAAGGTTTCTAAGCAGAAGCCACTATAACATCCTCCTTTCACACATTCATTGCTCTCTGAAAAAAAAATCATATTGGGGGATTATGTTTTCATAGCTTGACCTCTGGCTGAAGATGAATTTCATTTGCAAAATTTGAACAGAATCACTTGAATCCGTTGAGATTTAAGTCAAAATAAAATAAAGATACCTTTCCCTTTAAAAATTTCTAATAACACTTTTCTAGATGGTACCATAAAATCTGCCAAAGTTTGAAAATAGGCCTGGACCCTAGTACCTTTGGAGACCCTATTTGTCTTTGGAAGAAGTGGTTTTTTTAAAAGGAATTTCTAAGCCTTTGAACTGCATTTTCAGCATAAGTAGGGAAAACATTGTAGTATGTTCTGTTTCATTAATTGTGAAATAAGATGCAATCACATCATTATGCATAACCTCAAAGGAACAGAGGTAAGTTTATAAAATCACTCTTAACTTGGTCATTGCTTGATTTCTGAGCACTTAACTATGCAAACCTTATAACTGCATTAACACATTTTTTAAAAAAAATAAATATATGTTCATACAGACACACATGCAAGCACATAAATACATTTTATTTATTTAGATATTTACTTTTAAATGTATAACCAGACCCTGTCAAACACTTTCTGGGCAGATTTACACCACTCATATTTACCAGTGTCAGCCCTCACTGGCTTATTCTGATGTTAACATTTCAGTGTACAAACCTCAGGCCAGCCTATAGCTTTGTTTTTAACACCATTTACATTTTTATAAGCTGCTTTCTTTCATCTTCTACACAACTCCAGAGGGAACTAAAATATATTTCGTTCCTTTCCTGTGTACAGATATGTGTGCATGGTTAAAATGAGTCTTATTATACTGTTAACACCCAGACTAATGAAAATTAAACACCTGACCTGGCTTGCTGCCAACGGGTCTTGCCAAATCACTTGCCTATATATTCAGTACTAGTTGTGCTTCATTGCCTTCTGGATGCCTCTGACAGGCACTATGGACCAGCCACAAAAGTGGCTAAATTACCATCTTGAAATTCCACATGATCCTCCACAAAGCACTGGTTTGTGTATAATGCTAGTCACCTATCCCTGGAGGGTCCATTTCAAATGTCAGCTCTATGTAGCATAAGCCTTTTTTATCTTTAGTTAATTTAATTTTCTTGGTAAAGAACAAATGTTTGTGTCCTAGAATAAAAATTTGTGAAGTGTCCATGCTAGCCATTGCAAATGTGTAGATTACTTCAAGATAACAGGCAATCAATTAACTCATTGCAAGAATAATCTAGGATGGCCATACCCTAATGGTGGAGTTGCGCTGTCTGCATGAGGAACATTTGAAGAGCTACATATGATCCCCAGAATATATTGTGGCCAGGTCTAACACAAACTAGAATTTGTTAAGCAATCTTGACAGTAGATATTTTTGTTATAATATAAAATGAAACACATGTAGGTGTTTGCACCTGTGAATTGTGAAGGTCATGGTAAGTTAGAATTTCAAATGTAGTCCTAACTGCAATGGAATTGGAAGGGTTTTAGTGGACATTCTCAGACATTGCTAGACACAACTGTTTGCAGTTGTATTTGAGAAGATATAAGCTAATCATTCTGCCCATTTTTGGTATATCACTGTTAAACTTTCTGAGCCAAATCCTGGTCCCACTGAAATTTCTGGGAGTTTTACCATTGCCGTCAGTAGGACCAAGTTTTAGTACTTCCTGAGCAAGCTAAAAGTTCTTTCATGATTTTAGAATGATAAAGTTTCAATATATTTTGGACCAGGAATTCATCTTTAAATTGAATGTATTTTAATCTGGTTGTTTTTCTTTTTGTTCATTTTCAGATAGATCAGGTGGTTCGAGGTCATGTTGCCTTCCCAGAGTTACAAGCAAAAGCCTCAGCCAGGTCACCACTCTCCTTTCTTTAGCAGAACATCAGCCTTACAAAGATCATTTTAATGCTACGCTGTACTGTCACCCCTGAAAAACTATACTGCAACAGGTGGATCAGCCAAGCTGACTGTGAACTCAGTCACCTGAATCTGAATTGATTAGAATTATTTGCAAAGTCTTCTGTAATGATGAGTCAGGGATCAAAGCAGAGGTGACACCTAGGGGAAGGGTGGCAGGGGTCAGTGTGAGGTCACTACAAGCGAAGTGTTGCTTGGCTTGTACTGAGCATGCTCAGTAAGACTGCTAAAGTTGGCTGCCCCCGCCAACTATTGGTGGGCACTGGTCATCTCTGGATCAAAGCTTAATAAGCCTAAAATGTTCACCCTTAGGTTCAAATACTTACCCACGTGGTGTGGCTGGCCTTCTGATTTACACATCAAAGTCTTCCTTGTATCCAGCCCAATACGTCTCTTGGTAGCACAGTATACTCCCCATCCTGCTGATCTGGATGCCTATGGCTAGTCATGCCTCATAATTCATAGGTGATGTTGTCAGGCTCCAGGAATGAGGCTTAGCTAATATTGCTCTATTAGGAGAAAGCTGCCATATGAAAGAAGAGTGACTGTCTGAAAAAAGACTGGGGTGGTGATTTAGGGAGGACTGCAAACCCAGAATAAAAAGGGATGGTAAAAACAAGAGATGGATCATCCCAGAACCAGCCGTGTTTTGCCTGAGTGCAGCCTGTCTGCACTAGGCATCTGCTATTCTAGACAATCTCTAAAACTGCACTGAATGAGAAAACATAGTTTACACAGCGCAAAATCCAGTGCCGAGGTCAAGAGAACTTTATTTCTTTATATACTGAATGTAAAGAGGTGTAACTCTCCTGTATAATACAGTATAGTATCTTGAATTCTTTTTTGAGGCTCATGCAGTCAGTAAAACTGTGCAGGAGAGTGTTGATAAAGAGGGTCATGATATTTTATACGGTTAATATACCAATGGTATTTCTATAATGCTTTCCAGACACTGCAGTTCTAATGAAATGTTTGCATAGCTATAAATATAGTAAACAAGCCACTTATAAAATCACCCTTCTCCTCCTTCCCCCACCTTCCCACCCCCCATTCCTTTCCAAAAGGGTAGCATTAAGGAACGAACTTAAACTGACAGAAGCCAGGAACTTTGTAGTTCAGGTTGAAATTCCATCCTTAAGTCATCACCTTGTACCTAGCATTAAAGCACATGTGGTCCAAAACTTCACCCACTGTTCTGAGGCTTCATCACAGAGGACAATATCAGTTGAAATAGCCACTTCGAAGTGGGTTATTTAGTGCAGAGTTTTTGGTATGAATTTCCTGTCTGTTCTCAAATTAAGTCAGGTCCTTAATATTAATGTAGGGTCTTGTTTTAGTTTGGGGGGTTGTTGATGTGAAGGTGATGGTGAATTATTTGCCTGCAGAGCTCCTTCAAGTATGTTAGAGGGTTTGACATACTGGATCTGATTCTTCACCTTCTGTGGTCATTTATACTGGTCCAGTGGGTATAAAGTGGGTATAAAATGCCAATACATCAGAATTTTCCACTTGTACCTCTGGTGGCATTTTAAACCCACTTCGCATAGATGTAAATGGCTATATTTGGTGCAAGGCCATGAAGAATCAGGTCTGTTTTGTATGATAATACCATATAAGCATTACTGAGATGGTAAAATTCCATATAACCAGGCTACTGTGGGGTGTCAAGAGGAAAGATGACTTTGTGATCTAAGCACCAGCTCTGAAATACCTAATCTTCCTGCAGTTGCAGGTTCTAACCCCATCTGGGTTAGGTCAACCTGCCATTTTTCCATGGAGGACATACTAGGTTCATGAAGTTTACATTGCTCGGGTCTCCCTCTGATGAACCCTTGAAATAACAAGACCCTCTCTGCTTGACATCGTAGATCCTATGGCAGATTTTGTCAGAGCAATGCTTTGCCATAGTGTCTTTGGATAAAATTTCCCCATCTTCCACTAGTAAGCTATGCACCTTAGAGATGGCTGCTGTTCAGTAGTGTACTGTGATATGTCTGTAACATGCTTTGGGATCTTTCAAGCAATGTATAATAATAATATTTGGTGGTTCCTTCCATCTGTAGCACTTAGGGCCAGAATTTCAAAGGTATTTAGGGGCCCAAAAATGCTGATGGGTACTTTCAAAAATCCCACAAGGCACTTAAGTGCCTAATTTCCATTGATTTCTGAAATCTGGTTCACAGGACAAACATAAACATCTATTATTCTTTTTTGTGCAACTTCTGTATAATTTTAACATGGTCAAAGAAAAGCTGGCTTGATGATATCCATAACCTTTGACTTTGCAAAGCACTAGGTTCCAGGACACTAAGCCCAATCCAACTGCTGCTGAAGTTAATGGGTGTCTTTCCCTTTTCTTAAGTAGAAATTGGATTGGCTCAGAAAATCAGTAGCCCAACCTACCCAGTTGGCTTGGTTGATAAGTAGCCCTGGCAGATGTTCGAGGGAGCTCTGTCATTCATTCCAACCAGACATAGAGTTGTAGGGCCTAGATATTTAGGAAGAAGAGGATATATACATGTAGTGCTGGGGCTAGCTGCATGCCTGTTAAGGCATGATTAAATGTCAACCTAGCTACACAGGCTTTGTGCTCTGAAATAGCTTCTCCCACTGCGAATCCCTGCCATTGGTGCAAGTAACCAGTGGGCCAGATAGAAGCTGGGTAGTAGGATAGACTTCATGTTTAAGGAAGTTTCCCTTTTCCTTTTTCCATCCCACTCCATAAAAGCAGAACTTCTACTGGAAATGTGTTGACTGGTCATTAGTAGGTACTGTTTATAATATGATCTTTAGGGAGGCAGAAAATAAGGCTACTATATTTAAAAAGAATCATTGTAACTTTCAAAATTATCATAATTCAGCTCTAGGAAGGTATATAAAGCACATTTAGAAGAAAGTGAATAACGAGGTGAATTAGTTATTTTAATGTCTTCCAAGTGAACTTCATTTTGAGTGATGTTCTCTGATAGCACACACATGGAAAGGTATAATTGAAAAAACATGCAGCTGAATGGTTGAATGCAAAGTATAAATATACAGCTGCTAGGAGGTCAGATGTCAAAGTGGTAAAGCATATGCCAAATTCCCTTAGGGATCTCATTAGTGCATGATTGAATATACATATAGAGGCTAAATGAATATCACTGTTTGGACCTACAGTAAACGAGACAATGACTAATCAATTGTAATTACGACTAGATGCAATTATTGACCGAGATGCCTGAAATTAAATGCTCTGTTCTGATTTCTTAGGAGTTGAGACCAAAAAAAAATTATCGATCTGTTTTTTATGGTACAAGAGTTTTTTAAGAAGTATCCTAACCATAATCGCTACATAGTTTAACTGGAAGGCCATTAGCGCCATTGCAAGACAGAAAGCTGAAGAGTTCATCATTAATCCAGCAACTACTGTTGACTCAGGAAAAGGGCACTTGGATGATGTGGAGATGGGTGTAGTGTAAGAACTTAGATAAAAGCAAATTTAGGGGCCTTAATTTGCTCCTTTCCTGCATAGCAGCATCTTGCTGTCCCCTTTCTACCTTTAGTGTATACTTGAATGTTTGTCTCAAAAATTGAAAACTTTCATACAAGTAACTCATGGTTAACATCAGAAATCACTAACATTTGTAAAGGAATTTTATTTTCGTTCCTGTTTGGGAATCTTTTTATTCCTTCACTCCTTCCCGGCTTTCATTTCTCTCAGTCTTCATTGTGCAATTGCTTTACCTCTTCTCTGTTTTGAGGGGAAGCTGCCATAAAGCCAATCTCCCGCAGCTTCAAGACTGACCAGCAGGAGGCAATGCACAAGTCGTGGAATTGCTGCTACATTTAAAGGTCATTCAACTTTCCCTGTCTGCCCACTGCCCTGCTCAGCTTGGGAACTCAGACCTTCTACTGGCTGATAGTGAAGTTTAATTACCTTCAAACCTACTCTCCAGTGCCATATGCCTGACAAATAAATAATTGTCTCTCTTTTATTTTAAGTTTGGCTTTTGGGCCCTTTTGATGGTTTTCTTGTGTTTGACATTAGAAGTACAAATGTTTTATGTTCACTGAATAACCTCTCTGCCTTTTTTTTCCCCAAACTTGTTTTTCTTCTAGTGCTCAAAATATATATACATACTTGAACAGTCACCTGGATCTGATTAAGAAATCTTTGCCTGTGGGTTTCCTCACTGTTGATTTACACGTTTGGCCAGATTTCCATGGTAACAGATCTCCTTTAGCAGATCTGACACTGAAGGGCATGGTAAGAAACAGCCTGTCTTTGCAAAGAGGTCAATACAGAACAAAGGACTAACATTTATATATATATTGGAAGGAGCATTTTTATTTTAAACATACTCCTCCCTAGTCATCCAGAGTATCCAGCAGTATTTGGGTTTCTTGTTGATATTTATTGTTGTTGAAATTTACAAGTGTTTTTGCAGCAAACCATTGATCAGAATACTTTTAATCTATCACAACTGCCTAATTTATTTGCTGAAAATACTAAGAATGATGTCTTCCATCCAGTATCTTACTGGTATTCATATTTTAGAAAACTGAAAAGCACCACTCATTATATTTGTTCACCTACCAGTTTGGAATTCCATGTGGAATTGGTGAGTCTCAATCCAAAACTGGTACGGGGTATCCAGCAACTAAGAATGATGCCAAATATTGCAAGGAATTATTTCCCAGTTTTCAATCATATGCTGAGTTGGTGTGTTATACTGTTTCAGTTGCTTATTGGTCACTTTCAACAGAAGCTGGAAAACTCCTGTGTAATTATTAGCAATGGGAACACAAGCTCCAATTTAAAAATAAATAAGATATTTCCTGAATCTTTATTCATTTTCCAAAACTGAGCTGAATCTGAATCTGATTTGAGGTTTTGAAATGTTTCTTCTGGAAGGGCTGAAATACTGTGAAACGAACAGTTCCCACAGTATTTCAGTCTAGAATCTAAAGTAACAGAATTAGGAAGCTTATGAGAGACTCTTTCCTGGTGAGATTTTCAGCACATTTGTGGATTTATGAGGTTCACATAAACATCCACACATTAAGGTGCTTCTACTAACTGAACCTGATGGAGGCAGACTGGCTGGATCATGTCAGGATCTTATTGAACAAGACCATGACTGAGCGGATGAATGAGGGTATAATCTACGTGCCTTTAAGGTCTGATCTCTCTTGAATCATGGTGTTATATAGTTCTGATTTGTGTCCTGTGTAGTTTGGGTAATAATACAGCTTGAAATGACCCCTGGTCCCTGAGAGCAGGCAAATAACCCAACAGATCATCCCCAGCATCTCTGAAACATACAGTTCAGATATTTGGGGGTTTCACCCCTAATTATTGCTACTAAAAATAGGAAGCTCCATACAGTATACTGCGTAGAGGTTGGGGAGCATTCAGATGACAAGTGGCTAGATATGTACATTCTTGCTTGGCCAAATGAAACTAATAATTAGAGATAGGACACAGCAGTTCTGATCTCTGTTTAAACTTGCCTGAAGTTCAGGGATGTGAGGATCTGGTGCATTGAGTCCGGCTCAACTCTAATAATAACACACTCCTAAAAATCCAAATTTGGTTGTATCGGTGAAAATTCACATAACCAGAAAAATGTGGCGATGGTTAAATAATGTGAGTGTTTTTTTCTAATGGCTTCAAAACTTTTCCAACTATTGAACTGAAAAGCTTGGTACTTGCTGATACCGATAAATGTCACAGGAATTCCTACAAAACAAACAAAAAGTCCGGTGGCACTTTTAAAGACTAACAAATTTATTTGTTGCATGAGCTTTTGTGTGAGAAAATCCCAGTCTTTAAAAATGCCACAAGACTCCTTGTTTGTTTTGCTGAACTAGACTGACACGGTTACCCCTCTGGAACTTGTCAGGAATTCCTCCTTGAATTACCCATTCTGAGATGACAGCAACACAGCTGAAATATAGTATCATAAAAAAAATTTACCTGTATGGCTGCCCATCAAAAGCTGTGAAAAACCTTAAGCAATATCTTCATTACCTGTGAAGCTATATAGAATAAATTCCCATCTCATTCCTGATGCCAGGAACAGCGACATTCATTTCAATTGGCACTAATAATCACATTACTTTCAGAAGCCATACCTCTAAAGGACATATTTATGAGCTGTAAATATACCAGTCATTTGAGTAAAACTATTAAGGCTAAATTCTACTCTTAGGGGCAGCTGATTGTCTTCTGCTGTGGGAGTGACCCATGCATAGTAAAACTGTACTTTTTTCTGCAAGAAATATGTTCTACAGGCAGGTCTGTATTCCCCTGATTTGAGTGTCTTATGCAAATGCTAGCCAGGCCACCTTTACGGACAAAATTAAGACCTCACTTGTTCTGATATAAATCTCAATGAACTACACTGACTTACTTGAATGATGGGAATTGGGATTTATTCCAGAATAAATGAAATCATAATTATTCCTTAATTATTCCTTGTCTTTCCGTGGAAGGACATCTGGGAATTTTTTTCTTATGTTTCATTTCATAACACTAGACTAAATATACTCCCAAGGAATATGCACGTGTCACAGGAAAACTGTATCGTTCAAAATATAATATGTAAGCTCCTTACAAAATGTTATTTTGTTCACTGTTTCTTTGCAAGGTCAAAATCAGTTTCTGTGGTTCTTACCTAGATAAGGAGTAATGTTTTTAATATAACAGGATTGTGCAGCCCCCAAAGACAGGATTAGAACTTGCATTGAAACTTGTAGCAACAGGAAAGCATGCCTTGCATATCATAGAAAATGCTGAAATTCCACCTCTGCTAGATCTAAAATACATTTTTTTCATGTTCTCTATACAGGTTGTCGGACTCACATTGTCTCAGGGCCTTGATGAACTCGCTCTTATCTACTTGGCCACAATTCAAGCCATTGCTGTAAGCTATTTTAAATAGTCTGCTTTTTATAAAAGCATAAAGGACTTAAAGAATTTGTACTCTGTGTCACACTGCAGATTGATCATGCCCTCCTATAGAACAGATTTCTAATTACAAATGAACTCACCAAAATGAGTTCTTGAAGAAGCAAGACAAAAATCACATGTATGGAGAGGTTTGCCCTCTTCTATGCAAGAACCTGCCTGAGGGACACTGTTTCCAGGGAGGAAAAGTCCCTAGAAGAGTTTTCCCCAAATTGTTCTGACAAGGCAAGGAGTGCTTGGTATGCCCCATGAAGGAGTCTCTGTGTCTGCTGACTGAGGTGAAAGAAAGTACAGTCCAAATGGCAGATGCATAAGGAGGAGAGAGATAGAGGACAGGTTTACGCTATAAATTTATATCAGTATAACGATGGGGCTAGGGGTGTAAAAAATCCACAATCCTTAGCAATACAGTTATACTGACCTAACCCCGGTTGTAGACAGCACCATGTTCATCGCAGTGCTTCTCTCATCGACAGAACTACTGCTCCTCCTGGAGGTGGAATATGTACACCGATGGGAGAAGGTCTCCTGTTGACATAGCAGGATCTTCAATGAAGTGCTACAGTGACTCAATTGCAGTGTTTTAAATGGAGGCCTGCCTTTAATCTCTCCCAAATCTAGAGATCTACTTCTGCATGAAGGTGGAGCGGGAGCTCTGTGTGGTTTGAGAAATGTGGCTGGGCAGGAGAGTGTGAGCATATGCCATGTTATCCCCCAAACCTGCCAGGAAATGAGGGAATGCTTGCCCCAGTACATATCAGAGACTGTGTTATTCAGGGTGATGTGGTGCTGATAGTATGGATTCTGTGGCATGATGCTGGTGGGAAACTCCTAGCATGTCACTTTTCCTGCAGTTTTCCTGCTGTAAGTCATGCAATTGTCCCGTGTGGACAATTTATTTCCCCTCTCCACCCCCACCCCAATTTACATTAAATTAGATGGCGAGACCACCATATCTCTGCATTAAACAAACAGTCTTAGGTGCCCATTAATGGGCGTAGATGGTCTGGGCATATGTGTATGTGTGCGTGATTTCTTGGAAAAATTTAGACTTTAGTCCCACTTTACCCAAGTGAGTTGTTTGATTAAGTAACAACAAAGAAGTCTTTGCCAAAGTACATCAGTCAACTCATATTCCTAGGTGTATACTCCCTATGCTCACCTATCTGTATGTCTGTCCATTTGGTACTGTTGCCTGTTACTGTAGTATCTTCACATCTAAACTCTTTACTGATTTCTGCATATTTCATTACAAAACTCTGTAGTGCACAAGTGTAAACATACCTCCCTGCAGGTGCGCTATGCAAGTGATGGGGCTGGTACACTGTGGAAATTAATGATCCTTCCAGCTGTTACAAGATGGTAGGGCCATGTTTTTCTGCCGTCCAGGGAGTTAACACTTTTGCTGTTGGTTTCTAATGGGGACTAGGATTTATGGATAACGTGGACCAATATGGCATGCAAAATCCCAGTTTCGTGTCACGCCATCTGATAGCAGCACAGGCAGGTGTGGTAAATTTACTGTGAATTACACAGTTGATGTGTTAACACTCCTTCAGCAACTCCTCATAATTTAATTCAGCAAATCCTCACCAAATCTGGGCCTGGACCCCATTAGTGCTGACTATTGACCCCTTTCAGATGAACATAATGGTGATGTACTTGGTGGCTTATTACAATCCTATGATTTAAATATAAGAATGTGTGTGTTTTTCTGGACAATGGCAGCTACTGATATTGCTTCATGAAAGAGGCTGAAAACAAAAATATTTTAATACCTGTCAAAAGACAGGTGCCCAGTTATTATTTCATGCTAATGAGGTGGACGCATTTTCTGCCTATTTTCTGTAGGAAAGCCAGCTATTATCTGATTGCTTTGTTACATATACTGCATTTTAACATTAAGTTCAGGACCAATAGGCCTCTTTCTGTAATGAGTTTTATTTTCCATAATACAGAACAACAAGATAAAATATGCAGTAGATTTCTCTTCATGGTAAATTAACACACATTTGTTTTTAAATTCTATTGAAACAGTAGGCAATCATTATAAATGGATAAAGGGAAATTTGTGCCTGCCCATCCTGATGACATATAGAAAAATATTATGACAAATAGAAAATTAGTTTTTAAAACTCTTTCCCCTCCTAATTTAAATTTTATGTTTATTATGTAACCTTATGAGGAAAATATTCCTGTTTCATACAGCCCTAATCCTGTGCCTCTCATTGACTTCAATGTGAGGAACATCAGACACTAAATCCAATACAGCAAACCTGAAAACCTTGTAAAAAAAACCCCAAGTCATACCCACCGAATATTAATCTCTGGTTTTCTTTACAGTGGGAGATATTTTCAAATAAAACTTGCATTTGAAGCCCTGCAATTTACCTTTTTTCCACTCTAAGGTTATACTAGCTTCCTTCCTCCCAATTAATGGAATAAATCTAGTTTTAATGTAAATGGTTCTGAATACAATTTTCTAGACAGGTAAACCCAAAATAATTAATTTTCAAGCATGATCTTTTTCAAAGTATTCAGTGTGTGTGTGTATGTTGTGGGGGAATTTGCTAATAAATTTCAATTTTAGCAGCTGTGAAAGAGATTATCCTCTGGCTGCTCACGTGGCAAAATTCAGTACAACAGTTAAACTATTGTGAACATGATCAGAAACATAATTGTCATCATCAAAGCCAATTCTCAGGAGAGAGACTCTTTTTAGAGTACAGTAGTTTTATTTTACTATAATTAAAATCATAACTGTGTGATTTGGAAAGTTAGTCCTCTGCATCAATAGGGAAGTAATAGATTTAGTCAGCTAAATTAGTTAGCCATTTTAGTTCATCATAACCACCTGGCCTTTAACCAAGCTACATTTCAAGACCTCTCCAGAGTTGTGCCAGCCTTTCACAATAAACGTCCCAAGTCTGGTGTTACTCAACTCATCTTAGTTTTCAGAAGCAGACAAAAACTGAACTTGGGTTTGAAAAGGCTCTCACTATGGATTTGAGACTACTTGATGCATAAGGAACCCGGTATCAGGAGAATGAAGGCTGAGTTCTCAGCCAATTTCTGGTTTGGGGTGGAAACTGTCAAACTGGGCAGCTTTAACAGAATTTTACTATTCCTTTTGAGGTTGTTGAAATCAGAACTTGAAAATTAAACTCAGGGATTGGGAACATATTTCAGAGCCACCAGACAGAGCACAGATAGCCTGCATAACCATGTGATCTCCCTCCTGTCTTGTCAAAACCACTGCCACCTCCCAGGGCTGGATTAACCGGCCCGGGGGCCCCAGGCTACCCCCACCACCACCACCATGGGGCCCCCTGCCGGCCCCCAGAAGGCCCTCCCACCTTGACCCGGCCAGTCTGCCTGAGGGGAGAGGAGGTGGCTGGTGCACGGCATGGGGGCCTCCGACGCAGCCCCCAAGGGCCACGGGCCCTGGAAGGCTGCGCCAGAGCAGCCACAGCAGTGGGCTTGCCGTGAGCCAGCAGGCCCGGCCCCGTACCTGGGTGGAGCGAACAGCGGCCGACCCACCCCGCTCCACCCCCGGGTTGAGCCAGCTGGCCCATGGGCAGGACTGGCACTCAGACCTCAGTTCTGGCCCCAGCCCCATCCCACCTCCCCCCAGCGCTCCTGCCCTGCCCGCGCTGAGTCGGGTGGGTGCCAGATTATTGCAGAAGTTTTAGGGGCTGGATCCCGTGGCCTCCTTTTTGGCTGGGGTCTGGGGCTTAAGCCTCTAAACCCCTGCAATAACATGGCCCTGCCACCTCCCGGCATGATGTCGCAGCAATTCAGATCAGTTCTGGCACTTGTGATAACAGCCTTCTGGTTTAAAAGGGAGGGTGCTGAAGGCAGAATACTTTAAGTGATGGTTCTTTGACTTGTTTTCCCCTTAGATTGACAGATCCCAACTTTTATTGGCCTTCAGGTCATGCTGTAAGGCTTTGTCAGAGGTGGGAGGGCTAAGCAAATGGGAAGGGATGGTGAGGATGTCTTAGCCCTGGGGATGGGGCTGTTTCTGGTACTCTTTGTGTCTCCTGTGCTCCCTGGCAGCTGCTTTCTCCTGTCACTTGCTCTGTTGGTCACAGCCACTCCTAAGTGTCTCCCCTGGTTTCTCCCCTTCTGATCTGTCTCAGCTTGATTCAGTGCCAGCTCTGGACCATTTTTCCTGCTTTGTGTCTAACCCCTACTCCCTCCAGATGGGCATACAGACAGCTATCAGGCCCTGCTTCCGCTACAGCCAGATCCCAATGTGCTGCTTCCAGCCAGAAGCCCTCATAAGTTTCCTTTCATTTCTTGTTCATCACCCCAATGCTTGCAAGATATATTTGTCTGTTCCTGGTCACTAATCCCTACTATCCCCCTTGTAGACCTAATCCTTGCCATCAGATTATCATCAGGGCAGCCAATATTCATGAATTTTCATCCCCCTTTTAATCACTCAGTGCAGGTTTCTCTCTGAGCAAGTTTTGCATGCTCATCAGTCTTTTTTCTCTTTTCAGTTGGGAACAAGACATATTTTGGAAACTATGCAATCTGCAGGGCATCACATCACCACTCTGTTTCTGTGCGGTGGTCTGAGCAAGAACCCCCTCTTTGTGCAGATGCATGCTGACATTACTGGTAAATTAGAGGAAGCAGGGAAAAAGAGGACAGTAAATTATTTTATTATTTTAGGTGGCTATAAACTTTGTGTTTGGAAAAATAAATAGTTTCTTTATGTGGTACTGTGTTTTGCTTGTTGGCCAAAAACTGTGTAATGAAATGTTATTTCCTGAAAGACTAGATTTCCTGAAATTTAAAGACACTGAAATAACACAAAAACATGGCGTAAACAAAGGTCCCTGATCCATATTATTAGCAAACAGACTCTATAGAGAAACTGAGTGACTTCCCACTCATAGACCTTTTTCTTTAAAATCCTTATAGGACAATGCTATAGAATTTGGAGAATTATAAATTTGCCATAGATTTTTTTTTTAAACCAACCTATGGGATTATATAGCAGGAATTTAATTCTATAAATTGGTTGAATCCTTCTAAAGAAATTACTCTTCCATTAAATTAAATGGACCAGATTGTCAGCTGAGAATCTAACCTTGTAAATTCTTAGAATAAGTTTTACACAGAACCTTTTCAGTTTCTATAAAAACCCCTGGTGGTTTTATCCCATCTGAATTCTATAGGCCGATTCCCTGTCATCTGTTGCTTTCAGTGAACTTTCTCTTGCTTATACAAACACTGCATTACCAAAATTCCTTCAATATCTCATGATATTCATATAATGTAGGACCCAATCCTGCAGAGCTTGACTCCTGCCCAGAGTTTCATTGACTTTGATAAGATTTCACATGGATGTACGGGCCTGTATACACCAATATATTTGCAGGAGCAGGCTCCAAGCTTGCAGTCTATTTGTAATCTTCATTCCACCTTTATAGGTTGGGTGTCCTTGAACAACTGTAATTCAGTTCAATATGTTTACTTTAAAAATGTGGAAAATAATGTTGTTTTAGTTAAAAGACATCAGAAAATCTGACCTGTGTACGTTTTGGGGCATATTTCAAATTAAAAACGGTCAAGATGTTTTGGAGCCAGTTGAAAGCTTGGATTTGAGGTATTTAGTGTACAGATTTGCATCACTCTGATATCAAACCAGACATTCTACCTTGATGCAGGAAAAGAGATGAAAATCTGCTGTACCTAATTATGTTAAATAAAAGCAGAAACAGAGAACCAGATGACACAGTGGTCATTGACCTAGGCTAGAGATAAAGAGTATTGCCACATTGGTGCTTTCTATTTGTCAAATGAGATTTTCTCAACTCCACACCTTCCCTTATCTAATTCAAAAGAACACACAATCAGTTTTGTTGCAAATAAACTTGAAATTGCAAGTTGCTTTCTAGTGTCTGCAGTAAAAATCTATTAATAGGTATTCTGGTTAAAATTTAAACTGGGGTCCTTTGACCATAAGTAATGGCTAAGTACAATTCAGGACAAAAAGTCTTTTTTCCACTCTTGGAATCCCCTCATTCCTAAAATCTGTGACTAACAAGGGATGTCAGAGTTCATCTGACTGAAATGGCCTTGCTTCTGTTGAACTCATTAGATCCTATCAGATAAAATAACTAGCATTCCTGTATCAATTCCCCATTCTTTCAGGAAAAGAAAAAGTTCTGAATCTGTTACTGTTAGATATACATAGTACCCATTACTCGCCCATGTAGATGGCCAATTGATAATTTCATAGATATCTTAAAAAGTGTCAGACTCCTGTTGTTCAGCTGGCTAAATGAATATGCTCATTTGGAGAACACTTTAAGAAAATATGCAGTGAAGTTTTAAAGCATGTTGCTTGCTGCTTCAAAGCTTTACAAACATGGATGTGAGCAGTAAAATTGTTTTTTAGCTTATTTGGAAAGATAAAAGATCCAGGCCTAGATTCTGAGCTGTGGGAACAGCTCAAGAGGGGGAATACAAAGTGATCAATGCCGTGTCCATTTGTGCTGGGCTGATCCCCTCTGGATATAATTTATAGAAGTTTAAGTTACACTGGCTGCCAGTGGCCCAAAAGGGCTGTTCCAGCAGCAAAGGATGGCTGGGGCACAAGGAAGCTGGCTGGAAAGAGGAGAGCTGGCATAGGAGCAAATATAGCAGTTCTGTGCCACCCAAAGATCCCACTATCCTGGGCTATGTCTACACTAGAAAAGTTGTCGATTTTAAGTCAACTTTAATAAGGTCGACTTAAAGATGACCTTATTAAAGTCGACAACAAAGTGGACTAAGTTGACTTAGCTTTAAGTCAACTTAGTCCACTGTGTTAAGTTGACCTAACCATCCTTAAGTCGACTTAACAAAGTCGACTTAAGGGTTACCCCATGTCCACACCATCCTTAAGTCAACTTAAAGAGTCGACTTAAGGGTTAAGCTGACTTAATGAGTGGTAGTAACAAAGTCGACTTAAGCTTTCATTAAGTCGACTTAAGGAATTTCTTAAGTCGACTTAAATTGCCAGTGTAGACGTAGCCCTGGAGAGGTGGGGTAAGGCAGCTTTAAGTTGGTGGAGTGGTGCCAAGATACCATAAGGTCACTGAGTGTCTGACCCCCAGAGCGTTGTCATGAATTCTCCTTGTGCTTCCCACTTTGGACAATGAAAGAAACTGCACAAGTTGATGTTAACAAAGAGTTTTCAAGTGTTTGCTCCTGTCTGTTCCAAAGTAAGTGTGTGCTCACTCTGACACTGCTGCTGGAAAGATATTACCTTCGTGGTATCTGTCGGATTGACTCTGGTGCCCCCTGGAATTGCATGCTCATAGCGTTGGTGTAAAGGGACCCACTACCCTGCCGTCCCCTCAGTTCCTTCTAACCACCTGTGACCATCACAAGAATGTCAGCACATCCTGACTTGGCACCAAGTACTTTGGCCTCAATAAGAAGCACCCTGGCTTCTCTTAGGGAGATACATCACTGTTCTGCCTCTCCAGTGCCAAGAAAGGACATTTCTTCTGCTGCTGCTTCTCAGGGCATTGTCAGTCATCCCCAGTGCTGAGAAGATCACTTCTTCAAGAGACAGTTGGCCTTGCTTTCCATCACCAATGCTGAGAAAGAAGCTGAAGAAGATGGACTGGGGATGATCTCCAATCCTAAGGTCTGTGGGATACAGAGACACTGGCAGAATGTGACCCATGCTGGGCCACTCTGAGACATCAGCAATTCACCCAGCACCATTGACTCTGAACCTGGACAGGGCACCATTGAGTCTGGCACCATTGGACTCTCTGCCGCGAGAGAGCCATCGGAGCCAGTGGCGTTTGCAGCCAGAAGAGAATTGTTGTTATTCATAGTATTGTCATTCCCTGCCACACAGGAGCTGTCAGCAGAAGCACCACAGGTTAATGTCCCCATGTCTCCAAGGGCCCGTGTGCCACCAAAAGAGAAACCAGCCATGATGGCATCGGTCTCCTCCCTCTCAGTACTGATCACTAGCACCACCAGTCCGCACACTTCTCCCTGGTTGCTTGGAAGGGATTTCTTGGAGTTGGACTCAGAGGCAGAGTCATATGTGTCCCGCAGGAACCAGCATCACTTCAGCCCGTGTTATCCAATGGTGGACATGAGCAAGGGACCACCACCTCCCGCTTCACCCCACTCTGGCCAGATTGTGGGGTGAGCAGGGGCAGCTGGAACGCAGTGCGGGGACCTCCGACACAGCCCCCCAGGGCCACTGGCTCTGGAAGGCCATGCCAGAGCAGCGGAGGCAGCGCCATGAGCCAGTTGGCCCCACCCCTGGGCTGAGCAAATGGAGTGGCCCACCTCACTCTGCCCCTGGGTGTGGGCCTGCTGTCCCAGGGGCGGGACAGGCGCTCAGAACCTGGCCTCTGGCTCCAGGGCCCCGCCCCCATCTCAAGTGCAGACAGGGCAGGAGACAGGAGAGCTCTTAGTGCTTCTGCCCTGCTGGCGCTAAGTGGGGCCGGATTATCATAGGGGTTTTATGGGCTGGAGCCTATGGCCCCCTTTTTGGCTGGGACCCAGGGCTTAAACCGCTAAAACTCCTGTGATAATCCAGCCCTGCTCTTGGTAGAAACATCACTGCCTCCATTTCCAGACTTGATCTCCCAGGTCGACCCTCAAGTCCCTTCATCTCATGGCCTGGAAGCTCCATGGCTGAACCCCACAGATCTAGTATGCTCTGGGCCAATTTGTGAGGTGCTTAGAGGGAATGGAAAACAGTTCATTAGAATCATTTAGCTGGCAAAGTGGAAAAGATTCTCCATTGGGTCTACTCAGAAGTGTGTTTCAGCTACACAGTCAACACTCCCTTTCATTTTAGATTACCTACTCCACTTGAAACAACAAAGCCTCACCATGTCATCTCTTAGGATCTCATCGGTGGCAGTCTCAGCTTTTCAGTTATGGATGACTGGCTTTCTCTGTTCTCAAACTCTATCTGTAGTCTTTTCTTTCAGGACTGGAGAGGTTGTACACCCAGATATGGCAGCCATTACCTCTCTGGGACCTCAGCTTGGTGCTGGCAAGACTAACAGAATCTCCGTTTGAACCGCTGGCAACATGCTCCCTGCTCTACCTATCCCAGAAGGTGGCCTTTCTGGTGGCCATTATTTCTGACAGAAGAGTCTTGGAGATCTGAGCCCTTACTTGAAAACCATCTTATACAGTCTTCTTCAAGGATAAGGTTCAGTTGTGGCCACATCCAGCCTTTCTCCCAAGGGCGGTCTTGCAATTCCATGGTAACCAGGATATCTTCCTACCAGTCTTTTATCCAAAGCTGCATGCCAATAAGGGGAAACAGAGACTCCACTCACTAGATGTCAGACATGGAAAGGATTAAATCCACATGGAAAGGACTAAATCATGTCAAAAATCGACTCAGTTTTTGGTAGCTCCTGCAGACCCAATGAAAGGCCTTCCAGTCTTGACCCAGAGAATCTCATTGTGGATCACTTCCTGTTTCCACAGTGCTATGACCTGGCAAAGGTTCATGCTCCTCCTGCCCTGACAGTGCATTCTACAAGGGCTCAAGCATCTTTGGTGACATTGTAACTTAAGTTCCTATCCAGGACATCCATAGAGTAGTAACATGGTCATCAGTCCATACTTTTGCATCTCATTTTGACATTACCCAGCGGACTAGAGAGGATGTGGGTTTCAGGTGAGCAGTGTTACAATCAACATACCAATTAATTCTGAACCCTCCACCTGTGCAACTGCTTAGGAGTCACCTATTTTGTAATAGACATGAGCAAGCACTCAAAGAAGAAAAAAATGGTTACTAACTCTCCATAATTGTTATTCTTCGAGATATGTCGCTCATGTCCATTCAAAACCTACCTTCTCTCCCTCCCTCCATTTTGCCTGCCTCTTTGTGGTAGTTAGCTGGCAAGAAGGACCTGAGGGAACATGGCATATCAGTGCTGTGAGCACAACTCCAGGGAGCACCAAGGCTGACCCAACGGATACCACTGAGGGAAAAACTTTCCAGCTGTAGCGCTCGGGGAGAGCACACACCCACTTTGGAATGGACATTAGTAACACATCTCAGGTTGCGGAAGATTAGTAACAGTTTTTTCATAGCCTCTTACAAGGGAAGGCCTACATAGGAGTCAAATGTGGCCTAATGGCCTTTTGATTTCATTAACAGCTTGCAATCTTAGGACCTAACCCTTCATTTTACTATCAGGAGTAGTGCCAAGTAATTGTATTGACTGAAATACAACTGTTCACAGCAGGAAGCACTTCTCCCAGTATTGTTTGCAGCATCGGATCCTTAATATGTAAATCCAGCCACAGAATGCAACTAACAATGATAATAATCAGGGAATTCACAACCATGCCAAATACTATATGAGTACTAAGGAATTGTTTAGCCTAACGGTAATGACTGTTGCTAAGATAGCCTGCAGCTAGGAAGAGACATTAATTTCTGCCCCTTTTTTGGCTTTGTTAGGAGGTGTGAGGAAGGCCGAAAAGTTCATATTTTGTTTATTATTTCACTTTTTTTTTCTACTTGTTTTTTACACTGAAAACTCTGGTCTTTTCTACCCAGTTTTTTTTTATTTTATTTTATTTTCTGGAAAAGACTGTAGAAATTAGAGAACTGGTAAGTATCTGATATCACAGGTACCAAGAAGGTAGATGGAAGTTGATGTTTGTTTTTATATTTTATTGTGGGTTTTTTTAAATTTCCTATATAACTCACATATCTTAAAAACTATTAGAAGAAAACAATCTCTTAGGATTCAGCCTCTTCCCTGAAGAGTGGAGAAAACTCCCAGTTTACCACTTTGGGTCTTCCAGTAAAACAAACAAACACAAAAGAGCGCTGGCATTGTTGATGCATATATTTTTTTAACACATACAGTAAAAAACCAAAACAAATGACACAATCCCATTTTCCCCCTACACAGGTCACCCTTTAAGCAGGAGACTCATTTAGAGGGTTGGGATGGCTTGTTTTATAGATGTTCACAATTGGGAACAAATCCATATTGTCAGAGGTCTGGGTTTTTGTTCTTTGTGTAATCTAGGCTCTGTGTCAATGCTTCACTGAATTTTTTATTAAAAAATCTATATTTTGCTGAGAGCCCAGGATAGGTACTGTAGTCATGTATGGGGCTGTATAGTTGGTTGAGAGAATAAACATCCTAAACTTTTTAACTTCAGTGATGTTCTATGTTCTTAGCACTGCAATAGAGGTGTGTCTCTTTCTTGTCTAGGCAAGCCCATTGTCCTTTCCAAAGAGGTGGAGTCTGTCTTAGTTGGTGCGGCTATTCTTGGAGCTTGTGCTTCTGGGGACTTTGCTTCTGTACAGGTATGTAATAATGGGAAACCCTGAATCCTGCTCTTTCCAGTTTTCATTTGCACTTTGATATTTGGCATCATACACAAGTTATAAATAAGGTGGGGGGAAATGTAGCTTCCCTGGTGCTCAGAAAGGAAGGTTCAGATTTTAGATGTATTTACTGATTTTTCCCTTTTCATTTAACCAGGCTATAATCCACCACTATACATGTGTTTCCCTTGTGTATTGGAGACACTTGTATTTTAGCTGTTAGGGGAGGCAAACACAAGACTCTGCTTGTAGAATTAATCCAGATAATTTGGCGCATGAACAAGGAAGGTGTTCAGTAAGGCCCTGATCCTACAGTGAGATCCAGGTGAATACAGCTTCACATGGAGCTCAGAACAGGCTCAAGTCCTAAGATTGTAAGCACTGTTAGCACGTCTACTCTTTCATCCCAAGTTACCACATTCATGGCTAGCCCTACTTCCTCTTTTGGGTCTTGGAGAATCTTAAACATGGATCACTCACTAACAGTTCCACGTACAGTGACTCTAGGGTCATCACTAAGGATGGAATTTAGGAACGTCTGCCAGAAACAAAGACTCCGACAATTTAATTCCATTCACTTTAGCAGAAGTAGTATTAGAATTTTTATCGTATGTAGGTCAGTTTCTAGAGAGTGACGTTGTCACAGACTTTGGAACAGGTGTTTCATGGTTTCACGTTGCAGTTTTACAGCCTAGTGTCTGTGTGTCCATCAGTGGTTCCCAACCTTTTGGGCTCAAGGGCCACACATATACTTTTTACACCCCCAAAGGGCCACCATTATCCACCAGCAACCTCTCCGTGCTCCCACTGCAGCCAGAGGGAAGGGGTTCAGTGAGGAGGATCTCCCCTCCCCCCCGCTGCAGCAGGGAAACCCTGCGCTTCACCTGTGTCCATAGGCAGTGCTCCCTTCTGATGCCAGTAGGATGGGAGATCAGTGCTCCCTCCCTCTGGCTTTAGCAGGGACCAGCACCTAGGGACCTAGGCGGAGCACTTTGCTATGTCCCCTGCTGGGGGAGGAGAGCACTGATCTCCCATCCCCTTGGCCAGAACCGGATTAAGGCAGGGGCTTTAGAGGCTGGAGACAGGGCTGGCTCAACCATAGAGGTGAACTAGGCAGTCGCCTAGGGTGCCAGGCTTTACGGGGCGCCAAATTAGATCGAAGTGATGTTTTTTCTCTTTTAAAAAAAAAATATTAATATATTTTCTCATAACGGGGGGAGTGCCAAAGTCATAGTTCGCCAAAAATCCTTGGGCCAGCCCTGGCTGGAACCCTGGGCCCTAGTCTAAAGGGGGAGCCCCCCCCCCCCAATCCAACCTGACTGGCCTGAGTGGTGGACTGCCACCGCTCACCTTCAGCCTGCTTGCCGAAGCCCAGGGGCGGGACAAGAGTATTGCAGCATCTGGCCCACCCCGCCCCGAGCCTCCATCAACAGCACCGGCTTGTGGGCCCTCCCCCCCAGCAGCAGTGCAGCCCACATTTCATTCTCCCCCTCTCCCCACTGCAGCATGGCACACAGCCCCTCTCCCCGGACCTCCCGTGTAGCAACGCTGGCCTGTGGCAGTGCCGGCCATGCCCCCCATCCGCCCCTTCCACAACACCAGCTGGGGCCCTGGAGCCCCTGACCCCACCTTCCAGCACTGGAGAGGGCAATGGGGGGGCCCACAAGGGTGGGCAGCCCTGGGCCCCTCGAGGCCTTGATCCGGCCCTATCCTTGGCTGCAGCAAACAGCCTGCCCCAGCAAAGTGCTCCGCTTGGGTACTTAGGAAGTGGCTACCTTCTGCAGCCATCAGGAGGGGAGTCTTGGGCCACTCTGAAAGCCCCCCAGGGCCACTTTTGGCCCCAGGCCATAGGCTGGGAACCACTGCTGTAAACTATAATGCATTTGCACATACTCTCTTACCAGGGCAGCCTCTGCCTGCATATTTTAAAGCAAGCTCGTATCCTGTTAAATGAGATTTTGACCTGAACTTGAAGTAGCGATCCCTTGGAGTAGTGGGGCAGATCCTCCACTGTTGTAAATGGAGCTAATTCCATTGATCCCGATGAACACATTCACACCAGCCGAGCATCTGGCCTGGTGTATCAAATGTTTCCAAATGCACATGGAATAGTGAAGGTTCTGTTGAATGATACGGATTAGCCAGGAATAGTAGTTTCCTTTCATGAGAATTCTCTCAGTAAAGTGAATCCCATGGCAGCAAATTAAGTATCTTGTAATGCCAAGTATCTGTATCGGATCATCGCAGTGCTTGCAGCTAGAACTTGATCTTCTGAAAAACGCAATTGATTTCAGTAAAAACTTCTTGTGACAGGGCTTCATCTTTGATTCTTGCTATTCCATTAATCTTTTGAAGATTGCCTTCTGGCCTCCAACATAGGGATGGTTAGTTTAAAGTTTAAGCTGTCAGACACACTGAGGCTAGGTAAGTTAATATTTTAGAACTCAGAGTACTATGTCTGGTCTTGTGAATGTTAGTAAAATCTTACAGTGTGATGTTGCTCAGAACCAGGTGCCTTTTCTCTTGTGTTTTTTATTTTAAATGTCTCTCACCGTGGCATACACAAAATATTGCAAAAGTGTAATCCATCCAAGAACGTCAAGATAAATACCCTCTCAAATACGACAATGCAGTGTATTCCTTCAAAAAGTTTTCTCATGTAAACAACTGGACCCTTTCAGCCAACCACATTCCCAGAACGATTGTATTTGCTTCCTTGAATAGAAAGATTGTGATTCCCTCATTCAGTAGGACCTTGTTCTGGAAGCTTATGAACACACTTTTAACTTAAGAAACCAGGAGCCCCTGATGGACGACCTTGGACAAGTCATTTAAGCCCTCTGTGGTAACACGCTGATACTGACCTCCTTTGTAAAGTCCTTTGACATCTACTGATGAAGATTCCTGTGTAATAGCTAACACCTAGGTAGTATTATTGAAACAGTACTTGCTGAGACGAGGCATTTACATTTTTGGCTGTCCCCATCAGTATCTGTAGAATTTCAGGCTAAAATTTTTGGTATTTTAATCCGTTCTTAAGCATCTAAGTAAAAATGGTCTAGTTTTTCTGACATGCAGAACACCTATATTTTCCATTAATCTCAAACATTTAGAAATGTTTCTGAAAGTGCTTTCTGGTAATATTTGATGCAGCATATATTTTGATAGCCTACCTGAGTCAGCTTTTGCATTCCTGAGTCAATCAGTGGCTCACCGCAGAATAACTTTCAAAATAATACATACATTTGATCCTGTAATAAAGACTTTGCATGATGGAAAATGGCCAGCAATCAATTGGAAACTTTGCTTTTCAGCTGGGAGGCTTCGTCATGGTCAAAATACGCATGCAAAAAAGAATTAGCTTATAACGTCGAGGACTCGTGGCTCTCAAATTTAAACTTCAGATGTGTGATGTTCAAAACGACTTATGGACAATTAAGGTGCTAAATGTGCATGTGCTGTTACAGCAGTTGCATGTGCGACTTGGCAGTTTCACATGCCCCACGTGTATAACTAGTGTTTTGAGTGTAAAAATGCATGTTTTAAATGCATGAGCAGCACAGTCACTGTGTGAACAGATTCGGCCCATTACAAACTGTTAGGAGGATTTATTAGAAAGAATAGTGACATTCACAAAGCTTTTTTCTCTCTTTAAATCAAAACGTTTAGTATAAAGAATCAAAGTAAGTAAGAAAAAAAAAGGGGGGGGGGACTCCATGGTTTGAAGTTCAATCCAGTCTTATGACCCCTGCCTATGGACCCTGACCTTCCAAAAAGAAGCTTCTCTCTCATTTCTTGTCTTCCAAGCAGCCACAGATTCAGAGGCTATTCAAGTCAGTTGCAGTGTTTCCATTGACTTTATTGAGTTTTGAATCAAGACCATAGCCCTCCCTTAAAGCATCTGTGCATGGGAAAGGGGAAAACTGATTTCTCGCTGTAGACATTTATATCATGCTCATTACGATGGTATTTGAGCATCTTGTTCACTGGGGAACAAGTTGTGCACCTAAATCCTGTCACAGCATGCAGTTATATTCCTGCAACTTTGGAAAAATCACACTATACATGCATCCACTGAATACATTTTTGGAACATACAGCTGGATAGAATATGCTACCTACAACTTATAGCAATACCAACTGCATGGCACAGTAGACAATTGAAATGATTAAAACAAAGAATCCGTCTATTTGAAGAAGCCATGTATACCCCATACTTTTTCTTAAAGATATGTCACATGGTGTAAATTGACTTTCATTATATTGATCGCCTTTCTCAACCAATACCATTCTTAGTGCTCCTGCCATAAATTATGGCTAGCTGCTTCAGTATAATGTTTGCCAATAGGAGACATTATTATTGACTGTTCTCTGATAGTGATAGAGGATAACATCATTCAGAGCTCTTTGTTTGTCCAGTATAACAATAAGCAAGCATATTGTAAGGCCTTTGTTTGATTTTTACTCAGCCCTTCCCTACTCAGAGCTCCCATTCATTTAAGTGGGAGTTTTGATTGGATTTGTCCCAGTAATTTTGGGAACACTTTTAAAAGTGAGTTTTTGGGTGACTTGGTTTCTGAGCGCTCAACGTAAGGCACTTTAACGTGGTCTGACTTCCTGAGGTTGGGTGTTCACGGTCCTCTAAAGATTGGGCCTTTGTAGGGCTTCCCAAGTTAGACACTCTCAAACTGGGCCCTCCAAAATCACTAGTCACTTTTGAAAATCTTGGCCTTGGTCTATAGTGCTCTGCTAACTACTTTGCCAAGTTATGCAGAAAGTTAAAATAAAATAATAATAAGCAATAGGAATTACAGTTGAACTTAGTCTATTCATACTGATGACTGGGAGAAACACTGGAATTTGACTCTGCCTTCCTTTCTTGCTCACAACTTGGATTCTACAAATCCCCAGCCACGTGGCATACCTTCTTCAGGCTCTGTGAATAGGAGATCATAGTGCCGGAGAGACAGACCTCACAGACATGGGGAGATCCTTGATTCAGGGGATAGTGAAAAAAGATGTGCTAACATTCTGACAGAAAGTAGTGTCAACATTTAGAAAATCTCTAATGAACATTCCTAATACTGGGTAGTGAATTATTTGTATATCAAAATATTTTTATCAAAAGCCCACTTAAATGAATGCGAATCTCTCCATTGAACTGCCTGGGGTTTGATTCAGCCTGTTATTTATATTTACTGCAACAATAATGGCTTCTTACTTGAGGAAATCATACTGTAGCCCTAAGCAAGTTCCTTCTCACATGGCACTAAGCACCAATTTATCACCTGACTTTCTTCACTTTTACATAACACTGTGCTCTAGTTGCTCTTTAAGGAATATAATAAATAGTTTTTTTCCTGAAGCCATCAGATTCTAACTTTTTACATTTTATAAATTTTTGCTCTGCATTGAATATTCCAAATAAAGTCTCCAAATCCTTATCTTTCATATGAGAGCAAGTCAACAGGCATGTGTTAGTGACTCATGGATTAAAGGGGATTTCTTTTAAAATATCATATTCCCCTTTCATTCATTAGCTTTATTGACCACATCTGTGTTAAGAACTGACTTTTTGGTATCCTGCACATCTTGCAAAGAAATGTTTGAAATGAAGGTTACTGCAAAATTTGTAACAGTCCGTTACAATCTAATTTGCCAGATTCCTCTATCGATTTAAAAGCCCAAGCCTTTATTCAAAACTGGAATTTCATCTTTAGGTAATTCTACCAAGGAAAGATTTAAAACATCCATCTCTGACGCCTGTTCGCCATATGTTGTTCCTTCAAAGAATGTTGACTTCCCTATTTTCCTCTTCATTTGCCCCCTCTGCGTTTTCTCCTCTGTGGTAAAGAGGAATTACAACAATTGGTCTACCCAGAAAGAATGCTCAGGTTGATCAGATTATCCCCCATTTCATCCTTGATTATTTAGTCTTGAGAATCTCCTGAGGGAAAAAAATCTTCAGTTTTCCTTTTCGTTATTTAGTTTTGTCTTTTAATTTGCTCCAGTCATACACTGTTTTCTTTTAGCTGGTTAGTTGTGTCTCTTTAATGTTTCTGTAGCTACAAGCTATAAAATGGCCACCTGGCTCAGCACTGACACACAGGAGACAGTCCAGGGTGGTTTGTTGCCATAGAAAACCCCATGATGTGAAGGATTTTTTAAATGTATACGCCAGTGAATGAAGTAGTCTTGCCACCGCTGAACAAGGTGGGTTGCTTTAGAAAGTGCATCTGCTGTGTACCAGGATTGTGGTTCACTGTCGATGCACATTGTGTGATCGTGTCCAAGGGAAAGATATAGTTTCCAGTTTAGGTCAGCAACTCCTCCTAGGTAAAAGTGTTCAATAAATAAATGTCAAAGTTTCAAATGTGTTGTTGTTACTCAGCTTCAGTTGTATGTAAGTGAAAATAGGGGCTGGAGGGGGGGCTGTTTGATTTGGCAATTTTCCAATTCTTTCTTTAGGGTATCCTACTCATTCAGACACAGCATTATACACTCGGGAATTGGATCGTTCCCCTATAAAAACCAGGAACCCCACTAATCTTTCCTTAATTGCACATTGAAGCAGTTAATAAAATGACTTCTATGAAATTTAATTTCCAGTTTTTGTACCTGTTCTGGAGGGGTGGCTATGTTAGTCTGTATACAGCAAAAATAAGTAAAGTCCTGTGGCACTTTAAAGACTAACAGATTTCTTCGAGCACAAGCTTTTGTGGGCCATAACCCGCTTCATGCATCTAAGGAAGTGGGTTGGAGCCCACGAAACCTTATGCCTGAAGAAATTTGTTAGTCTTTAAAGTGCCACAAGACTTCCGTTACTGGGACCTGGCATCTTCAAGTGGGATCTTCTCCACTAGAAAAAGATAGAAGAAAAGAAACATTATACAAAGCAATGCAGTGTGTTTGACCAGTAACTTTCTGTAACCAGTAGAGTCATTTTGACATAAGGGGACAATAAAGTTTGGTTTGGGCTTGGCTCGCCACAGACCCATGTCACGCATTTACACCATTTTAACTCTCATCAGTGCTTGGAAAGCATCTAAGACAGCGGTTCCCAACCTTTTTGGCTCATGGGCCACAAATATGATTTTTATAACCCTGAAGGTCCACCAATCTCTGCCAGCACCTCCCTCCCTTCCTTTCCCCCACCCCCACCCCCATTGCAGCCAGCGGGAAGGAGCTCAGAGAGGAGGATCTCCCATACTCTTGACTGCAGCAGGAAACCCTGCGATCCACCTGGGTCCCTAGTCAGTGGCTCCCTTTGGCAGCTGGGGGTTAGGAGATCAGTGCTCCCCTCCCTCTGGCTCTAGCAGGGACCCAGTGCTTCCCAGTGCCCTAAGGAAGTGTTTCTCAACTGGTGCTCCATGGACAGAGTGAAGGTGCTCTGCGACCGACCCCGACCCTGACCCTTCCCCGTGAGGAGGGCACTAAATTGAGAGTGGGGAAGGAGCAACACAGTAAGCCAACAAGTGAGAGATTTAAAATGCCCCATTTGCAGCACGTGCTGGCATCTGCTGCCACCTTGCTCCTTTGCTGCGGCTGAGGCATTTTAAACTTCCCGCCGGCTACCACCAGCATTGAAATCACTTGGACCTAGCCTTCACAGTAAGACTTCCTTTGACGAACCTTACCCCAAGAATGGATGACCTTTGTTCAAACATGCAGGCCAAAATGCCTATTAAAACTTGAGTAATATCATTTTCAGTTTTAAGTTGTGTGCATAATCATTATGTATCTGTCTTTTAGAAATAAGCTCATCTTACATTGGTAAAATTGTATTTAATTTAGTTTCCCGAATTGTTTCCACAGTAAGGCATAATATGCAGGTATTATGAACATTACAGCCAGAATATGCCGGCTTTTTCGAGAAAGGTTTCATCAGGTGTTCTGCGTAAAGTAATTAATACATTTAGGTGTTCCCCAGTCCACTAAAGGTTGAGAACATTGCCCTAAGGTAGGGTGAAGGTAGGCTGCAGCTTGCCCATGTCCTGGGGTCTCAACCCAGCGGCAGCCTTCCACACCCAGTGCACTGGGCTCACAGTTGGGTGGCAGCCACCTGCACCCCAGTTCAAAGCCAAGAGCCGGGGTACAGCCTTCCACACCCTGCTCAGAGCCAGGCCGCCAATAGCATACCAAAAGTCTCTGACACCCAGGGGCCAAGCCTACATTTGTGTCCCCTCCCTGTCTTCACAGCCCCCGTGCAGGGCAGGAGGTGTCCTGGCGCAACCTCTCAGCTGCCCAAGCTGGGGTGGAGGCTTGGGGAGTGTAAATGCATGCTTGGCTCTGCTGTCCCCCCACACACTTACTCAGGTCACAGTGCCCACCACTCCCACTGCAGCCCATGACTGGCTCTGATGGGGCAACCTCACCTCCCAGTCTGGGGAATGGGGATTGGGCTGGCCTTTACCCGTGAGTGGTAGGGGAACACTGAGGGCAGAGCCAGTCATGGGCATGGGCCAGCCCCACAGCCCAGCATGTTAGACACCATGGAGCGGCCTACTGCCCCCTCCCCCCCCCGGCCTGGGGATGGGTGCTGGGTCAGCCCGTCACAATGCACAGTGAGGGAGGCGCCCAGGGGTCTTCCTCCCCCACCCCGTTGGTAAGCCATTGCAGGCATCAGCCTTCCAGGTTGGGGCTGCAGCCCACCTCCCAGATGTGTGCTGAGACCAAGCAGGAGCCTCGCAGCTGCAGCCCAGTGGGTGTGGGGTGTGGGCCGTTTTGAGTGGCCTGTTGGGAACCATTGATCTAGCATACAGTGAGGAATAATGATAAATAAATGCCACAACAAACATGGCCAATGTTTTCCATGTGCATCTATGCATGCAGATGCATGACTGTGTCTGTGGGTGTTGTTTATTCCTCCAGGAGTTTGTATATCCAACCATATCTCCTCTGCCCAATATTCTGTGTGTTCCACTTCCTCATCTCTACTTAGCAGCTCTTGGGCAGCCCCACAGATGAGGAAGTGCTGAGCCTGCTGCCCCACAGCAGTACTTTGGGGTCTGGATATGGCCTCCACTTCCCTCCCTCCCTTTCCTTTCCTCGACCGCACACTCAAATTTAATGGAGAAATTGCCTTTTTCATTTCCCTTATGCTTATGGCTGCAACCCATATTTTGTGTGATCCTGAAAGAGATCATTAGCCTTCGTTTCTCAGCCTCCCTCTTTGATCCAGTAGTGAGATCATAATTTTGCATTTGACATCACTCTGTAGCCATGGCAATGACTGTGATCTCTGCAGTTCAGTAAAGAAATCTTTGACTCATCTGAAAGGAACAACAACAACAAAAGCCCCCTGAAGAGCGAATGGATTTCATTTTGAACTATGATGTATGTGAGATTTTCCAGGTATGAAAGTAGCTTTTCATATCATTTGGAATTTTTTCCCCTGTTATCTTTGATTGTTTATCAAGAAGCTAACTATATACTGCAGTGACTAGCACTGTATAATTACCTAAGATGGATTGGTTGCCTCATTTAAACAGCTGCTGTTGTTGAGCAGCTCAACACCCTATTGACGTCAGTTACACATCCCCTGAAGCAGGGCTGTTAGGCACATGATCATCGGACATCCAATTTCCTTTAAAAATGATGGACGTGTGAGTAAAGTCCATAAGTATGAAGAGGATGTGTTACATGCAAGGGTTTGAAATGCTGCTGCTGATAATAATTATGAAATGTTTGAAATGATTAGTTCACTATTTCCAGTTACAAGAATGTGAAATTGTTTTATGCATGCACTGCTTGGATTTTCTAAATGTAGTGGAACCATGTAATATGTGTTATAAGAGAACCAATGATTATTACCTGGGCTTGGGAGGAAGGTCATACTGGGGCACCGAGAGAGCACTGTAGCCCCAAATCCTGGAGTTTTTGGATCAGAACTTCAGCTCATATAATTTGGTATAGCTCCATTGTCTTCAATATAGCTACACTAATTTACACCATCTGAAGATCTGGTCCTATATTTCTCTACCAAGCATTGCCAATTTAGTCAAGGATTGATGTTAGTAAAGAAATCTACATCTACTTCTGTATCTTTTGAGGAAAAAAACCAAGGGAAAATTGGGGAGCAATAATTCTTTCCTTTAGAAATGTTAATAACTGGGTAGACTAAATCAGCAAAGGAAATAAAATGACTTCTCCCTGTTGAGTTAGGCAAATCTCCTTCCCTCAACTCATTAAAAATGAAAAGCACTCTTGTTTTTAAGCAGGGTAAATTAGTAATTAAGTGCTCTAATCAACTTGTGTAAACAGAATATGAAAAGAGAGAAGCAAATTAATCATTTTGTTGGCTTGCTTTTCCCCTATTAATGCTTCCTTTACTAAGGGGCTTCCTGTGGTGTCAGGATGTTTTTTATTCTCTACTCCTTTAATCAAAGCATTTTTGATAGGCAAAAGAAGGATCAGATGGCTATTCTGAGACACAAAGATATACAGGACGAACTGAGTTAGGGTGGTCTGATCTTATGGCTTTGTTCTTCAACAACTCCAAAGAATTTAGAATAAATTTATACTCTTAAAAGTTTTAGTCCACAGTTCAGTGCAGATCATCTGGCAGGGTTCCTGGACAAGGGCAGGAGATTGCTTATTCTTAAAGGGACGGCTTCTTATAGCCAGTATTTAAGTAAATTTAGTTATTGTGAAAGGGGAATCCTCACAGGTAGAAGTCATTCACTCATCCACAGGACAGATACAGTATACAGATATAGAAGAATTAGGTCAGGTTTCAATACACAGCTTATGTGCCCTTCCCTGGTTGCCCCATGTTAGAGAAGAAACTAGTTAAGTCTCCATAACCCATTCAGTTCTCGACCTCTCTGCTCTGACTGTTAACAAAGACAGTATGTAGAGTCATGGATTGTTTATGATGAAGACTCGTCCATCCATATAAAATGAATATGGCACACATTAAATGTATTAAAAACTGACTAACTATTAGGTCTCAAAATCCAACTGTAAATGGGGAATTTCTCATTGAGCTGTGCAGTTCCAGTGGAGTCCTGCAGGAATCAGTTGTTAGCCCTACACTATTTAACACTCGTGTCAGTATCCTGGAAGAAAATATAAGATCATCATTGACAAAGTTTGCAGATGAGACACCAATTGGGGGAATGGTAAATAATGAACAGGACAGGTCACTGATTCAGAGTGATGCTGGACCATTTGCTGACTTGGGCACAAGCAAACAATATTCATTTTAATAGGCTAAATGTAAATGTCTACATCTATGAGAAAAGAATATGGGCCATGCTTAGGTGATGGAGCCTCTATCGTAGGAAGCAGTGAGTCTGAAAAAGATTTGGAAGATGTGGTGGCAATGTGAGCTCCTGATGTAATGTTGTGGCCAAAAGAGCTAATCTTGGGATGTATAAACAGAGCAGTCTTGAGTAGGAGTAGAAAGGTTATTTTACCCCTATATTTGGCACTGGTGTGACCACTCCTGGACTATTGTGTCCATTTCTGGTATCCACAATTCAAGAAGGATGTTAACCAATTGGAGAGGTTTCAGAGAAGAGCCAGAGAATGATTAAGGACCAGAAAGCACGCCTTATAGTGATAGACTCAAGGAGCTATCTAAAAGAAGGCATGAGGTGTCTTGATCATGGTTTCTAAGTGTTTACATAGGGAACAAATATTTAATAATGGGCTCTTTGTTCATTTAGCAGATAAATATATAACATACTCCAATGGCTAGAAATGGAAGTTAGGCAAATTCAGACCTGGAAATACAGTGTATTTTTTTAAACTGTTAGAGTAACTAACCATTGGAACAATTTACCAATGGATGTGCTGGATTCTCCATTGCTGACAGTTTTTAACTCAAGATTGGATGTGTTTCTAGAAGATATGCTTTACGAATTATTTGGCGGCATTTATAGTGTATATGACACAGGAGGTCACATCACAGTGATCTCTTCTGGACTTGGAATCTGTGAAAAAAAGGATCAGTCTATTTCACATAGGAGGCTAAGACATCAGATGACAACAAATTGTTGTTACAGTTAACTGGGACCAGATCCAAAGCAATGAGTTAGCAATGAGGGGCTATGTCTACACTGGCAGCTTAAGTTGACTTAAGGAGGCTTAAGTCAACTTAAACAAAGCCGTGTCCACACTAGGCTTTCATTAAGTCGACTTAAGAAATTCCTTAAATCGACTTAATAAGAACTGCCCATTAGGTCGACTTAAGCCTGCTTAGGTCGATCTAACCCTTCTTAAGGTCCACCTAAGCCCAGTGTGGATGTTTAAGTCCACTTTGTTAAGTCGACTTAAGAGTGGTCAGGTCGACTTAACAAAGTGGACTAAGTCGACTTAAAGTTAAATTGACTTAGTCCACTTTGTTAAGCCGACTTAGTAAGGTCGATTTTAAGTCGACTTAAAGTCGACCTTAGTAAGTCGACTTAACAAAGTCGACTTAACTTTTCCTAGTGTAGACGCAGCCGAAGGGTTTGTATCCTGTTGCCAGTTTCTTAGTCCTTCCTTCTGAAATGAAGATGAATCTCTGCCTATGCAAAACTCCAGTGTGCATAAAAAAGTTAGCTGCAGTCTGTGTTCCTGTTGGCATGTGTGAAACCATTAAGAGACTGGCAATGTTTTCAGTCTTTGTATATTCCAAATTTCTTTAGAGAAATAAAGATGAGGGAGCAAAATTAAAAGGCAAAGATTTGGTGGCCTCTGTCCAGTTCCTTGTGGACTGATGTTCACATTACAGAAAATGCCAATTCATTTGACATATATTGGGACTGCTGTCAGCACTCTGAATGGAGAGGACGAGGACTGAATAGAGATACAGCTATTCTCACTCCTAAAAAATGATCCCTTTGGATTAAGAGGCACGCAGGTGAGTTTCCGGTTACACTGGTATTTTTCACAAGCGTTTTAAATTCACTGTTTTAAAATGGCAATAGGTCTGCAAAAGCCTTACCTTTCTATTTCAAGTGACACAAATATTTACATGTCATTGACTCAGTAGCCTCCTATGTTGATACTGTTTACTGATATGTGATACCAGTTGACATCTGTTACCCTTCTTGCTTGATGAGAGCTTCCTTTACTTACTCTAACATTTTCACGTGGCCATGCTGCTGAAAGCCTCTTGGAGTCTCTGCAATCATTATATAACAAGCAGAGCATTTATTGTTTGCTATACTTGGCATCATCTTCTGGCTTACACATCTTTACACTAGAGCTGAAAATTACAAGAAAACTATCTAAGAACCCCACCACTGTTAAATAATGCCAGCCAAATGCTGTCTTTCCTGTGCTGTCATGAGTTTGATGTATTATCAGATGAGTACATGCTGTACAGTGGTGTTTCGGTCATTGCCACGTTAGATGATTTGTAGTCATTTCATATTACTAGAAATTGTTACAGGTAAAACCATGTTTTAGAGATTGTCAGAATTTGTTCCTATAGATTATATAGCTATTAAAGTGACTGCTGATTCTGGATTGCAATCCAGGCTTACATTTGCCACTAGTGTAAATCACCATAGCTCCATTGATTTCACTAGAGCAACACCAGTTTACATCAGAGCCCTGATCTATCCAACCTTAAACGCATACCTCTCCAGGAGTCCACTGAAGACAGTGGAACTACCCACATGCTAAATTAATGCATTGCTGGATCAGGGCTCAGCTGTGGACCCAGCAGCCCCCATTTCGCCTGCAGATGATAGATCTTGACGTGCTGAGGATTATTATGGCTTCTGCTGCTGGCTCACAATAATGCCCCTTCAAAAACTAACTGTGATGGGATACGATAGGTGATAGGATACAAAGTTATAACCTTTCCTTTATTATTGTTGCTATCCAAAAATTTAGCACACTCCATTTTAAATGTCATCCAGCATGAGATTGGGATTCAAATCTGAAATTCTCTGTAGCTGTGTTATAGAAAAAGAAAGCTAGATCCTCAGATGGTATAGATTGGTGTCACTCCACTGACTGCCAGAGAGTCATGCCAATTTACAATGGCTGGGTATCCGACCCATAATTCTCACAACTGGAGCAGTTTTAGCATGACCATACTATTTTCTTCAAAGAAAATGATTAATAAAATATCACACTCATAAAATGAAATGAAACATCATGTTCTGTTTAGATGTCAGCGAAAGAGTACATATTCCCATTTGTTAGGAAATTAGCTTGACTTATCTGTTTATTAATTCTGTCTGAGAGCAGTGATAAAAATTTTATTACTTATCGCTTACGTTTATGTGAGTGGATTGAGAAGGAAGTTATGAGAGTGGATGGAAAAGGCAGTTAATTCCTTCAGGAACACTGAAATGATCCAAGAAAAGAACTTTTTTGTGTCTACATGTAGAAGATGTGATCAGATGGAGAGGAACCATATTCTCAGTTGGCATAATTCAAGTGACTTCAATGGAACTATGCCATTTTATATTAACTGGAGATCTGGCCCACAATATTTTGAGAAGTTCAATATCCTCTTCATGGCCCTTATAGGGCCCAAAACTCATTGAAGGCAGTGGAAAGATTCCCTTTACCTTCAATGGGGATCAGACCTTCGATATTTCCATAGTATCAGAAGCAATTTCCACTAAGTATGTAACAACTCTGTTGTCCTTGGCTATGATGTCTACATTTGTGATCCTGGTGATCTATAGTAAGAGACTGATTTTGTACCTATTAACTTTTAGTAACCTCCGATCAGCTGACACCTTGGCATAGCATAAAGTTTGTGGTGGACCAATGAAGTGAGACTGCTCCTAAGACAGTAGTATTAATTTCATCTGTCAGCAAGTTTGAGAGGTGGGAAGCAGAATGAAATATACTGATTAGAAGAGCTTAGTCTCCACTGTTGGCTCTTTTTATAACAAATCAAAGGTAGGATTGCCCACTGTATAATTCAGATGGGATATATACAGCCAACTGGTAATAAAATGGATACATGCGGGAAAGTATATTAAACATGCAAAGCAACACTATGCTAATAAAGATGGACTTGCCAGCACTCTATTTAGTGTCTTCTATAGATAGGTTGCTCATTCTATAATGAGGAACATGGTGTTGCTTTTAAACGGACTGTGTAAGTCACTCCGGAAGATCCCAATCTGGAGTAAATAGATTTTCATAAACAGGTTAAGATTCAATATCAGCTTTTACAGTAAATTGTGCAAAAATAGGGCTACCTTGTGCTTCTTATAACCAGTGGCACTGTTTTTTCTTCATTCATTTGTAAGAAAACTGTAAATGTGTCTTTACAGCTTTAAGATAGATCTTAAAATGTACTGCTATCTAACACCCCCTCCGCGCCCCGCCACACACATACACACACACACACTTTGGGACCTAATTCTACCCACAGAAACACAGGTGCAATTCCCACTGAAGTCATTTGATCCTTGGACCCACCCTTTGGGCTATTTAAGAATAAAAGTATAATGATAATATTTTGGGGGAAAGTTGAATATGTGGGAATACTATAGATTTTTTTATAGCTGTAATAGCTAGTGGTGTCCTTCACTTAATGGTGTATAGGATGTCAGACAGATCAAGTCTCCCTGCCCTCGCCTCTTCCATAGCCAAGCAGAACAACTTTCAAGCTATGCACTAGAGAATTGAAACTCAGTCAGGCTACACTGTGAGATTAATTTTCCATCTGGGATTTGAACTCTTGCTATGTCAGTGTGGTGGATCAGACTGTTCTGTAAGGAAGCACAGACATGTAGAGTCACAGTGCTAACTGTCTGAAATGCCTGGGGGTTTAAAAAGAATTTTTCAAAGGACATTATGATAACTTAGTCTGGGGATTTGACACCAGTGGTTTAAAACTTCAGGACTTACTTTTACTACCCTAGATCTTAAGAAGTATTGCTATCTTGCATGTACACCTTTTGGCTTTTGTCCTGAATGTGACTGTAGGAGTTTTTTTCCCATAAAATTAAGATCATTCTGCCATATCTGGCTGAGTAACACACAGTGGTTCACCATAGTACCTAGGCATTTTTCAGACTTCTTTGCACAGCTAAATATCAGTGTAGACTTCTTTGTTACCTTTTTATTATTTTATCATGGATCCAAAATAATAGAGGGAGAGTCTGAAAGCTTTAATACTTTTATCACCATTTAAACATGAGTTGATTTATTTATTTATTTATTTTAGCATATTGGTTTTCTTTATCCTTGTGCTTGGAATGCATTTCTCATTCATTCTTGTCCATTGATCTAGCTCATATATTTCATATCCTTGCTATCTAAGGCTATGTCTACACTTGTAAATTTAGGTCGACTTTAGCTAGGTTGACTTAGCATGTCCACATCTAAATTTTAAGTCGACTTAGGGGGGACCCTACAAAGTCTACCTAGAGCCTCCACACTGGACACCTAGGTCGACTTGGAGGGGCTAGGGGGACCTTGGACAGGTCCCCGGTGGCAGAGGGGACACTCCTTGCCAAGTGCCAGGAGGCTCAGCCTTTGCCTCATTGTACCTGGGTAGGGGCAAATGGGGACAGGGACCCTGGCAGGGCATAGGGGCAGGGTGGGCATGCCAGGCTCCCTGTGCCAGCCACCCTGGCAGGGAGGGCAGTGGGGAAGTCCTGGAGAGCCCTAAGTCGACTTAGAGTCAACTTAGGGCTACTCCACGTCTACACTGGCTTAAGTCAACTTTAGAAAGTCGACTTAAGCCTAAAGTTGACTTTAAACGAGGTTTAATAAAGTCGACTTAATTTTCCTTAAGTCGACTTAAGCAGCTTGCTTAAGTCGACTTAAGGAAAGTGCAGTGTAGAGGCAGAGTTAATTAAGTCGACTTAAGCAAGCTTAAGTCGACTTAATTTACAAGTGTAGATGCACCCTAAGTGTCAGGCACAACTAGGAATTCCAGAGTTCAAACTTCCAAGTCCTTGGTTCCCTTACTGCTCTTGTGTGAGTTGTCAAGTGTCTGCTGGATGGTGGTGTGGTGCATGGTTTGACTTCAGAAGCAGGTCTGTAGAGTATAAAGAGAGCCTCTGTGAAATTGTTTGGTTGTTTCAATTAATTCCCATAGGGACAGTTATCCTTACGGCAATTGGTACTACATTAATTGGTGCTCTTCAGAAAGGCCAATGACTCAATTTGCATCAAGACTTCACTACCACCTTATTTCTTGGGTTGTTCCTCTAGATCAAGATTGAAAAACACTGGGAGAACATTGGTAGAGAAGCTTGCATTGCCCTTGACTTGCACAGTTCCTGATTTGTGGAAAGATAGAGAATGCGAGTTGGCCTGGCACCTTTCACCAACACGGTTTAGAATGATTTGAAATCAATAATGTGTCATACTCTCATGGGCTACATTTGTTGCACCATTATTAGTGTTCAATAGATACTGATTTATCTGGGACCTGTTCCTGTGAGATGCTGAACATTGCCTGTGGGGTGGTGAGTGACCTCCATTCCACATCATCCCATCTAGGATGGGGGTCAGGGGAAAGGTATCCACTCCTCCTTACCACCATATAGGCAAAAGGGTGATGAATCCCCACCCGCCTAGTCTAGCACTGACAGAGACTGTCTCCACTTGACCCCTGCAGGTCAGAAAAGATTAAACAGATCCAACTATATTGTCTCCTCTATGAAATTTCTGTTGGACTGGGATGTGTGTGGGGTTGATAGATCATGCCCACTGCCTCTGCCCTGCCCACTTCTCACTCAACCCACCTCTCTACCTCCTCTCCAGTGCAAAGCTAAGCACCTTGGATATTTATAACATGTGGCTGCTGTACCCAGCTCACTCATTTCACTTACCTTGCTCTTATTTAACCTACCAGGACTTGTTTTCCCTGACGAAGTATTTCCTTTTTGTTGGCATGAACTACCTTGTTATCTCTATTAATTTTGCATAGATTTGATATTGACTACTGTGTCTTTGGATGGAGGGAAAGCTGTGTTTGAATATATTACAGCTGATAAATTAGTTGTGTGTTAGCCTCTGGGCTGGGAGCTGGCACTTAGCTTAGGTGAAAGAAATGAATAATTGCCCTAAAGATGCTAAGTTGTTTGAAGCTCTTCTAATATATGGGGTCTTTTGGGGATGAGCTGTTCTCACTTTTTTAATATTTTATATAAAAGCTTTGTATGTAGAAGCAGACCATTACTCATTATTTGCTGGTAATGGCAGTAATTCAGTGTTTAAAATTTTGCAATAGTCCCACCTAAGGGATGTTTCTTGTACTGCACTAAAATAAGAGGCTAGGCTAACTCTGCTTTCAGTTGTTTTCTTGTTCTCTGCTCCTTTTTATTACTTGTGTGTGTCCAAGGTAATGGAGTTATTGGAGCAGCCAAGACTTTTCCCACAAGACACAAAATCTTGTCTGCTTTGTGGGGCTGGGGATATGTTCCCTTCTGAAGAGAGAGAGCAGAGGTGGATAGAGTATAAAAGACATATGAGACAGAAGAAGAAAAGGATGACAGAAGCTGTCCAAAATGTCCCCTTTTTCTTTTTCATGTAACTTCCCTTCAGAAACGAATACCTTCCCTGTGTCATCTGGCTATTTCTCTAAAATGTTTTTCCTTTTCAGTTTTCTTCTGTCATTAAGTCTATCTCTCTCTTCCCACCTTTCTTCTATCTCATTTTTCCTTTCTCTCTCCCTCCATTTTTCTGTATTTCCTTTCCTCTCTTTTGATCCTTCTCTTCCTCTTTTCTTGTCTTTCCTGTGCTCCTCCTCTCTTTCATGTTCCTCTTTTTTCTCTCACTCCATTTCATTCTTTTCCAGTTCACGTTTCTTTACAGGTTCTCCTACTGTGCTCACCATCATAAAATCTGAGCACCTCACAGTAGTGCTTGACCAATGGGCCTAACATCTGTTCTCTCATCTTTTCAGCAGACAAAAAACTATATGCTCTGAAGTATCTTGTGTTAGTGAGGAAGAGGGTTTTTGCTTTTAGTGGGGGTGGTATTTTTATTATATATGTCCCTATATATTTCTTAGATAAGGGCAAGGTTAAAGAGAAGAGGTTTGTGGTGATGGTGGTTCTGAGTTCCTGGAGGACTTCATTCCACAACTTGGCTATGTCTACACTTGCACTTTTAAGTTGACTTTAACTAAGTCAACTTAGTGTGTCTACACTTAGAATTAAAGTCGACTTAAAGGGGAACTTACAAAGTCGACCTAGAGCATCCACACTGGATGCTCT
>ML685778.1:12415578-12525651 GCA_007922175.1 Pelusios castaneus | reverse complement strand
AGCATTTATGAGATATCCATAGAAAATAATATCATAAATGCTTCCCTAAATCCAGACAGTGTCACACCGTGCCCACATGCCCTGCCCTTTGGGGAGCATGCCAGGCTCCCCTTGTGCCCCCTCCCCCCGGCAGGGAGGGCATTGGTGTAGTCCTGGGGTAGCCCTAAGTCGATTTAGGGCTACCCCAGGGCTACACTGGCTTAATTCGACTTTAAAAAGTCGAATTAAGCCTTAGGTCAAGTAGAAAGGTGGTTTAATAAAGTCGACTTAATTTTCATTAAGTCGCCTTTATTTTGCTTAAGTCGACTTAAGTAAGCTGCTTAAGTCGACTTAAGCAAAGTGTAGTGTAGACGCAGGGCACATTAAGTCGACTTAAGCCAAGCTTAAGTCAACTTAATTTACCAGTATAGACGGAGCCCTTGAGATTAGCCCCTGGCAAATTTCTGTCTCCCACATAGCCAAGCTTTACCCTTATTCAGAGAGGTCCATTGTGCCAGAGAAACAGAGTTCTTGATCGTGGTCTTCATCCTAGGGTTTAGGCATTCCTTTAGTATCCTGGAAAGTAAAATTTATGGAGCACCTTGAAAATAAGGTGTATGGAGCAACTTGAAAATAAGAACTGAGACTCTGCTCTTGATTTGATATTCTGTGGGAAACGTTATATGGAACAGAGGATGGGTCCGATGTGCTCATGGTAGCCTGTGTTGCTGAGGTGACACTGCATCATTTCATGCTAGTGGAAATTTCCTAAGTCCTGAAGGCTTTATGCCCATTCATATCACATTTCTGCACTCCAACTGAGAAGTGGCAGAGGTGTGAATAACTGAGACTGCATCATCAGCCATCAGGATGGGATGTAGTCTGCTAGCCAACTCAAGATGGCCAAAAGCATGCCTTGTCGATGCTGCTATGTGAACACATAGTGTCAGTGAGGAATCCAAAACTACTCCTAAACAACACAGAGAATTGAGCACTTATTGGTGTATACCTCCAACAAAAGAAGACTGCCATGTGGCTGCAAACTTTTCAAAATGCTTTCCTTTGCCCACCAGCATCTCCTCTGTCTTGCTTAAGATCAACTTCAGCTCAACCAGTTGTTCTTCAGCTGACCTTGTCCAAGTATTGGGCTATGTTGGGGACAATGGTGTGGTCATTGTGGTGAAAGGTAGGTAGAGCTACCTATTGCTGGCATTTGAGTCTGTGTCTTCTGGTCAGTTCACCTAGTGGCTGCATGTAGATGTTGAAAAGCGTGGAGAGAGAATTGATCCTTGTTGGACTCCTCAATGGCTATGTCTACACTTGCTAAAATTAGTTCACATTAGCGATCCCCATTCACTTCAATGGCCGGTTAGTTTGAACTAAGCAATTAGTTGGAACTAACGTGGCCACATTGGTTAATTCGAAATACCCTATTCGAACTTATTAGTTTGAATTAAGGAAGCCCTTAATTTGACCTAACTAAAGCCCAGTGTAGCCATGGCTTTAGTTAGTTCGAATTAAGCCTCCTTAATTCGAACTAACTTGCCAGTGTAGACATAGCCAATGAGGGATTTTGTGATGGGCTGCAATTTCCCATCATTACTTATGAGGTGCATCTGTTCAGGAAGGACTCGAAACAACTTACCATGTTACCTGGACACTTGCTAGCTCTCTTAGGTGAGACAACAGTATCTTATGATCACCAGCGTGGAATGCTGCAGAAACGTCCAGGAGGATGTAAATGGAGGTCTGCTCTCCTGGCTTTAAGAGAATGAAATCATTCATTAGTACCATAAAAGCTGCTTCTGTTCTGTGTCCTGGCCTGAATCCAAATTGTGCAGGTGTAGAATGTTAGCTTCAGTAGATGAACTTATACTTGGCCTTTGGCTATCTCCTCTGAGAGCTTGCTTAAGAATGGGAGCTGTGTGGTAGTTGGCTAAAACTAGTATATCTAGCATGGACTTCTTCACTGTTGGCAGTCAGACCACTGTGTGTTTGAAAAGAAGATTCCATCTCTGAATAAGGCACTGGCTGTTTCATTCAGGAGTGACACCAGTTGCTTATGACTCTTTTTCATGAGCCAGTAGACCATGGGCTGGATTTACAAGTCTTGGAACTCCTTTAGGGTGTCCAGAGCTTCTTTATGAGGGAATGCACTGAATGTAGGTAGGTTGCTGGTTGGTGGGTGCAAGCAGAATGTTTTCTTGTCCTGTAATAGAGTCTCATCATAAACTTGGAGGAATTCATTGTGTTTCATCCTGTCTGTATCAGCCTTTGTTTTCCAAGATCAGCAGTTGAGTTTCCCTTCCTCTTTATTCATATACCCCGGGGTATTTGAAAGCCATGGAGATCTGTGTGCATGAGAGGAAGGAAGGGAATGTTGATGTGGTCAAGGCAAGCATACAACTATAATGGTTCACCAGGTACTCGACTTCTTGTTCTGTGCATGGTGTTTAGCCAACTTTGGAGTTTGCTGGAGTCCACAAGTTTTCATTGCTGAATCAGGGTCATTGGTGTATCTTGCTACTTGGGTCCTGGAAGATCTCTAACCACAGCCCAAGTCAGTAGCTGTTCTTTCCCTAGCTTTTCTTCTTCCTTAGGTGCTTGAGCTAAACATATGGGCAGGGGAAGGTTCAGTTTGTGGCCCTCTTTGTTGTCCAGGCCCTATTTTAACAAGCCAGGTCTAATCCATGGGCTGTAGCACTTTGATCAATGCTCATGTAGACTTCTATTTAGATGTGAAACTATATTATAAAGCATTCACACAGTAGTGCTGCTGCTGCCTGGACTCTGTCAGGGAGCCTGGATTCTGGTTTCATTACAAGAAAGGAGAGAGATTTATGGGGGCATTGATCACAATTCTATAATAAACTAGCTGTCCTTAATCCAACAAAGCATTTTTGCTCAGAGGCCAACATTTTGTACGCAAAACGAAGGGCATTGACTAGCGAAGCCAACTACTTGTGGTGGCTGTGAGAGCTCCAAAAAGGGCTAAAAGCAAATTTACATTAAAACAAATTCTGTCATGAGTCATTTGACTTCTCTTTCTCCTGCAATGCAGTTTATGTCTCAGAACTTCTAAGGCCAGAAGAACATCTGATATTCTGTAGGATGAGTTGACATTAATTTGAGTGAATTATACAATATACCATTGACAACCTCCATTTAATGTGAGATTTGTGTTTACAAGCCGTAGCTATCATTTATTTGTTGGGGTTTTTTATGATGTTGGAAAGGATTCTGCTTGTCCATGACTTAGTTGCAACCCTGTCATCAAGCAGCTTCATGTTGGGATGAGTGGTGGAGAGAACAGTCTGTAAGGGTGCATCTACACTGGCAACTTAGGGTTGACTTAAGGACACTTAAGTCAACCTACACAAAGCCATGACCACACTCGGCTTTTATTAGGTCGACTTAAGTGCTTCCTTAAGTCAACTTAATAACAGTTTAAATCGACTTAATAACACCACCTCTGAAGGTCAACTGAAGCCTTATGTCAACTTCTTAAATCTACTTAAAGCCAGTGTGGATGGGGAATAGCGCTAAGTCGACCTTATTAAGTCAACTTAAAGCCAGTGTGGATGGATATGTCTACTGTTAAGTCGAATTAACAAGGTCGATTTAAAGTGTAGCCACTCTGTTAAGTTGACTTAACAAGGTTGACTTTCAGTCGACTTAAAGTTGACCTTGTTAAGTTGACTTAACAGAGTCGACTTAACTTTACATGTGTAGACATAGCCTAAGAGACCTCTACTTTATGCACCCATTGTGCCTCTCACCAGTGTCTGCCACCTTGCAAAGCAGTAACATAAAAATCAAATGGAGTGCGGAAGCAGCAGAAGGGAGGAAGTTTTAACATTGATCGATAGAGCTGCTCCTCGGTGGCTAGACGGTAATGTTAGACTGTGTCCTGTCTATTGCGCAGCACGTAGTTGCATTTCTCCAAGAGCAGATCAGGGAATGAGTCACAATTCATTCCTGCTCCTTCTGGAGGAAGTTACTTCACCTTTTTCGAGAGAGAAGAACTCGGCCAGTTACTTTGGTCAGTAAGCGTGTGTGTGGCTAGGGCTTCTTCCACTCACTAGCCCTCTCCATCCTTCCCTACTTACCTACTTGCAGAAGGGAGTACCAGGCAAACAACTACTATATCCCTCATGTATCTGGGGTTGCAGTTGGAGCAAGTCTGAGAAAGGGTGGAGTGCTGTGCTGTAGATAAGGGCTTGACAATCCATACTGTTGACAGATAAGAAAATTTCTGCCTATTAGATTTAACTTTCCACACTGTTCTCCCTCCTCAAAAATGTCAGATTTTCACCAGGTTCCTAAAGTGGGCTCAATGGGTAAGTTCATGTGGAAAATCCATATGGAGAGACCCAATGGCATATTTTACAAATCCAGTGAATTACTTGTGAACATGAGCTAAAAAAAAAATCTGAGAAACAAATGTGAAACACTGCCTCCTTTCAGAAAAGTTTCAAAAGCATACAGAGAAGAGGGTCCAGCATACAGCTCTATTAATAATAATATCTAGCTCTTTGACAGCACTTTTCTTCAGTAGATTTCAATGTGCTTTACAAAGAGGTCCCCATTTTTCAGAGGGGGAAACTGAGGCACAAAGAGACTCATGGGCTATGTCTACACTAGAAAAAGTTAGATCAACTTTGTTAAGTCAACATAATACGGTCGACTTAAAGTCGACTTAACAAAGTGGTTACCCTGAACAGGGACTTAGTAAGTCGACCTAACTGCCCTTAAGTCGACTTAATAAAGTCAACATAAGGATTAATCCAGGTCTACACTGTGCTTAAGTCGACCTAAGGAGTCGACTTACGGGTTAGGTTGATCTAACTGGCAGTTCTTACTAAGTCAACTTAAGCTTTCATTAAGTCGATTTAAGGATTTTCTTAAATCGACTTAATGAAAGCCCACTGTAGTGGGAGTAATTTAATTGCCAGTATAGACATACCCATAGACTCTAAGGTTAGAAGGGAGCGATATGTTAATCTGCTCTGACCTTCTGCACAATGCAGGCCACAGATCCTCACCCACCTCCTCCTGCAATAAATCTCTAACCTATGACTAAGTTATTAAAGTCCTCAAATCATAATGTAAAGACTTTAAGGTACAGAGAATAATTGCAATTGAGTCATGCCCTATGCTATAAAGAAAGGCAAAAAATCTCAGAGCCTTAAGCCTCCTTAAGTCGACCTAACTTGCAAGTGTAGACATAGCCCTAGATTCTTGAGTCCTAATATGAGTGCTTGTCCACTAAGCCATTCAAGTTCAAGAAAGTGATGAGATCTCAGGGCTCACTGCCAAATTCAATCTCCTTTTAATCATGAAGCATGGCTCTAGCCTTCCCCTACTGAATAATTACAAGGTGCACATTTCACCTGCACATTTTATGTGACTGCATTTGAACATTCCTGCCTAACTCTTTCTTCCAGTTCATAACAGCATTTTCTCTCTCAGTCTCTTCAAAATGATGGCAAATCTCATTGGTAGATTATAGCTTCAACTAGCTTCTTCCCAATTCGATCAAAAAAATTTGGCTTGCCACATTTTTTTTTCTACACCATGAAAGACTACTGCAATATAAAAAGACACTGTAAGTGTGAAAAGCTACCCAGCTACACAGATGTTTTAATAAGAAAGCTATATTTCCCATTGGCAGATCCTCTCCAAGAGATGCAGCCAGCATTTAGAATAGCCAGGGGAGCAGAACTGGACAAATTTCACATCTTGAAAAAGCAGCAGACTGTAAGGAGTTTCCTTAAATTTTATTCTCACTGTGGAATGGCTGGATTCAGTTCTGCAATCTTTGGAATGTGCGTGATGTATTCTACTTTTCCCAGCAGCACCTGCCAAGCTCCTTTGCGATATTTCTGAATACAAGCTCAGCCTTTTCATGTAAATAGCATAAACTGGTCAGCACGGTGGACTGCTCTGTGAACAACGGGAGATTTGTCTGAGAGGCAGTCGGAGTGAGCAAAGGTGAAAGGGGGAGCAGATGAATGACAATCAGTAACAGAGAGACGAGACCTTAAGTACTAGAGCCCAAAGACACTTTACAAATCTTCAGCCTTCCTGATTCCAGAGAACACTCGCCAGCGAGAAGGAGGAGGTGGAAAGAGAATTAACAGCAGGAATAAGGGTGTATGCCACTGAGAAGCACCTGCTTCCTAGTAGAAAAGCCTGAGAAAGAGATCAGAAGAGGCCCTGCATAACTCTCTAACAGTCTCATACTTACTCCCCTTTGCATCACCAGCTCTGAGGCACTATTTGGCTGCATCTGCCTTAACCATTGTGTGCTTTTGTTTCCAGACTCCTCCATTGCAGTGGAATGTGTTTCCTTGGGAGGTCTATTTGGCTACGACAGTGGCTTACCTCCTGACCCCTTTTTTTCCATTAAGACTACAACAAATTAACAAATTGTGATTTGGCTGCTGCAGGGACATAAGGGGAGGTCCCCAATACCTCTGCTCCAGCCACCCACATTACATATAGCAACAGAGAAGGGGAAACAGGCTCCACAGAGCCACTTCATTCCCTTCCTGGGCAAGTGGACAGAGCATTCACTCAGCCTTTGCTTCAGCCCAGGCCTCCAGTAACACAGCTGTACTAGTGCCTCACAGAGCACAGGTAGTGCCAGGTATAGATCTAGAATTGAGTATTCCTTCCCTGGAGCAGCAAGGAGACCAGAAGAGAGATTGTGACTTCAGTTTACAGTCTCCCTTCAGAGGCAGCACATCAACATTCAGCCCCTTACTACAAGTGGATCACTTAGTCTCCATCTAGCCTTAAGTTATTAGAGTGAGCTACCTATTTCTGTCAGTGGAGACAGTGGCATGCCAGCAAGAAGGCGTGTATGGCCACTCAGATTGAGAGAGGATGAGAAGACCAGCTTTCTTGTATTTGGGGGATGAGTTCTCAAACACTTAAGCATGTGCTTATGTCTGTGGGGCTATACATGAGATTAGATCATGTCATCTCCATGGGAGGAATGGTGTCATTTTTCTTTTTTTAGGAAAAGACCTAGCACATTTTGGACACCAGTGAAATCTTATTAGTAACCTTAATTGCCAGAACAGGATAGTCTGTGAAACAGGCACAGGCTGTATATAGTTGTATTAGATATTTTCTCACTAGGAGGGTGGTGAATAAATTACCTAAGGAGGTGGTGGAATCTCCATCTTTGGAGATATTTAAGGCCCGGTTAGATGAAACCCTGGCTGGGATGATTTAGTGGGAGTGGTCTTGCTTTTAGCAGGGGGTTGGACTAGATGACCTCACGAGGCCCCTTCCAGCCCTAAGATTCTATGATTCTTTATTTGGATAATTACAAATAATGAACATCTATTTGATGGTAGTTTGGAGTCCTATCTTCTGTTCACATTCACTGGCTCTTTTGTTCAGTAGGCATACATCAGCCTTTCTCTGAAGGACATGCTGTTGCAGTTTTGCACGGTGTCGAAGGGGCAGTATTACTCTGTGGGGAAGAGATCACTGTACTCTCTATTTATCGGTCATCTGGCTCAACATGAATCACAAAGTTCTGGTCTCTGGACTTGCCTTTAAAAGGACAGGGGTCTCTCTTGCCTCCATCAGAGAGTGTTTGGCAGCAGTATCACCCTTCCGTCTGCCAGTTCACTATTGATCAGTCATTCATCAGTCAAAAGGTTTCTAAATTATCTAACTATGTTCCTCATTTGGAGACTAAACTCTGCCTGGGGACCAGAAGTCAATACTTTCAGGATTGGAGGGGTGCTCCTGATGTGCCCAAAGAACTGCCTTAATAGTGATTATAACATCAGCATGACATTGAGCCCTAGTCTTCACTGACAGCAGCAAATTCGCTGCCATCAGATCAATCTTCCCAGTCCACTGATTGGGTCTGTGAAGACCCGCTCAGCTGATCAGAAAGTCGGTTACTGAAGACAAGCCCAGTAGGGAGAGTAACACTGGGTTGAAGGGTGAGCATCCCCCTTTGACTTAGTGCACTGAGGACACCGTGATAAGTAGGCGGTAGGCAGTCTAAGGGAGATATGCAAGATATTTTAAGTATTTTGCATATGTCCCTTTGACTGCTGCTGAAATCCCGCCGTAGAGTAGACCTGTCCTGAGTGACCTGGCTGACTGACTTCCTTCTACTGTATTTCACAAGGAAAAGGTAATCCTGCGTCCAGTTCTAAATGCCTACCCAACTGATTTTCCAGACCATAGCTCTTCCACATTCTACCCCTTGGCCCCTCAAAAATACTTCACCTGATGAAACTACCTAAACCTGATCTTACGTGAGCTTTGACTTTTTGCTGTTAGATAGGCTGTTAGTAAGATTGTCACATGGCGCTCTGTTGATACTTTCATGCAAAGCCCCTGTTTTGACATCTCACTCTTATCCGTGTTTACAATAACAGAAGCTGTTTTTAAAGGCCTCTGCGGTTTTTATGAGCAACTATCCAGGGTCATTCCCTTAATACGAACCAGTATATAGAAAAGGTGAGCTTGTTTCTTGGATACTCTCACATGCTTTCTGGCATTTCTCAAGCAACTGAAACTAGGAAAGAAATAAACATAAATCAAAACTAACAACTGGGATTTCACACATTAACCACCATGTAGACACTGGAGAATAATGAAGACTATACTTGAGATAGAAGGAGGTAAAGTGCAGTCTACTCACCTGGTGTTGGATAGATGTCCCTGAATAACTGAGTGCATTTGCACAGGGAACTAGGAAATATTGAGTATACAACAGTTTTGAGAATGGAATAAAGGAGAAGCCAACTGGCTTCAGAAATTGTTCTCATGGAAAAAGAATCCCAGCTGGATACCCCAAACTGTGGATAGAAGATACTGGGTGGGGTCTGGTGAAAGGAGATACGTGTATAGATTGGCTAGAACCAGAAAATGTTATGAGAGTAAACAAACATATGGAATTAATTGACCAAACCCCATTCTGTGCCCCATGTGTAAAAAAAGTGCCTTAGTTGTAGCTCATAAAGCAAATACAGATGCAAAAATAAAATGAAAAAATGCACTTGCCAGATGGGAAATAAAAGTTTTGAACTAAAGGTGAGGAAACATCTATGTGCAGTATGAATGTGACAAGAAATCAAACCATCTGGCATCTCCCAGCAGTGGTAAAATACTGGATCAAAACAACACCCAAGTGAGGAGGTACCAGAGGATGCCTGATCCTTTCTCCTCAACTGCATTCCTCAAATAGATACACAATCTTAATTGGTGTAGAATATAGAAGTTCTAATCACACATACCTGCTCCAAAGGACCTACACATTCCCTGGCTAAGAGGGGAAGTGACTTAACCAAAGTTATACAATAGGTTAGTGGTACAGCCTGGAATAGAACTCATCTTACTTAATTTTCAGGCTAGCACCCTAGCCATTAGACCTGACTGCCAAACACCCTAAGACATTTGAGCCTAGGATGTTAGTATATATTCCTCTGCAGTTTCAATTAGCTACAGTATTCTCCTTGACACTCTCTCCCAAGATATTCTGATAGGGCTGTTGTGTGCTGTTAAACAGGTGCTTCACTCCACCCCAGAAGCAGCTGCATTTCACTGGTGGATGACTCTGTATGTATGGGTATGGACAGCTATACATACTTATGCCAGGGCAAAGACTGCTGAGACACAGCTCAAAGACAACTAAATCATTGCACCAAATGCCAACAATCCTTGAAACTGAAACAGGAGCTAAACTGTTGGGCTGCTCCCAATGGTTGTGTATACTGAAAGCACCACTAAGCTGTCAAACTGGCCTCTGACCTGCTGTGGGAGTGGTGAGGTGCCAGCTACAAAGCTCCCACAAAGCCAGCTGCTTAATTGTTTGTTAGTCACAGGCAACTCAGGGGGTCACAGAAGTGCATTGAGTCGAATCAACAACAAAAACAACCCAAAATAAGTAAGCGTGTGGCCAGTAATTAGACCCACCATACTTCTCAGCTGATAGATGATGTGACAATGAGAGTTGACCCTTCTGCCCATTCTAAATTTGACCTTCTGAATCAGAGCTTAACATCAGCCAACATGACAGTCACCCTCACTGCCATTCTTATGGCTTTATCCATCTGCTAAAGAGCAGGGTCACTTAACACCTAATATCACCCTTTCCAAGCAAACTTGGTTGGTTTTCTTAGGGGTCTAATACTTTCTGGTTCATGTTCCCTTCTTTCCTAGCAGCTGAGAGACTCTTTCACTCTCCACATTTAATGGTCCCTTTGAAGATGTGCTGACTGCTTATACTATATCATCTGTTCCATCCTGGATTTAGCTATAACACTATGAGTACTGTGAGGGGGTGGACTAGGCCCAGAAGTTTCTTTCTGGAGGCCTTGTGGCCCTGCCACATTCAACCTCAGAAAAGGACAGTGGAGAAGATCCTCCAGGCTGCCTAGAGAGGCTGCATGGAATGCAGCCAAAGAGGAAGGAGGCTGTAGGGAGCAACCAATCAGGGCCCAGCAGACGTATATAAAAGCAGCTGCAGGGCTGCCCTGAACACTAGCAGGGCCTGAGGGAGTAAGAGGTGCTTTTGTCTGGCTGAAAGCCTGAATCGGGGAAGTGCTGCAAGGGCCAAGGCAGGTAGTTGTTGGCACAGATGGAGGGAGTAAGGAAGTTGCTCTAGACTAGCTGCTTGGACTTCTAGAGAAATAAGGGCTGCAGAGAAGTAGCCTGGGGTAATGCAGTTAGTTAGAGATATGTGGCAGGTAGCTGCCCCTTAAAGGGTATCTGGGTGGGGACCTAGAGTGGTGGGTGGGGCTCAGGTCCCCCCAACAGCCACTGGGTAAGTGGCTGAGACCTAAGACAAGTGTTGACATGGTCCCAGAGAAGGTTGAATGCTGGTACAGGTCAAACTGAGACTGACACAGCTGGTGAGCTGAGGTCAGAGGATTAAAGGTCAGGCAAAGAACCTCCAGGGAGGAATCCCTAAGGGTGCTGCTCAACCTCAGAGCTGGTACCTGTGGAAGGAAGCCAGACTGCAACAGAGGATACTGTGGGGGGTCCTGTTGGATGAGCTGACCAAGGACTGAGTCTGGGGAGGGCTACAGGGAAGGACATGCCCAACTGAGGGTACCAAGTTGGGCCCTGTTGGACCATTGGAGGACTGAGTCTGGGGAGGGTTATAGGATGTTATACTGTATACCCCAGAAGGGCTTTATTTGTTTTGCACCTGGACTGTGTGTGACTTGGCTGGAGGGCTGAGTTACCCAATAGCCTCTTTACAAATGCAGTGGCACCATGAGTGGGAGAAATGGGAAAACTGAGGCATGTACACACTCCACCAGGGAGTTCTTGTGGGTAGTGAGTGCCCCCCATTATCTTTCCCAAACCTGAAGCAGAGCTCTGTGCAGCTTGAAAGCTTGTCCCTCCCACCAACAGAAGTTGGTCCAATAAGAGATATTATCTCATCCACCTTGTCTCACAATCGATAATGAATTTCTCCTCCCATCACTTCGTTACCTCAGGCCATCACGTCCTTACTTCAGGGATATTGTTATCCCTGTCAGGGAACCAAGGCGCAGAGAGGATAGGTGACTGATCCAAGTTGGAGCTAGGAAATCTATAGCAGAGAAGAGACTTGAAAAGAAGTCTCGGGTTAGGTCCTAAGCCTTCACGCTCACAAACAAAGATTTCTCAGGTCTTAGGGTTACAAAGACACAAAACTGCCTTGGAACAGAGCCAAGGCATCATGTGAAACTTTCCAGTAAACCAATGAAAAGGTAATGTTTCACACCAGGGCGTTAAGTGTGAAATTTTTGTCCCACTCTAATATTTAAACGTAACAGCATTTGAAACTTGGCTTACTACAATCCAAATGCCACAGGGAATTGAGTTATGGACTTTAGGCTTTGTATGCTTTGCCAAGATCTGCCCCATAACCCAAACAAATCTGAGAAAAAAAATGGGACTAATGTTGTTATAATAAATGGTACATCACATACTTTCTTCATATAGTCATATACCACCAAAAAGTAATCTTTGGTAGAGATGCATTACATAAATAAGTTATTTGACTCCTATAAGCACAGATAATGCAAAATTTGGATCTCTTATCTATCAAACAAACTAATCTCTAAATAAAAGACCATGGGAAAGAGGAGCTTGCTTAGTATTTTTACAAGGACTATTTTAAAGTGGTTCTGCCACCAGTATTTCAAAATAAGCTTTACTCTTTCCCCTCAATACATGCTTCTGCAGGGAGTGTGCCCAGAAACTATGGTGATGGGCACCACATAAAAAGCTTTTAACAAATATATTTATAGGTATCATGTTACCTGTGGGGAGGCAAAAGAAAGTGAAAAGCAAACATTAAATGTAAGGACTTGAAAGTTTAAACAAAGACACTTCATTGGGTTGTGCCAGTTTACATGTATGCAGATAGATATCCATCAGAATTAATCTACTGTTTATGGGAAAAGTTCCCATTTTTGAGGGTTTCTCTCTAAATAGGGCAACCATTAAAATTATTTTTGTGTCATGTCAGAGCAATTATAGTAGGTCTTTGCTGAAACTCGAAGGGCCAATTTTGGTCATATTGACGTTAAAGGAGTTTGGCTATTGTTCGTTTCAGCGGGACCATCGCTTGTCCTCCAGGAGAAATTTCCTCATTTTAAATGGAATTTAACTGATGTCTTGTTGGATCTCATGCTGACTCTGCTCAGTGGCAAATTTCACCCTTCCTAAATAAAATTTGAATGCTTTATTTTGTAAGAATCTTAGCACAGCTCCCCCATGGAGTTTGTTACTGTAGTCGCGATAGCTCCTTTTCTGACTTGGCTCTAGTCACCACTGCAAAAACTAATCTAATCTCAGAAGTTTGCTTGAGAACATAGGTTATGTCTACATGACAGCCGCACAGCTGTGGTGCTGCAGCTACTCTGCTCTCGTACCATAGGGTAGACACTTGCTATGGCAATGGAAGGGGATTTTAGCTAATAGAGGCTGTAGCTGCATCAAAAGAAGAATTCTCCTATCAACCTAGAGGTGCTTTTACCAGAGCTTAGGTATCTTAGTTATACGTCTCAGGGGGTATGAATTTTTCACATCCCTGAGCAAGGTAGCTGGGTTGACCTACGTTTTAGGTGTAGGCCAGCCTAAGGGGAGGTGAATTAACAAATAGTTTTCTGTGTACAGTGACTGAGAAGAACAATCTGAATCTAGGTAATTCCGAAGCCCCCGATTTAGTGGAGTAATGACTTGTGATTGAACATCCAAAGTACTTTACAGTGAAATTTCTGAACCTATCTTTCCAATCCATTGCAAATAGACACTTCCTTCTTTAGGCAACAGCACCAGATTGGGAAAAGGGCGGTCGGCAGAGCAGCCATAAAGTAGCAGTAGTTGTAACACACAAAACGTGCCAAGTTTGCGTTAGAATGTGTCTCTTGGTTTGCAATTTTCATAAGGAGATTCAAGGTAGCTGGCATGCCGTCATTATAACCAAGCCATGGTTTGCTCAGAGTTTGGTGAGCTTTGATGCATGCTGTGCTAGCCGGATATTGTCAGCTGTTGGAGCAGCACAATGCTCCTTCAGATGATTCTTGTTACTATGAAATAAAAATGTAGTATAAACTAAATGACTGGAATGAGCGAGATTCAAATGGAGTTCCTCAACGGGTTTAGGCATGTCTTAGAATTCCTAAGAGAGAGACATGAGCGAGGTAATATCTTTTGTTGGACCAGCATCTGTTGGTGAAAGAGTCAAGATTTTAAGCTTACACTGAGCTTTCTTCCGGTCTGGGAAAAGTAATCAGAGTATCACAGCTAAACACAAGATGGAATAGCTTGTTAAGCATGAAGGAGTTAATGCATGTTGCAAGAGACAATTCATGGTGAAGTGGGCAGTTAGTACCACTGCAATCATAGGTCAAGGGAGGATTACAGAATGAGTATAGAGTTCACCCACATAGATGTTACTGGGACATGGAGTGTACTGGGCGAAGAACACCACATGTTATGATAGGCATCTATAGGATCCATGGATCCTGAAAGGTATATTGTGGGAGGTATTGATCACCATAACAGTGGACTATTTCTCTAGGTTTTGAATCTATTGTTATGGCAGGGTCTAGTGCCACTTTGAGTTTGTGTCTCTTGGTCTGTAGGGAACTTGCTTTCTGATATTGAGCTTGGTAAAATTTGGCATTTTTTGGAAGCCAGAAGAGGGGATTTAGGAAATTTCTTTTGGGGTGAGGTCCCCATCAAGTATAGTTGTAACTGTTCAATGATTTCCCATAGGAGTTCCAATTTGGCATGGTAGGTAACAGCTAGAAGTATGTGGTTGGTGAGGGTTTTTTCCTATATTGAAGTAGGTTCTCTCAGGATATTCAGATGGCATGTTCCTTGAGGAGATCTACTTCTCTGGTGGGTCCTTGTTTAATTAAAGGGGTTTTGAGCGTGTTAAGGAGTATATCCCAGACTTTCTCATCAGCGCATGTTCTACGGAATCTGAGTGCGTGGCTGTCAATAACTGACTTCTTGGGTGTGTTTGGGATGGTACTAGGCTATGAATATAGGTGTATTGGTTTGTGGGTTTCTTGTATATAATTGTCTGTTGGGTTCCATTGTTGATGCAGATTGTTGTGTTCAGGAAGTTGAGATGCTGGTATGTGTGTGTTCCAGAGAGAGTTTAATGGATGGGTGGTGATTTATTGCCATTATGGAGGAAAGATAGAGGACTATAAAATCATGAATAATGAAGAAAAAGTGAATAGAGAGGTATTATTTAATATCCCACAATACAGAAACCAAGGATTACCCAATGGAAATTAATAGGCTGCAGGTTTTAATACAAACAAAAGGACGTACTTATACACACAGCCATAGTCAACCTGTGCAACTCATTGCTGGGTACAAAAAAGAGCTAGAGAAGTTCATGGAGGATAGCCCATCAATGATTATTAGCCAACATTATCACAGATGTGACTCCATTCTTGAGGTGACCCTAAACCTCTGATTGCCAGAAGATGCATAGATCCTGCTAACTGCCCTGTTCTGTACAGTCTCCCTAAAGCTCAGGCACAGGCCACTGTCAGAGATCCATTATAGAATTTCTTATGATTCTACGCTCTAGTAGTTAGATTACTGCTCTGGGTGACCCATCCCTGCTCTGCTGTATCCCACATCCTGGCTGAGTGCTCTAACCACGGGACTATCTGGTATAAGGAAATCAACCCACCACTCTTGTTTTGTGCCCAGTCTGATCCGATAGGTATATTCTTGGGCAGACCCTCAGAACGGCTACCAGATCTGGTCCAGTAGGCAAGAGAGATGTGGGAAATGCCCCATCTGTGGCTCCTGCTGATGCTTGTGCTCTGAGCAGTTTGGCGGCATTGGGACTTAGGTGAGTTTGCACATGCCCAGTGGCAGAAACATAGGGGACTTTACTAGTGAAAAGTTAGAAGCTATAGGAATTTAGGGTGCCTACAAGGTGAAGCAGGGGCTGAGCAAGGGTTTTAAATTTTGGACTTAAGGCATCTACAATTCAGTTATATCCCTCTGTGGATCTAGCCCTCAGTGCCTAAGGGTACACCTGCCCTACAGCGAAAGATCTGTGGCTGCCCTGAGTTGGCTGACCCAGATCAGCAGGTCTTTTATCGCAGTGTAAACGTATCCTGTTGCTTTTGAAAATTTAGACGTAGATTCTTTTTAAAATGTTACTCAAGGTGCGTGAGTGCCTCGCTGAGCTACACCCATTACAGCTTAGACTTGGAAAGATTCTTTCTTCTCTTTCCTTCCATTTGTAATGGGGCCGGGATTGGAATTTGTTTCATGTTTTCTGTACGCTGTTAAAATAGTGTTTTCTCTGGATATTGGTGCTCTGGGACCAACGGACAAATTCTGCTCCACTGGTAGTTTTTTCAGGTCCCTCTGCAGATTCAAAATAAGCAGTTTGAATAAAGCATGCTCCTGTTTGTGGAAATCACTTCTACTAATGGTTTATCGCTTAAATACCACAGTGAGGGATAATTTGGAAGAAAACTGTTTCCGTGCATCCAGCAGACCTCACATTGCCATTACTGGGAGATCTGCTGTGCACTGAAGACAGTATTTAGTCTTAAATTTACACACTTGCACATGGACCATGCTCAAAAGGAATTCAGCTCACTTGTTAGTCACTACAGAATGAGTTTGTGGTGGAAATAGTATGGATACATTTTAGACCTCTGAGGACAAACAGGCATTAACTGATATTATTTCACTTATAGCAGCAAATCATTGTAGTTCCGTGTCCGCCTATGAAACATTACTGATCTTTAGAGAACTGTGTTCACTGGTCCTGTTTATCTCTTCCCCGCCTACAGAAGTGGGTATCCCCCTTCTGCTAAATCTCTCATTGGTAAGCGGGTGTTTACTGCTTTGTATCTCTCTCAGCTTTGACACTATAACAAAAGGTTAGTAATCATGAATGCATTCTTTTATTTATGCTCCACAGTGCCTCTATTTTTTTTAATGCATAAACCCTTCACTTGCCTCTTGCCCAGCCTTTAGAAATGATGATCAAATGTGAACTTTTGTGGTTTATTTATAGTGTAGCTTTTCTGGAAAGAAAGAAATGATTAAAAAGCAATTTTACAAACTATTTTGTTTTAAGAGAGAATCCATTGTGTTTAAATCACTGTATTCATTGTGCTGTCTAGACTGGCAAACAAAGAAGTTATATCATCATTCAAATTAAGAGTGCACAGTTCTTGGTAACTGGCATTATGGATTTGGATGTAAACCTCAAATAAACTTTTTCTGAACAGCAGTATTATAATTTTGCTATATTTAAGACTGTGGTGGAGACAGGATACTGGACTAGATTGACCATTTGATCTAATTCGGTAGGGCAATTCTAATCTTCCTTTGTTTCTGTTTTCATTATGAATTCATATTTTCAGTGTTTTGTTCTTTCTTTTTTTAGAACTTGCTGAATAATATCTCTTCTGGGAGTAATGTTTTTGATCAAATTAACAATGATCAATCTGACTTCAAACAAAAAAATTATTGAAATGCAAAAAAAGAAAGTATCATATGTTAATCACTTGGGATACTTGGGGCACTTCAGAATGGGTGAATTGTCATTTGAAAATTGCTGGCTATCCATTTATTTCTTTTCTAACTCATTGCTATGTTGTCTTCATGGTTGTGATCAGTTCACACTATACATCATTACAGACCTAAATATTGATCAATGTGACTCCGAGATATTTAAAAATACAAAAGTATTTTCCTGATAGACTAGAAAGACAGGTCTGGTTCCAGCTTCTGAAAACATTAGAAATGTATTGGGGGGGGGGGTGAATCAGTGCAGAAACTAAGGCCAAGTCTACACTGATGGCGGCAAATTCACTGCTGTCAGTTCGATCTCTCCAGTTCTGTGAGCGGTCCTTTGAAGACCCTCTCAGTTGATCTGGTGTTCAACTGAGTAAAGAAGAGTAGTGCTGAGTCAAAGGGATGGCATTTCCCTTCAACTGAGCGCAGTAGAGCCATGGAGGTAAGTGAGAGTTAGAAAGTTGAAGGGAGATACACAAGTTATTTTATGTAGCTTGCATATCTCCATTTGACTGCCACCAAAAATGGCAGCAAGTGGAGACCATGCTTAAGACCTGTCTTCAGGTTTTGATCAGGACACCCTTACCCCATCCTGCTCGCTGACTCCCATTATAATCATGGCACCCTCTCTACACACACCCAAAGAGATCATACAGCCACACGCTGTGGCACACTCCGTTTAAATCCATTTGTGCTCAGGAAGCATCAGAGAAGCTGCCAGCACTCCGTGGGCTGAAACTGGCATATTTAAAAATAGGAGAAGTCATCGGAGGGCAAAGAGAAACTCAGCCCTGAGGTAAACAAGGACAGGGCACCTCAAACTTTGGAAAAGGCCTAGAACTCTAGTGTGCTTACCCCAGCCTGTTTGAGCTTTGCACATTAGTATTAGTTACTTACACACACAGGGCCAACTCAACCCATTCTTAAGTCAATGGAAAGACTTCCACTGACTTCAGTGAGGGCTGGACAGAGCCAATGTTGCTTCAAAGTGCACCTGAGCTCTTTACAGACATGCTGCTGCAAAGTGCTTACTATATAAGGCTCCCTCCTGCACTAGGGTCTGCCTGAGGCTCAGTGCTGAGTCCCCTTTGAAACATCGGAGGGCCAGACTAGGGGATCCTCATGCAGGGTCTGGACCCAAACAAATAATAACAGGGAAGATATGTGGGCAGTAATGCAGCGCAGTACAAAGTTTTAAAAACTCTGGTAATTTGCTATGATTTGTCCCCACCAAACTAGAAGAGCTCCATAACTAGGTGAACAACAGCTTAAAAATGCATATATATTTATCGCGAAAACCTGAATCATTTCCAAAGAAGCAATGCGTGGTTGGGTTTTTTTAAAATACTGGATGATATAAAGGTCCATAGCAGCTCAGAGACCTGGGCTGTGTGCACGATATGTGTGACCCAAACAGACAGGACCCAAAAACTTTAATGAATGTGGCCACTCATTCCTTCACTTCCATGCCTCCGTTTCCTTAGTGGTCATTTGTCAGAGGATAGCTGTAAGATCAGCTTTGGGGAAAATTCTGAACTAGTGTCCCTACATGTAATTGCTTGTGCTTTTCTCTTTTGGGGCTATGCTTTCAGAAGTGCAGCCCCCTTTCTCGGGTGCAATATTCACCTGCAGTTGAACTGTGGAGGCAAAAGCTATACAATAACACAAACAAGTTGTAATAAAATTTGTAATCATGTTAGCTTTTTCATGGTCCTGAATTTTTACTTAAAGCTGGGGGGACTATTTTAAGGAGGAAAGTGTTATAAATTATAACAAAGGGAATTTTCTTTATTTAGTGTCTTTTCACTGTTCATTCATTTCAAACACAGACTATAAATTCCACACAGCTTTCATAGTTAAACGATGGAGTTTGTAACTTATAGACTGCAATCCCAAGCACTGGTTGAGTTAATATCCCTTATTATAGAACAGAAAATAAGAGAGGGAAAGGAGCCCTTTTTTACATAAAATCTGGGGTCACTTCTTTTATGAAAAAGCTATCAAGCTTCCCTTTGGCTCTAGGATCATAGCCTGGATGGTGTGTAGTCATTTCTGAGCCCTCTTGTCTATGGAAAGAGAATGCACCTCTGAGGTGTTCTTTAGGGATTCAATTCATGTAATGTCTCTGTAACGTGTGAGCTCTGTGTGAGCATATGGCTCAGTGATGAGCTTAAGTGGTTTTGATCAAAAACACTTGAGGTGAAATCCTGGCTCCAGTGAAATACTGAGAGTTATATGATTGATTTACGCAGAAAGAGGAGTACACCCAGTGTTTTCCTTGTGGACTTGACAATTATGAAAATGCTTATTCATATGTATGCTCGCAAGACAGAGCCAGATTTCAGTACCATACAGCAGTACTGGGATAAAAATGACCTGGTGTATTAGAAGCTTGTCTTGACTCTTGATGTCATGATCTTCAGAGACACCTTTTCTTATTCATCCAAAAGCTGCACTGGTGCATTGAAAGTGGTGTTGAATTTCCTCCTCCATGTTAGTTTTCTGTGAAAGATAGCTGCTGAGGTATCAGAAGTGCTTGAAGTTCTCTAAGGTCCCTTTATTGATTTAAATTACTGGAACAAGATCCTGGTGATTCAAAGCCTGTTGGAGTACTTTCGTTCTTGGTGTTGAGTGTGAGGTTGAGTTGGTTGTTCTTCAAATGCCAAAGATCAACTTCTGAAGCAGGTCATGTTCTCACAGAGAAGCCATGGCCAATGGATGATGGGTGTGCAAAATAAGCACTTTAAAAATAGCATCAAAGCCAACATAAAGAAATGCAGTATTGACAAACTCATGGGAAACCCAAGCCTTTGACTGACCAAAATGGAAAAGGATGTTGTGGTCAGGATCCCAGTATTCTGAGATTGAATAGAGACAACAGGAAATGAAGAAACAGGAGAGGAGGAATGTGTGCTCCACACCTCAGCTTAACAATCCAGATCTGCCTCTTCCATTGGAAAATGTCTGCCCCCGTTGTGAAAAGATCTGTGAATTCCAGATCCATCAATGCAGATCCACCGGTGATAACTGACTACCATTTCATGGAAGACAATCATCTTCAAACTCCAAGGAATCGCCAAGAAAAAGTACACTCTCATACTGACAACTATTTTCAGCATGTGCATTTGGATCAGTAGTTATGTTAATGATTTATTGACACAATAACAAAAGATGCTCTAGATAGAACATACTACGTTAAAACACAGGTTCGGCAAGATAGGCAGTAGCCAAGGTGCCATCAACACCTTTCTGGTCTACGTGCCGCAACTACTCAAATGCACACTGGTGTGCATGGGAGAAAACAAATTACCTGCTGGTCTCACTGGTGGTCCTTTCTTAGGCTCTGACGCCTACGAGCTGATGCGTGTTCTTTAGTTGAAACAGGAAACAGAATCAGGAAAGCTGGGATCTGGTAGTGATTTAAACTTCTCGACATCCATTCTGCATCTATGAAATCGTTAGTTGCCCGCCTTGTAAAGAGGTTGGAGATCCTCAGATGGAAAGTGCTAAGTGCAGCTCATGTCAGTACAGATATTATTGACCACACAGTCATCTGGCTTTGTAATATCTAGCCATTACTGGACTAGTTCGGTTCCTGCAGTGACAGATTCCAAAGGGTGCCAGTCTCCTGGTTTTATTCCAGTGTTTGTTCAATGTCGTTGTTGGGGCACTGTGATGGGAGGAATATCCAAGCCCCACCCTGAGCCTAAAGAGATTAAAAGCCTAGTGGCCTGCCCCTCCAAATCTGGCAAGCATGCTCCAGCTGGATGAGCAGTTAGAAGAAGCTCAGACACCCATGTGAGATGGGGAGGTACATTCGTTGGAGGGAGGATCAGCTCTGCTCCTGGAAGCCAACTGGAAGACTGAGGCTGAGCCAGGACCACAGGGCTGGTATGGCCCTCAGGCGGTACCTTCTCCAACTCCCTGTGTAAAGCTGGCAGGTTCTGCAGGCTGGTTCCTGATTGTTGGAGCTGTGTCCGAAGATGAAGGGGCATTAAAGTAGGAAGTGAGGCAAGCTAATAATTTTGGCATGGAAGATTGTTGGTATGGATTCCCAAAAGGGCACTGAGCCACAACTCAGTGGAAAAGGAGGGCCTGGACTCCTCTTCCGCATCTGGTTCAGAGCAAGGCCTCAACTTAGACCAAGACAGTGATGCCTCCAGCCTAGGGATAGGGGCCAGATATTACTGTCCCCCCTCCTTGCCCGTGAGAGTGGGAAATGGGTGCACTAACCTATAGGCCACCTGGCCCTCTGAGCATTTTACTACAGTTACTGATACCAGGGCAGATACAGGCTCCTGCTTGGGAAATAAAAAGCCTGCAATGTTCTCATTAGATCTGTGTGATTTTTTTATTTTGATTTTTGATTTTATTTTTTGCTTTTAACACTGAACGGTCTGTGGACTGAAGCTTTAATGCTGTGCTGTGATCTCTTTTAAAATATCACTTTATTGGAGGAATCAACTCTGTGGAGATGTGTGTAACATTTCCTCTAATTAACGTAAATAATAAAAGATAGTCTCCTCTTCCCAAGACTCTTAGGAAGAAAAAAGAACAGAAGGATCGACAGTACTTTGTTCTCATGATGCTACATAATGAGATTGAACATATTTTAAGACATCTGGTCTGTTAACCTAAAACGAATATATCAGTAATGTTCTGATTGGGGTTTTTTTGAACACTGTGTTCTTGTAAAAAAAAAATTGTTAAATTAATGTAGGCATTTCCAGCTTGTATTTGTCTTTTAACAGGAAGCCATGGAGAGAATGGGAAAAATTGGGAAAATTGTGCAGCCAAACCATGGAGATAAAAGGTAATCGTGATTTTTAAATATTCATTTATGAGAGTGAAGAAACCACTTCCACCAAAGTAAATACCCCTCTGCTTCTAGCCCTGGTTGAGTTCAGTAACATCTGTGTCCTGTTTACATTGTATGCTAGTGGGAAAATGACATAAACAAAGCGTGAAAAGTCATGAGGTAAAATTTTCAAAATTGCCTACAGGATTTAGGAGCCTAGGTCCCATTTTCAGAAGCAATGCAGGCTTTTAAGTCACAGAGGTGCTTTTGAAAATTTTACCCACTGTTAACAAACTAGCTATATAATATCCATAAACTACGACTGACTTCTGGTGAAAGACCAGGACAATCACAGTTCAGAGGTGCTGAATTAGTGAAGGCCCTGCATTATGGTGCTTTATGTTATATTGGAACAGCTCCATTCTGGTTGTGTATTTCTAAGGTACAATAGGATCAAGTCTCTGAGCTATTCCATTGAGTAAAAATGCCTTCACCTTATTGTTGTGTTCCAGTTAACCGAGAACTGCAGTAGCCTTGAACTGGACAGAGGGTCTGTGTAGAGCCCAAAACGAATGTACAGTTGAAGAGTGTGAGCTCCATCTGCTGGCATGTTAGAAGATCTCCAAGTTGGCTGAAAGCCTTTGGAGGTGCATATATGTACTATCCAAAGCTTCATTGTTCATATAGCTGAGCAAGTGCAATAAGTTTGTGCCCCTCTGTTGCTGAGGGAAACTGGGGAGCTTTGTGGTAAAGTGCACCACAAATCAAAATTTTAAGAACTGTCAGTCAGAAGGAGCAGAACATTTTTCAGCTAGAGAGGAGCTATCCATTATTGTATGTGGTGCATCAGCTGCTTTAGTTTTTTTCCAGGTTGTACGGCTGGCAGGATGAAAATCCTGTTTTCTCTCACCTTCTTTGACAACTGGGGAACAAGAAGTAACCAGTATCTCTTAGCATGAGGCAGAACGATGAGAAGGGAGGATTCGACTAAATGTAGGCGGGGCCACCAGACCAGGGGTCCCAGCCGGTAACAGGCCGGGCATTGCGGACAGTAGTGCTCAGGGCTGGATTTTTGTGGGGCCTCCCTCAGCCCAGGGCTGCAGTCCTTAAAGCCCCTGCATTGATTTGTTCCTGGTAGGGCCAAACAGGGCATTAGCCATGTTTCCAAAGGACTAGATCTCTGGGGCAAAATTCTCTTTGGTGGTGGGTATAAATGGGCAAAATCACTAAAGTCAATGGACTTAGCTTAACTTACACCAGCAGAGAATTCTTCCATAGGAGAAGGTCTCTGAAAATCAAAACTGGATGTAGGGTAACTGAAAGGTATGATTGTAATTTGAAATCACTTGTCTGGATAAAAGCTCAGCTCCGGTAAAACACAGGACTCCGTAACATTTGTCATTTATAACTGAGTCAAAGCTACTTCAGGTGGTTTCTTGGATAGAGTAAACTTTGCCTATTACAGGTTATTTAAACTGCCTTAAAGTTTTAAATGTGTTGAATTTAATTTCTTACACAGATTTTATGACAAGAAGTATGAAGTGTTTTTGAAACTTGTTGAACATCAGAGAGAGTATAAAACCATCATGCAAGGGGTATAATCAACAGTCTGGGAACTACAGGATTCGCAAATTTTCCAGAGGCTTGCAAACAAAAGTTCATAGTAATTTCATCTCGTTGTGTCATTCAATTTAAAACAAAATTGTATTCTCTAATCTTAATTAAAACAATATAATATGTTCACTACATGCCATTGCACTGAATGATCTTTCAAGCCACTGCATGCCATTGGATGATAGATGACCACTGACTCCAGTTAAAAAAACCAGACATGCGAGTGCACCAGAGTGAATATTCAGATAGTGACTATGAGCGGGGAAAAGCACAAGAAATCAGTTAATTAGCTCACCAAGGCAAATTGCTAATAGCTAGGATAAAAAGGCTGTTGCATTTTTAGCATCTCCTGTGCCGTACTGTTTCATAAGTTGACTAGCAATGCAGGTCTTCTGCTCCGTTTCATTCTAGCTCAACTCACCTGTTAGTTAAGACAGACATTGAATTTCCATCATAAACTCTTATGATCTGGTGTTTAAAATTTGGTGATAACTTTTCTGTCTAGGTGCTCATATTTTGGAAATGTTCTGTTGACCTGGAATATTTTTTTCTTTCACACAGCTCGATTTTCAAAGGAATTTCAGGGGAAAAAGTGGGATGGGTTTTGTTTTTCACTTTTGTGACCCCTCCCCCTTGTACTACAGCCTGTTCTTCAAAACAATCCCTCACTCTCTGAAGCCTTGGGAGACAGACCTCTCCTTGCGTACAGACAGCCCCCCAACCTTAAACAGATACTCATCAGCAACTACAGCTCAAACAACAGAAACATTAAAGCAGGAACATATCCCTGCAACAGACCACGTTGCCAACTTTGCCCCCATATCTACACTAAAGACACCATCACAGGACCTAATCAAGCCACCAACTCCATCAATGGCTCATTCACCTGCTCATCCACCAATGTGGTTTATGTCGGAAATGCCCCTCTGCCTTATATATTGGACAAACAGGACAGTCTCTGCACAAAAGAATAAATGGACACAAATCTGACATCAGAAATTGCAACACTAAAAAACCAGTAGGGGAACACTTCAATCTCCCTGCTCACTCCATTGACGACTTGCTAATAGCTGTGCTGAAACAGATGAATAACAAATCACAGCTTCAAAGAGAAACTGCAGAACTCAAATTTATATGCAAATTCAACTCAGTTGCCTTGGGGTTAAACAGGAGCTGCGGATTTTTCTCTCCGTACAACAGGTGATTGGACCTCACCTTCCCCTATGTGCTGTTCCCCAGTATTTGAATCCTAACATGTATTTTGATTTGCTGTTACAGCCTGACCTGATCCTATGTCATACACTTCCCTGCATTTAATATCCTCCCATTCTGTAAATTTCCCGTCTTCAATGCGTCTGACGAAGTGGGATTTTCTCCCACGAAAGCTCATGTGATAAATAAATCTGTTAGTCTTTAAAAGTGCCACAGGACTCTGTTGTCTTTCTACAATAGACTAACACGGCTACTCCTTCGGAACTCGCTCTTATAGTGTCAGATAGTTAGCTGTCATATAATTCAAACCATTTTGTCTTTGGGAAGTGATTAGTCCTTAATACTCACCAACCATTCTGATGATGGAAAAACAACCAGCCATTGATATTTAAAGGTCAGATTGTGCAGATGCAATTTTTTGTTGAAGCATGTTTATAGTGCCTTTCTGTGACTCACGGATGCTAATAAAACATCCTGTTGGCTGCTACTCACCACCAGCAACCACTGATGAAGCTCTCCAGACTAACCTGTGCTCATCCTCACATCATCAGCAGCATCTGTGTCTGGTGACACAGGAGGCATGGAACCCCAATGGATCGTAAGTTCTGGAGAGGCACAGATTGGCTTCCCCAGATCCTACATTTTTGCCTGCACAAGAGACTTCTTGTGCTGTGTGTTGGGAACCAAAGATAAACAAGACTCCCCTTGTGAGATATGGGGGCCCAATCCTGCAAGAATCTGAGCACCCCTAATGATTTCACTAAGGGTCTCATAGAAGAAACATTCATGATGTGTCTTTTTTATTGTTTTTACAGCAAGTTAGGGCTTTAACCCTGTTTCAAAGGCAAAGGAGACAGCACTCACCATGAAGGGGGGAACAAAGGGGAGGCAGAGAGGTAGTTTTGCAACCTTTTAAAGCACAGAACAGACCATGCAACTAACTATGACTGTATTCTACATCACCAGTGAAAACATTTCTAACGCCTAAAATCCCAGCCTTTCACACTGAGCCCTTGCTATACAACAGCAATAACCAATGGTACATTCAGACAAAATGTGTACCCCCCCCCAGCTTTATGCACTTGGCTTAATAGAATTTCCATTCTTTAGTAATAGCATATAGACCATAACTCCAAGTTAAGTGCAAACAGGAGTTACCTGGTGACAAAATTATACTCAGGGCACTTTAAAAATAGCAGCCAGTTTCTTTAAATAATAGTAATAATAATAATGTTAGTAGTCAGTGCTCAAAAACATCTGGCAACTTCTTTTTTTTTAAAGACACAATATACTTCCTGCCTTGGCGCTCATAGAAAAGTAATTGCTGCCCTCTCCAAAGTACCCATACTGAGGAGTGATTTCTCTATATATACTTTCTGAGTTGAGGGACGTAATTAAAAACAATGACAGCTGCAGCATTTAAAGTGGGGGGACATTAACAACTGGGAAAGAAGGGGTTCAATCTTGGTATATCATAGCATGAACTTCAAGAGGATGATAAAACTTATGTCAAATGAAAGTACGTCACACACACAAATCCCACAAACATGACTTAGAGACCCATATAGTGTGAATAATAAATATTCATATATTTATCTATATACATTTATATACAGGTAACATGTAAAGTGTAGTGCTATAATTCTCAATACATATCAGATTATATATCGACAGAATACAGTGTTCTCTTGCAGTAACCCCATAATTTTAACTACCTGCAAAAAAATCCCCAACAAGCATATGCTTGTATATGAAGTCATATGCTTCCTACTATTTATATCAGTGATCACCTTCATCAATTTGGTCTTGATCGCTCCTGCTGAACTAGTACAGGGATTTACAAGGAACTACAGGGAGCACACGAAGTTTACAGGAAGCGAATAACAATGTTGACTTTGTTAAAACTCAAATGAGTAGAGTAAAGAATGCTGTTAAAAATTGTACCTTGTGTTCCTATATTTGAGAGTCAGTAAGGATTTGTTCAGATTCCTTGCATAATCCTTTCAGTCCCCTTGTATCTCACTTTCCTTGTAGTACTTTTATGTCATTTTGCATTTTGATTCACACCATTATGAACATATTCACATTGTCTGTTTTAACATCAAGATTGCAATCATTAAACACATATCTGTGGAAGTTTGTAATCAGATGGATGAGCTTAGTGTAATCTTTGGTGGCTCAAACACCTACAGACAACCTCTTAGAGGAATCATGTAGTTGACATTTTATTCCCCATGCTATATATGAGGTGTCTTAGCAAGTTCTACAGTAATAACCTTCTCAAGATTATATTTCGCTAGTTGCATCTCAGTTCTATTTTATTAAATTTAAAGTGGTTTCCTAAAAAAAATTTCAGATATAAAATTATTGGTTTTGCAATTTTAGGCTTGGGCATAGGTCCCAGAAATTGTCATTTCAGGTACTGGATGTTTAGGTAAGTCACATAAAAGGCTGATTCACCTTGCAGAATCCTAGTGAGACACAGCTGTATTAAAAGCCTAGCCTTGTGAACATTTGCACAAATCTATCAGTTGGGTATGGCGAGTGTTACTGAGTCTTAGCCTACTCTATGTCAACATTCGAATGGTCCTCAAAAATCAGCCCGTCATGTGCTCCCCACAGAGTCATGGAGAAGCCTGACTCCATCTGATGAAAGCCCACGAAGAAGTAAAAGTCTGGGTCTATCAGGATTCCAACAGTATGCTCTGAGTGGTAGAACTTGCCATGTTGGCGCCTTCTGCTTCAATTCGCTGGCAAATGTTAATCATGCAAATTAAAAGGAGAAAAACAACAACTAGGTCATCAACTGCTGCAAGAATTCCACAAATAGGTTCGGGCACCACGTCAAATCGGGAAGTTAAGCACATGATGGTTCCAAAGGAGCAAACAACAATTCTTAGGAAGAAGATCCAAAGGAGACCTCCCAGAGTGAAGATTCCTCTCAAGGCAAGCTTTAGGAGTAGCGGCATGTCATAAAGGTAATCTGCAAACTAAAATATTCAGTGGCATTAGGTTATGAAGTGCTATTATTTTCTTTAACTAATGTATATAGCTTTTTCAGTTACCAGATAAGTTTTTAGCCAATTTTTTAGTCTCAAATGTCTTAAATGCAAAATTGACCTCTAATGGCCAAGTACACTACTCAGTTAATTTCCAAGATTTGGAGACAAGATTTTTTTCAGAAGAACTCAGCTCTCACTCAGATACCAAAATAACAATCCACACTTTCAAAACAGCTCCTTATCTTTGGTGGTGTGCCCTTTGGAAAATCCAGCCATAATTGTTGTACTGAGTGAAGACTTCTTGAAAATATCATTTCATGTGTGCTGAGTGCTTCATAATGTGACTGCATGCTCCTCTGAAAATCTGGTTCTTGCAGCCCAATCCAAGAGTCTTTACTCAGGCTCAACTCCAGGCATGGGGAAGTAAATATAACTAAGGACCGTCGGATTGAGCCCCTACCTGCAGTAGCTGGTACTGTGCCACCGAGATACCCAGTGACCCTTTAAGATGACCAGTTTTTCCCTATGGCAGAGGCAACCACTAAATCCCCCTCCACTCCACTTCCCAGTTAGTATTTTCAGTTGTTAAACTCCAGGCCTGGAGTAAATATACAAGAGGAAATATAATATCTAGATTTTTTCCCTTGGTCCTTTTAAACACTGCTGGTTTAAACAAATTAAGGAAAACTATTAACCTGAAGAAATACCCTTCAACTCCATGGAGCCTACTCTAGCCCATAGGTTAAAGTAAGATCCATAACCCTTAGCAGGTGACTGGGGAGAGGAAGATCTGCCTAGGCAATATGTGCTGGCAAACCAGGAATGAGCATGACGTATGCAGCACACATATGTCTAGCCTTCATTTTACAGAGCCCTTCCACTGCCTGTTGAGCCTCCAGGCCTGCTGGGATTTTGGCCTGAGTGGTAGTTTATGCTGCAGGTGATGTGAACAGCCATGCTGAAATTACCCCTGGGAGTCTGGCTACATCCAAGCAGAAAGATGACAGCTCTTTTTTGGTCTTGGCTTGACTTAGAGGCAAACTGAGATCTTGGGGTTCAAAGCTGAGCCACATATTTCAATTTGGTCCCTGTCTGGTTCAGTTTTCCTCCCCACCTAATCTCCCCCCACTTGATTTTCCTTCCCTTCCAGAATGACTGAAAGATAACCCACAGAGGAAGGATCTAAGCCCCCTAGTCAAAACCACCTGCTCTAGGGTACCTCGCTAATAGGAATGTTGAGCTTTACATTGACATGATATTTACAGAGCTACAAACAATATGAATACCAAATTTGGACAAATTAATTTATGTTGTTAAGTCTCTTTCAATCTGCTGCACCTTGGCAAAGGCTAGTTAAGCAGATGTAGAAATAGCCACACTTACAGGTCGAGGCTGTCCAGAGAAACGCTTGTTGTAATCTCTGATGTCACGTACAATCCGTTTGCTTGGCTTATCTGGTTGATTTTCACAAGAGGGATTATTATACAGAAGAATCACCTTTCCATGGCAATAAAAAATGAGCATTAGAACCATATATCTGAATGTAAAGTAATACAGGTCTTGTAGCATAAAGAAAAAAAAACTCTTCTGCAATTTTTATGCCTCTCAATATCTCTGTCACAATGACCATTGTCTGGCTCAAAGTTTCACTTCAGTGGGTCCATTTCCTATGTGCAAACCCTCTCCTTCTGAAAGGAGCATATGTTCCCTCAATATAATGTGCAGCCTCTAGCAAGGGTCAAGTAAGGATAAGAAATGTTGTCTTGGTTTTATGGAATATTTATGCCAGAGACTGAACAAACTGTGCAGGAAAACACTGGAGGCACATTTAATATTTTACAACATTCCCTGGTATGACAGGCATTAGATGATAGAGGCAAATGACTGTAATGTCTTTCAAGTCTAAGTGGATTTTGAGATACTAGAAAATAAGAGGCTGTACAAATATTACCTTAATTCACTATAACTGTCAAAAAGCAGATGTATAGCATGGAAATGTCTCTTACTTTTTGTCTGCAGAGAGGACAGCATATTGCTCCTAGCCAGGAACCATGTTTCCAATATGTAATTAGACAGGAACCTACAACGAGAAAAATGGCATATTAAGGCATATGGTCTGAGAATATTTAGCTAAAGCCGATTTACAGAGAGGTCATCTTAGTTAATAGACTCCTTTCCTCCCATTATATCGGCCTAGACCTGTGGTTCTCAACCACTGCATTGGACACATTACTGTGTCACAACACAGTGGTACATGTGTCAAAGAGAGCTGGGGAGATGGCTTGATTTGGCCTGAGGGGGGTGGGCTGGTTTGTCCTGTAGGGTCACAACACGCCTCTAGGTGTGTCACAACCCACCAAAGGTTGAGAACCACTGCCTAGACCATCTAAAATGTGGCTCCACTCTGAAGAGTGACTATATAAAAATGGCACTACTCCTTCTGTGTATTCAGAGACATACCTGCTTCTTTCAGGTGAGACTCTGAAGTAGATTAGGACTTCACTCCAAAAGGAGCCCCATTGACATCCACAGGACCACTCTTGGAGGAAGGTGTTAATCAACATGAGTAATGGGATAAGAAACTGGCTCTTGGGGTGCATCTACACTGGTAAATTAGGTCAACTTAAGGATTCTTAAGTCGACCTAAACAAAGCCGCGTCCACACTGGGCTTTTCTTAAGTCGACTTAAGCATTTCTTTAAGTCAACTTAAGGAAAGTTTCAGTCGACTTAATAACACCTACTTTTAGGTTGACTTAAGCCTTAAATCGACTCCTTAAATCGATTTAAGGCCAGTGTAGATAGGGATTAACGCTAAATTGACTTTATTAAATCGTCTTAAAGCCAATATAATGGCTATCTCTGCTGTTAAGTTGACTTAACAAAGTCGACTTAAAGTGTGGTCAATTTGCCAAGTCAAATTAACACGGTTGACTTTAAAGACAACCTTGTTAAGTCAACTTCACAAAGTCAACTTAACTTTGTAAGTGTAGACATAGCGTTGGTGACTAAGAAGATTTTTACTACTCTTTACTGCCGTCACTTCTGTTTACTGCCACGGCTGCTGGATTCTGTTCCCTCCTCATCATCAACAGGACTGATGAGTAAATTCCAATGGCAAAGCCATTGAAGCAGCACCTCTGTCCTTAAATTATGACCTCACAACTTCACTGAAGACAAAGTTGCACAGATGTAGCTCGGGGTATAGTTTGAGGACAGAGCAATTGCATGAGTACCACTGTATATCATAATATAAGTCTTTAGAACCCACAAATTAGGAACATTTTCTTTTTTTAAGATCATGCTTCAGAAGGGTGGCTATATAAGAAACAATGTTGTAACTGGTGCATGTGACATCAAGTATGTAAATATTAGTGATGTTCTATAATAAAAATGCTATGGGGGAATGTTAAATTTAGGCCAAAAGTTCCTATGTTCAGGATTGCTTTTTTTTTAAAGGAGCCTCACCCCAACTTCTGAAATAATGGCTCCAATAAATATTTTACATTTGTTTCTGTTTGTTTAGTTTTGTTTTCTCTTCACAACCTTTCTTCTTGTTTGCAAGTGCAAAAACTCCATTGTAAAAATGAACAGCATTTATATCTAAATGCCCAGGTTGTATGTCTCAGTGCAGTCCGGCATCCAGCTCCAAGCTTTCTCATGTACAAAGTTCAGATAGAGAAAAACTTCATGTTGGACTTGAGAGGCCACTTAAGCCCTTACTCTTCACTGATATCCATAGGGGCAGATTGCTGTGGCTCCAGATCTGTGCTGAGCCCATTCCAAGTCGTCCTGAAGACAACAGGAACTCAATGCACAATCAAACCTTAGCTTTCCAACGGCTTTAAAAAAAACATCTAGTGCCAATTAAAAATGTTACACGCTGAATTATTTGTAAAAGAAAGCAGGAAGGGAAAGACCCCTCTGAAGTTCAAGTATTTGTGCTTCAGTGTGTTTTCATAAATTAGACCAAATCCCGTTTTAATCAAGTTTGCTACATGGCTTTTTGAGGGAGTTCATGAGGCTTCTACAAAATCCTCTGTGGTTATTGATAATTCAAAAAAAATATTGGCTCAAGATCAGTTTTCCTCCTAACTTCCTGAACATGTGGTTCAAAATGAATCTGAAAATTCAGGGAATGATTTTGAAAACTCAGGGAAGAACTGTATGAATTACCAATAATAATAAATTTAGACTTTTCTGTAAATCTCCAGTTAATCTGCTTGAAAAGCTACGGGATGGCCACATTTAAAAATAAAAAAACTGCTTAAGAGTTGGATTTATCAAAAGTGCTCAGCATTGACCTAACTCTGTTTTAATGGAAACCAGTGTGCATTTTACATTTGACTTCACTCACAGCAGATTTTTTGATGGTCACACACTAAGTTTTATTCAGTTGAGGCATAAAAAGTAGGCATTGTACAAGTGCTGATTCTATATAAACAAAGGTATTTTATAATACATACATTTACACTGGGGTGGGATCACCTTTTTGAAGAGTAAATGCTGATGCACTTGGAGGAAACAAAGTCTAAATAAAAGGAAATAAGTCTCTGGCAGAGGAAGAGGTGATATTCTTCAGTGAAAAAAAATCTGTACAATGCAGCTTATCTGATAATATTTAAAATATGTTTTGGGCTATATATTTTGTTCTGGTTTGGATTAAATTCAATATCTCCTTTTCCTGTGGGTGCGTGTTTTATAAAGCAATGCATGTACACCAACCCACCCAAGGAGAACCCTGAACTATTCCATGGTAACTCTCATACAGTAGCTGGTTTCTAGGAAGTGCTCCCTGATTTTGGTAAATTATGTATTTGCACTGTGGTTCTTATTGTGGAGATGGCAGAAGTGTTCTTGAAATAGCTGTTCAGGGTCAGCACATTTGCATGTTCCTCCCCCAATCTACTGTTTAGATGTGTTTTCTTTCCTAAGCACATAGTAGAGGTGGTGTGATGGTATCCTAGGAGAAGATGGTCCCACAACTTTCTTCAGCATATGCTTATGGTGTCGTTCCCCCCCGTCCCAGCATTAGGGTCTGATGGTCTCATTCTCATTTACACTAAAGTCTCTTTATACCATTCTGGTACTATCAAGGGAGCTTAAAGTGTCAGCTGGGTGTAAATGTAATTTGTGTCTGGTTGAAGGTCCTATCAGAGTGGAATAGAGGGGCCTTGTTATATATAAAAATCAGGGGTCTACTCCTGCTCCTACTGACACCAGTGGCAGAACTCCCATTGATTTAAATGGTGCAGAATCTGATTCTTAATTATCCGAAGCACCTTCAGAAAATGCAATATCAATGTATCTCCCTGGAATCCCTGTATAAATCTTTGTTTTCATGCTTTTCTCTCTTTGAAAAATGATTTATATTTTGTAACCCTGAAAGTGATGCTGCACTAACCATTAAGCAGCCCCCTTATCTAGAGGATTATGATCTTTACTTTGATTATTCCAGGGACTATGACTGTACTCGCTGAGAGGAGAGAATGCTGCAGGCCGGGTCTATGTGACTATCTTTGTACAGTTTATCCAAGCAATGCATCTTAATTTCAACCTGTCACACCTATGTTCTTTCAATCCTGAATACAGATTAAGCAAGCAACATTGTGTGCTGTCCTTAGACATTTGTTCCCATCATGTTCTCTATAGGAACATTCCAAAGGGGTAGCCGTGTTAGTCTATTGTAGAAAGACGACAGAGTCCTGTGGCACTTTTAAAGACTAACAAATTTATTAAATCTGTTAGTCTTTAAAAGTGCCACAGGACTCTGTTGTCTTTCTATAGGAACAATTTATAAAAGACTAAACAATTGTAAAAATGTGCATAAGTAATTTCAAAATCAGTTTTGCATGTGTACTGTAAGAACTTTACACTAAATTTAGATGCTGAATCCAGGACTATAAAATAAAGTGAACATAATATTACTCTGAAAAGCAGCTCTGAATGGTTTTTATGCTGCTTATTTCACTGTGGAGTTCAATAGCTGCACAAGTTTTTTCCCTATGCAAATGTGGAAGTACATAGTAAAATCAGCTAATAGATTATTCCAGTTTTATACCAGCATAACTCCATTGAAGTCAGTAATTACATTGGCATAAAAACTGAGTTAAACACTAGGGAATCACTCCTCGGTCTTTAATTTTTTTCTTTCTACTTTTTTTTTAAGTAGGAAAATATAAAAACGTGTATTTATGTAACAGAAAGGTTACTAACACCATCAAGACATCCACAATTTAAGGCTCTCCTAGTAATCTTAATTTCTTAACCTGCCTCATGAATTCAGTGGGCTCAGGGTTGGGTCTACACGTACACAGCTTCTGAGACTTCAGTAATGTGTATTATATACGTACTAATTTACACAAGCACTCTGCACTGTGCTCATTAATGTGGAAAACTTACCACAAAATAAATGTCCACAATTGGTTTCTACAGGGAAAGTAGCTGTTTGGAGGCAGATTGGGCAATTCAAATCACTGTGACAAGGAGATTGCCAGTGTCTAGGGGCTTCCTGAAAGAGAAAAAAGTCAAAATTCTCTAATGGATACATACTTTGACTGACATTCAGTTTATTAATAATTATTAATAGCACATTTCATCTTCAGACAGAGTCATAAACATTAACTACACAATTACCATGTAAGGAATCATCTCCACACAACAGATGGGGAAAATGAGGCACAGAGAAGTTAAGTAAAACACCACTGCCACAGAGGGAATCAGTTCAGAGGTAGGATTAGAACTCAGGGGTTCCTTGTGTAGTGCTAACGATGAATTTATACTATATAATTGCTTCAAACAACGGAACATTCATTGATAAAAATACCATGCTCACTCATTCACTTGTAACTCCATATTGTAACCAAAACTCCATTTTGAATTGTTTTCTTCATTTTGTATTGCTCAGCCTAAATTTTGCTGACACTTCATTTAGATGTGTTTTTAACTTAGTTTGGATGTCTGAATGAAGGGTGTGTGTGATGGGATCAGTCTCCAACTCCAGCCTGTCCTGATGACAACTGCCGGTACCACCTTAATGGCTGAAGACCAATGCAATCAAATCCTACAAAAGCAAGAAGAATCCACCCTAGAAAGAAAGGGACAAAAAGCCCCATCTACAATAAGATCAAAGTCACATCTGCCATAAACTGATGACTCATGGTCATACAGTACACTACGGCGGTGTGACACAGCAAAATCCATGGATAAAAAGATGGGTGAGACGGCATAGTTTTGGGCAATGTTCTGTACAGTATCCAAGAGTGTCGGTGCACAGCTGTGTGCCCGACAGAGATCCCGCTCTTCCTCATGCCCAGCTTCCCTGGCCAGGTAGCTGCCATGAGCTGCGAACACCAGCCACGCACTCAAGCTACAATCACAAACAACAGTCAGCACTGGTAACTATACATGAACAACAACAGAACACCTGAGGTGTGTGTATGTGTACTAGATATTAACTATTAACATAATTGTATTTTCCTCACAATAAACGTGGCATATTGCCTTTTCCCTCCTTGAAAAGATCCTGAGTGCTCTTTTTGCACAACACTTGCTTCCAGTCATGTGATGAGACCAGTAGATCATGCCTCTGTCCTGGATGCTGTAAATGGTTTAGTCCAGTGGTTCCCAATCTTTTTGGCTTAAGAGCCACCGGTATCATTTTTACAACCCTAAAGGGCCACCAGCCTCTGCCACCAGGCGTCTCTACCCACCGCAGCTAGATGGAAAGAGTTCGGTGAGGCGGCTGCCTTCTCACAGATTTCCCATCTCCCTGGCTGAAGCAGAGAAACCACATGCATCCTGTAGTCCTGTGCGCTCCACCTGGGTCCTTAAGCAGCAGCTCCCTTCAGCAGCCAGCAGGAGCAGAGCTGCAGGCCGCTTTGAAAATCCCCACAGGACACTATTGGCCCCTGGGCTACAGGTTGGGAACCACTGGTTTAGTCCATTACATGGCCTAGGTTATCATTACTGCTAACTCAAAGCTCTAAATTCTGCCTCAGTAGTCCAAATATTTCTTTGGCCCTCCACTGCCACTACTGATCTCTTCTGTCTTCCTCAGTAACTTCTTAAATATATTGACGTGAACTGCTTGGGATGTATGTGTACAATTATCTGCCATGGGAAGGCATCTCTACATAGTTACCATGTTAGGCCCTCTATAATTGATACCTAACGTAGGCTCTCCTTTAGTTCAGCTAGAGGGCACGTTTTTAGAGCAATGTGACATGAGTTCTAGCCTTCTCAGTGTGAAGCGCTAGAGAAGCACTCTGAGGTCCTAGGTGGATTATTTAGTACAATACCTTAGCAGTATCCCACCCTACCATTCTAACTGGTAAAGGTTATAAAGCTTAGCTTGCTTTCCAGATATTTGTTTCTAGATTGCCCACTTCCCCATTGCTAAAAAGGCAATCTACCCGGCATTATGTTGATCTTTGCCAGGGCTGTCTGAGTGAGTGAGTGGCAAGGACCCCATGAAGGTGCAGTTATTCTTACTGCATATAGAATCATAGAATCATAGCCTTGGAAGGGACCTCATGAGGTCATCTAGTCCAACCCCTGCTAAAAGCAGGACCATTCCCACTAAATCATCCCAGGTTATTGTCTAACTGGGCCTTAAATATCTCCAAAGACGGAGATTCCACCACCTCCCTAGGTAACCCATTCCAATGCTTCACCACCCTCCTACTGAGAAAGTGTTTCCTAATATCCAACCTCGACCCACCCAGCTGCAACTTGAAACCATTGCTCCTTGTTCTGTCCTCTGTTATTACTGAGAACAGCCTAGCTGGAGCACCCCTTCAATTAGTTGAAGGTTGCTATCAAATCCCCCCTCAGTCAAACCCTTGCTATCACTGAAAGTTTCTACTAGTTTCACTTATTCAGATTTATTCGCTAGTCTATAAGGCTATGTCTACACTAGAAAAGTTAAGTCAACTTTATTAAGTCAACTTAATAAGGTCAACTTTAAGTCAACTTAAACTGGACCTTATTAAGTTGAGTTAACAAAAGTCGACTTAACTTTTCTAGTGTAGACATAGCCTCTTTTCGACCTTATTAAGTTGACTTAACACTTTAAGTCGATTTAATAAGGTCAATTTAGGCACTAATCACCATCAACACTGGCTTTAATCGACCTAAAAAGGTTGACTTAAGCATTAAGTCGACCTAAAACGAGGTGTTATTAAGTTGACTTAACTTTTCCTTAAGTCGACTTAAGGAAATGTTTAAATCAACTTCAGGAAAGCCCAGTGTGGACATGGAGTAGTTTAGGTTGACGTAAGCCTCCTTTGTGACGCTGTCAGGATTTAAGGAACCATTTACGATATTATTTTGTATTAATATTTTATAATTGTTATAATCCATAGGAACTATGTCATGTTTGGTGTCAATAGAAAGGTAATAATTTGTGGGGAATGATTATATAGTTTATGTGTAGGATTTGTATTCGTATTAGAAGTTAGGAATGTGATTGTTATATTTTAACTTGTGTAAGGTTGGGAAAATGCCCCAGACTGAATGTCTACCCAGCCACTGTCTCCTTAAGGGCCTATTAAGGAAGCTCCTCAGATAACAGGATAAAGAAGAAAACCTGTTGAGCCACTAGGACTTAAACATGTGACTCAACTCCAGTTTGATTAAGGAGAACTGCACCCAGCAGGGAGAAGGCCAGAGGTGATATATAAGGCAGCAGCCCCAACGCCATCTTGCTCTCAAGTCCTCAGCCTACAGCCAACACCCATCTTTGGAACTATTCCTCTGAGACTGAACAAAGGATTGAGGCCCACCCTGGTGCTGGGTGTTTACCAGAGGAAGAAGCCTGCAAACTCCAGAAGAACAAGCCTGCAAACTGCTTTTCATGAACTTTAAATCATTTGTATGTATGTGATTCACTTTGACCCTTTAACATCTCATATTTTGCTTCTTTTCTTCTTATATTAAACCTTTAGTTGTAGTTGCTAAAGGATTGGCTACCAGTGTGGTATTTTGGGTAAGATCCAAACCTATATTGTTCTGCGTGCTGTGGCTGGCCCTTTGGGGTCAGGAGAACCTATATGTTTAAGGGACTGTGCGGCTAGGTGGGAGCCAGAGGAGCTGGAGTGCAATAAAGGGAGCTGTTTCTATTTTGGACAGATTTCTTGGTACCCAGTGTGGGGAACCAGAAGCCTGATTGTGACTGATAGGGAGACTGGTTTAAGTACCACCCATCAGTGTGTGGGGAGTTTGGCTCCCGGTTTTGCAGCTTGCCCTGATTTTTGCACGTCCAGGAAGGTATCCCAGGAGGCCCCGGTCACATCCTTAAATCGACCTAACTTGTAAGTGTAGATGCACCCTAAGGGATTATGAGATAGAATGTGCTTGCCTCGTTTTATCTATGCAGATTAATGAAACACTTGCATTTAGGTAATCATCACTTGTCACAGCCACTCCTAGATCAACTAGTGAAGTTACCCTAATAACAGTGCAGTTAATCTGTCCTCCTGGAGGTAAAGTTATTCCAATTTCCATGTCACTCCCATTAAGATTTGGGGTCTTTTGAATTTAGGACACTGCTTCCACGTCTCATCTGTTTCAAGATGTTTCCTGAAAGTGAGTATTGCTATTTGTCTTTCATGTGCTCTGTGCTTTCCAAACGTACAGATGGAGGACTAGCATCAATTCCTCAACTTCATTTTGCACGTTAATCAGCAAGCAGTATAAAATGTGTATGATTTATGATGATGGACAAAAAATTGCATGGATTTTTTTTCTGCACAGAGAAAATCAGGCAAACCTACCATTATCTCATGAGATCACCATATGTTTGTCATAACTTATTGCTCAACAAGACGATCAGTGCCAATTTTCTTGTTTGCTTTGGTTTGCATTTCAAACACCAGTGCCATACACTTTCCTGACAAATCAATGAACACACTTTCACACATATTTGATCTATTTATAGAAATGTTTGATAAAGGGGAAAATAGAACTTTGAATGTCAGATATCAGCCGAGCCAGAGAAACTAATGGAGATTCCATCACATTTAAAAATCAGACATAGGGTTAATTTTATTAATTTAGCTCCTACAAGAAAAAAAAAAAAAAAAGACCACTGACATGCATTTCTGCAAAACAACCGATCATGAATCTAGGTATCCATGCCCCAGCTTGGTCTAAAATTATCAGCTCATGAGTTAAAATGTTTTGAAATCAGCATTCTCTTCTTTGCCTGACAAGACTTTATAAATAAGAACAATTTTTTTAAACAATAAAATATTAAAACTATTGACAAAATTCTCATCCTTCATGCATAACAGTAGTAGTAGCAGTCATAATTTTGTAAATGTGTATAACATTCTTCTTGTGCATGGTGTGTGTGACATATATGAATTAGTTCACCCACTACTCAAATGCAGTCACCTCTGGAGAGGAATAACAGCTCACAGAAACATAATAGTTTAGGATAGCAGGTGTCATATACCACCCTCAGTTAGTTTAAGATAGACAGAAAGTAAATTACCCAATTGGAATTTGGACAGGTCACTAGGAACAACTGCTCTTTTGAAAAAATTACTACGGGTTTGTTTTAATGACCAGAAACGGTTAGGCTCTCGGTTTCACATCTCATCAGAAAGACTTTCCCAGCAGCATATTTATTCCTCATTAACATTATGGAAGGGGGCTAGTTCAACAATGTCCAGAAGAAAGACTATCACCTGATGAAAACCCAACCTCACTTCATGGAGCAGCCTGGGTTAGCCTTAAAGATCTCCTGTCTAAGCAGTGACCAGATTGCACCCTGCTTAACATCTGCAATCCTGACAACGTGCTAGCCCAAGAAGGCAGGGAATACAACTTCAGCAGCAGCCCTGAAAAATGGCCTCATGGTAAACAAATTTTAACACAATGTAACTAAAAAGAACCCACATAAGTACAGCACATTAACGTGTTCCAATTCCCAAAGTGGTTAATGGGGAATACTTGTAAATTCTTTTTCCATCAAAATTTGACTTAATAGGGCAGCTCCTCAGCTGAGGTAAATTGTCACCGCTCCACTGATGGAACAATGACCTTTGGGATCTTCCCCAGCGTCTAAAGCCATTGTTTATAAGCCTTGCCTATTTTACCTAACTGGATTATGTATCACCTCTTTAGTTCAAAAAGTAATAAAACACTTCCTTAAGCTTTCTCTCATATGAAACAAGGACCAACTGTGTTTCTAATTATGCAACTGAGATATTGATTCAAGGGAAACTCAGCATTCCTCCACTGTAACTGATGGAAATTCTGAAAATCTGTCTTGCCCTCTGGAAACTCAAGAAGTATAAACTGCTTGGGTACATTAGTCTGAAATATGTTTTTAAAATAATGAACTTACAATAGGATTCCTAGGGGACAAATGTTTATAGTCTTTTTCCAGATGACTCATCTTCTGCTGACTTAAATTAGCAAACCTGTAAAAAACAAAGTTGATGCCATTTAGAAAATGGTAGACTTTGATGTTATGGTCTTGTTATGCAATATGAGTCCCAATTCCTGAGTTGAGTCATTGCACAATTGGCTGCAACAAGTAATACGCCTTTTTCTAGAAGGAGCCGCCTTTAAGAGTCATATCTTGTTTAGACATTGAATATAGGAACCACTATGCTCAAGGCAACATGTGGACAACATTTTTTAAAAATCAGAAAGTCAGATGATAATCTGACAAAGACATCCCAAGAACAGGTAAATAAAGCAAGGAAGTTTTAAAGGCAGGACTACAAAGCAAACAGTTATTTATCTTTTTGTGATATTTACTTATTGCGTGAAGTGAGATGGAAAATTCTCCTGTGCTGGCAGTGGGAGCTTGCTACAGTCTGGGTCCCGACTCTGCATGTTGTTCTATGCGGGCACACCCCTGCACCTACACAGGTCTATTGCGTTCAAAAGGGCTCCATGCAGGTTCACACATCTAACCACATGGGGACAATTGCAAGATGATGATCTTCTTTTGTTTTATCATATATTTTGTTCACTGTGTCAAACCCCAAGCCAAAAGGAAAGGCCAGACTAGAATGGCAGGCACTTTACTGAGATGAAAGTCCTAACTGAAATCACTGCTTACCCAGAAGGCAGATGGTTTCCAAGACTTGGCCCTATCGCCTAATAATCTACATGTTAGCCTTAAAAACAGATTTCCTGCAGTAGAAACAAAATTTAATATCTATCTTGGGATACACATCTTAGAAAGGAACAACTGTGCCCTTTTGGGGAGGAGGATGAAAAGGGGTAGGGATAGGCTTTTCGTAATTATTATAATGGCTTATTTAAACCCCTAGATTAAAACCCCTAAAATCTCTTTGCTTTCTAATTTGGAGAATAAATCCATAGAAATTAGCACTTTTTGAAACAGACTAAAACTATATTGAAGAGTTTTCACTGCTTCCCTGTCCTGCCTGGCCTTTAGGAATTCATTAGATTGAACAATATTATCCAGCGGAGACACCTCTGACCATACCTACAATGGCTTTGACTTTCCTCTGGCAGATTCAAGCACTGAGGGCAAGGATCTGAAGCTGTGAGTGGAATTGCTCCAGGTTTATACTAGTGTAACGGACATCAGAATCTATCCCTAAAGGGTGCACTTCTGGTCTGCCATATAAATGGTTGCACCTGCATTCTGAGAGAGAAGGCTGGAGATTTTCTACAGGGGTAAACAGGAGAAATCTCCTATGCAATGTCTACAAAGAGAAGTATTTAGGTCAACTAAAAGGGATAGCTTTCACAATTTTGGAATGGTAAAGCTGTGATTTCCAGTGCCATAGAAGGGATTTAGTTGCTTAGCTCCAATTACAGTTAATGGGAATTGGATAGTTATATCCCCAAGGCAGAGTGGAAAAAAAAAATCTCAGCCTTTATATTTTCTTCTAATTGCCAAACACATAGTGAATTTGTCTTGTAACATAGTGATTCCAGACTGCCAGCGCTGTATATAGTATAATTATTAACACAAGATGAGTAGGCAGTGGCAGGGACAGACAGAAAAATACCACTAATATTCAAAAGGTGCTTTTTAAAATCTATTTAATACATGGGACTAAAAGGAGCTTTTCCTTTATGAATTTTCTTATATGTGTTTACAGCAGATACTCTAAGATTACGTCCTTCCCTTGCAAAATAGTGGAGTCAGTGATCTAATTAGTCTTATCCACTTCTAAGAGCTGTGATCCTGTTATCTGCAGACAATACAGGCTAGATAACAAAAAGGGTATGTGTTGCTATTTCAGAGTTCCTTTCTCAGTGATATTTCTACAAATTTCCATGGTTCATTTTAATTATATTCATGTTAAAATGTGGTGGGGTTTCTAAAAAGGCTCTTAGAAATCTAAAGTGATATATATCACTGTGTGAAAAGAGGAAAAACTGTTTTTTGTTGTCATTGGCTAGTGGACAGCTCAATGATCTACCCCAATGGGAAACAAAATTGCCTTTCGGAAAAATGCATGAGCCTGTTTTTGGTCCCACTAAAGTCAGAGTTAGCAAAACTCCAGCTGACGTCAGAGGAAGTGGGAACAAACCTCAAGTACAGTGTGGTATGTGAGCACCATTCAGATACCCAACCACTGTGCAAGACCAACTAAAAGCACACTCTTTCTAAAACGAGTAATCTGTGGCCATTGCACTACTTATTAATATAGAGATAAACGGTCATCAGTGGGAAAGGAAATAAAAGTAACTTATCTTGTGCTTCCAATGGCTTCTCTTCCTCTCTTATTACCTTTCATTGCCATAGTTAAGAATTAAATCTTTTTAATCAATACATAACTTTCTGCTCATACAGGACCTCCTTGAGTAGTCCATAGGAAACAAGGAATGGTCTTGTTAAGTCTCTTGTGTGCAGTGTACAGAAAGGTGACTTTTGTCAATATTAAATATTCAAGATGTGCTCTTTTTGATTAATGTCACAGCAGTCCCCTGTTCCCCTGTGAATGATGTACCATATGTCTGATGGAGAGGCATGGTTTAACTTTAGTGTTCAATATAAGAATATAAAATAACTTCCTTATCATATAGGTATTAACTGTAACAAGATGAAAAAATCTCTTTTAAAGGGGAAATGTATATTGCTTATTATTACTCACCACAGTTGGTCCTATGAGGTATTTGGACTCTCCTGCAAACACTGATGGGTACGTATAACCTAACTCAGGTGAGCTGTCCCATTGAAGTGGCTCTGCTCACACAAGCAAAATTCCGTATCTGTGTTTGAAGGATCTGGGCTGGCTTTATGCAGTGTGATATTTTAAACCACTCTCTACTGCATGCCAATGGGCGAATATGGAGTCTATAGATTGCTAGAAGTGCCGGGGCACTGTAAAAGTGATGCATTATTGTACTTTAACTAGAGCTCTGCACCTGAGGTTTAATTAGAATCTAAGTGTTTTGCAGGTTAAAGAAAATCATCTTCTAGAAACTGGCTGGATTCTTGTAGTGATGCCGCTAAAAAATGGGAATGTGATGCCCAGAATTGGGCAGGTTTCAACAGCGCAAGGGTCTGTGGATAATTAGGCTAGCTTACTCCCATAAAAAGTGCATTGGGAGAAGCCGCTGTCCTTATCTCTGACCTGAGTTTCCCATTTGTCATTTAAAGTGACCATTAGTTTAAAAAAAGAAACAAATCTGCCACCTGTTTAACTTGATCCAAATCCAACATCTATAATGGTCTTGGCAAGGGGGAAAGAGTTGGAATGCCACAAGGGAAATAGTTTGTCACTGAGCTGTGTATGTCCTTGTTAATGTAGTCCCCCCAAGTTTACCAAAGTAATCGCAAACTGATTCATAATATACCTATTAACATTTTATACTCAAACCTTGCAGTTTAATTCTTCTGTTTGCTACCCCCATATTGCTGCTGACCCATTTTGCCTTGATATGTTTATTTTACTTAGTTATTATTTATATCTCACTAGAAAGTTTAGTTTTAAAAAAGGGAAATGATTATTATAGTCAATACAAGCTTATTTTAATTTATTTTTAATCTGTGACAAACATAATGATTATCCTTTCATTGCTGAATATTACCAGAAAACCAGAATCAGTCAGCCATTGGGGGGTGTAAGGCAGAACAAGATAATCCAAGAGCTGCAGATGAACGCTATAGAAGTAGGGTGCTTTTTTAGCATTCATTTGCAACTCATGCCAGAGGCCTCATCAAGGGTATCGAACTTGATCCAGACCTCTGTGATATACAGGCTGTGGCTGTGTGTTTCAAGTACAGTGCTTTTAAAACTCCTTCTAGAGATGCACTTAAATAATACACTGCAAAAGCTGATTGTCCTGTGCTGCAAATACGAACATATGTTTCAGCAATTGGACACAATAGCTATTTGACAGTACATATTAAGCCTGGCTACAAGCAAATTAAAAATATTAGTCATCCTGAGCAGAGGCGGCCTTAGGCCATCAGGGGCCCTAGGCAAAGGCCCATTGTGGGGCCCCCTACAGGATCCCTGCTGGTGCCCTGAAACAGCCCCCCACCCCAACTCCCTGCCAGAGACCCCAGCCCCCCACATTCCTGGCTTCCTGTGGCCAGCTCCCCCCCAGCCCTGGCACCCCCTTGGGGACTCCAAAACCCCCTGTGGCCCCAGCTCCATGACCAGCCCTCCCCCCCCCCCACGGCTCCAGCAGCCTACCAGGGGCCCCAAACTGTCCCAGCACTCCACCGCTCTCCCCAGACCCTGCTCCATGCCACGTATCCTGCAGGGTGGGAGGCAGATGCGGCTTTTAGGGTAGGCGAAGGGGCCCCTTACTACTTGGGGTGCCTGCTTCACCTGCTCCAAAAGCCACCTCTGATTCTGAGAGGAAGGAGGAATTGGTTGGTGCAAAAGTTCTCCTTTTCTAAAAGCAGATTTACGTTTGGATTTCCAAGAGGTAAAATGCTATGGATCTTTTTTACTCTAGTAGAAAAGACCACAGTAACTATCCAAATGTACATTTCTTACCTTGGTTCTGGAGGTCTCCATAAAGTATGGCTTAGCATTACTACTTTTATAGTTGTGTGGAAAGATCTTTTAACAGCTGGATATCTTCTTCTTTATGCCGTCTGACAGAGCAGTGTTACCATGTGCAGTCATCACACACTATTCATTGAGGCAGGCTTCAGGTTAGTTAATTATTAACAGCGTTGCCTAGGCAAGGTTTGTTAAATTGCCTAAATTCCTCTAAGGAAATAAATCTCTTTTCAAATAAAGCAACTTTGTTAAAAGTCTACTCTAGAGGACTCCTGGGGGATTCAAAAAAAAAAAAAAAAGCTAAGGGATTTTTTTTAACATGATTAAAAATACACAAATGTTACTGCAATATTGCATAAATATCTTCAAATATTAACTTGATCAAGGTCATGTCACAAGTGTTGTGATCTTATGATACAGTACCAGCCTACCAAGAGTGTAGATAAGAGATTAGCTAGAATAGTGTGATGAAACAGAGTTACTACTCGCCAGACACTTGTGATAGCTTAATATTGCATAACAATTTTAATGGATTGCACAACGTACAATACTAGCCAATTAATCATGCAATTTTTTTTAAAGTAGAAGAGCTGCTTTCTCCAAAGAATTTTAACTGAGAGACATGTAAGCTTCATAGGGGATTTGTTCCTTTTTCTGGTGTATGCCTCCCAGGAAAAGGCCCAGCTAGGCTAAGAATACATTTCAGTTCCTGTAAGGTTCTTTTATAATTTAATAAGCAAGCAGAAAAATTAAGAAGGTCTTTTAAAGGATCGATCCTGGACACTGCTGACCATTCTGTTGATGATCCAGCAAAGAACTTAAATGCATGCTTGATATTCAGCCCTTGAGTAGCCCCACTGGTATTTTGGGGGGAAAATGTCAGTAATGTTCAAGTATAACGGCACTCACAACAAAAAAGGGGACTTTAAATTGTTCTCGTAAGTGACATTCCTCACAGCAGTCTGGATATGGCAAAGAAAGCACTTCCTAAAAATTAATGACCAAAGAGGGGTAGTGCCATAAAGAGCACTCCTGGTTACGAAGATCTACGGTTGCCCTCCACACTGATTATTATAGACAATTATATACCTGTGTGTGGCTGTGCACATAGTGTGTTAGTCTGTGTATAATGTAATATCTATTCATTCATAGCTGCATAGATACAGGCATATAATGTGGGTTAATCATTTTTGAAAGGTGTCAGACAGACAGCCGTGGAGGCTGAAGTCCATTTGTTAATGAACAGACACTGCATAGATAATGGCAGTGCAAGCTTCCCCACGCTCCTCTCCTATCACGCCTCACCTCTGACATAAAGATACCAGGTTCCTGTCCCCAGTCCTTCAAATATCTGCTGTGCTGTGGGCTTTGAGCTAAGATGGGCAGTAAGGCTGTCAGTTGTGATGGTTGTGATCCTGTTTTGGGGATGTGGATGCCTATCCACATGGGAACTGGACGAAAACTATCAAAGCCATTGTGGTCACATTTGATCACCAATAACCTGAGCTGGATTTGAACAGGTTTTAATGTAGAGGAGAAACACTGCAGCTCATTTAATGAAACAAAATAAACAGAACCCAAAAAAACCTTCTTAAAAGAAAGTATGAGAAAAATAGGCTTTTTCTAAGGGTTACACTAACTTGAAAGTCCCAAGGACTGAGGGAGAGGTTCTGTAACTGCTAATGCTGTAATTAACACCTAAGGGTATGTCTACACTTACTAAAATTAGTTCGAATTAGTTAGTTCGAACTAATTAATTTGAACTAATTTTAGTTAGTCCGAATTAGCTTAATTTGAACTAGAAAAAATTAGTTCGAACTAAGCAAGTGCCATTCATGGCACTTGCTTAGTTCGAATTAGTGATCTCCATTGATTTCAATGGGCCGGTTAATTCGAACTAAGAAATTAGTTCAAATTAATATGCCCACATTGGTTAATTTGAACTAGTTAGTTTGGATTAAGCCTTAATTCTAATGCCCTATTCGAAGTTGTTAGTTTGAATTAAGGACACCCTTAATTTGAACTAATTAAAGCCTAGTATAGCCATGGCTTTAGTTAGTTTGAATTAAGCTTCCTTAATTCGAACTAACTTGCTAGTGTGGACATAGCCTAAAAGTCTTCAGAACAGAATGATAAATTTCACATTGTTTCTTTGAGCAGAGACGTTTGCTTTTTTGCCTTTTTCTCCCACCAGGCATTTGAAATTGATAGTATTAGAGTGGAATTAATGGTTTCAGTTTTCCTTCTTGGATTTTCACTTAATTGTTAGCTGCCCCTTTAGTACAAAATGCCATCCATTCACTAGGCATAGTTAGACGCTAACGAGCCTTCACTCTCATTACAATGGAATGCACTCTGAATACATAGATTAGATACAGGGAAATCCCTTAATGTGGTATGAATATTAAAAATAAATCAAGAGTTAAAACATGATTACCATCTGGTAACAGCTAGTTGGATGACAAGCTGAGACTATTGCATATTAGGCAAAAATATGCTTCTTTTATTATTGCTCCTCGCATCTCCCAACCTTCCTATTTATTTCATTAACCTGCTGTGTCTTGTCACAAATCTACACAGTGAACTCTTTAGGGCTCAGTCAGATATTTGTATTACTTGTTTGTACAGCACTTAACCCAAAAATGTCCTCTTGCTTGATTAGGGCCCCTAGACTCCAAGACACAAATAATAGAGACTAGTGCTAACAATAATGGTTTGAGCCGACAGAAAGCCATGTGCCTGAGTTATTTACTCACTTGAGTAATCCAACACACCAGCAGAACTGCTTACATGGGTAAAGTCACTTACATGTAGTATCAAGCCCTTAGCGGTTCCTAATTTTCTACATCAAGGTTCTAAGAAAAATACTCTAAGTAACAAAACTAGGATCAAGACATGTAATAATGAGAAATAGCTCGTCTTGGTAAAGCTTCGGGTCGAGGTCAGTGCAATGGCATTTGATGCAAACCTACAGGTTTTATGTTGGAGATGAAGTTTCCTATTAAAGACACTCTCATGTGTCCTAGATGTGACCTAATTCCATTCCGGGAAATGAGAGTGGAGAGTGCAGATTGCTGTGTACACAGGCAGTCCTTACACGATTTTGCTTGAAAGCAAGACCTTAGCTACTAGGACAGCTATTAACCTGGTTTCCACAAGAACAAAACATGACGTATCAGCTGTCAATGGAAGTACATGATGAGAGTAAGAGAAGTATCCATTTAATTATCAACACACTAGCCTGTTAGTGAAATCTAAACAACTGGAGCCTTTGCCATGAAAACAATATACGTGAAAAAACATTTTTATTAGAACTGCTGGTACAATAGATTAAAGTAAATAAATACCCTATACACTGACTCGCTGGTAGCCATTAGGTTTGTTGTTTCACTAGCTGGAATAGAATATGTCAAGGGAACCTTCAAGGATTGATGAAAGTGTGGTTAAAATGCTTGAGCAAACTCATGACAAAATATTTTAAAGGAATAAATGATGATGACATTGGTGTGCAAGAGTGATGAAATCTTCAACCCAGATTGACAGAAATACGCCCATTTTCTTTATTTATTATGTAAATGATGCCATCTGCTATGTCGCAATCTAGTATAAGGTACTAGTACATTAAAAAGGAACATTGCAAAACTTGATTTCCTGAAAGGAAATGTCCTTTTAGAGTTATTCTTTTCCAGTAAATAGGAAGGTGGTGTACCACAATAGTAATATCTCTAAACCTTCTAGAGTCAAAGTACTAACTATTTTTAAGCAACATGTGCTGCTATGGCATTTATTCTGTTCTACCACAGACTGGGATCAACCCTGTTAGGCTTAACTTCGTGCACTGAGTAGTCCCATTGATTTCAGTGGCAATTGCTGCAACTCTGTCAATAAAGGTAACAACGTGCATAAGCTTTTGTAGGATCAGGAACGAAGTACTGAATGTTGCTATGGGGTCCCCACCCCTAAGCATGGAGGCATGTCATGGGGGAGGGGAATTGGCTGGGGCCAAAGAGCGCTCCCACTCAGCCCCGGTCTGGCCAGTCTGCCCACAGGGTGGGGGTGAGGCCGACTGGCACACATTGCGGACCCCGGTGTAATCCCCCAGGGCCACGGGTCCTGGAAGGCCGAACTGGAGCAGAAGGTGTAACCGCAAGCCAGCTGGCCCCAATCCCCAGGTGAAGTGAACAGGTGCTGGCCCACCTCGCTCTGCCCCCACAGCCAGCCCAGAGGTGGAACAAGAGTTTTAGCAGGGGCTGGAACCCAGGTCCCCCCGTTTTGCTGGGGCCCAGGGTATAATCTGGCCCCCCTCGTTGTTATCAGTACATGAACAACAGTCACGTCATGGCTAGACTTGAAATTGGGAACTTAGATTTGTTTGTAACAGATTCGTCTTTTTAAAAAACAAACAACCCAAAATAACAACAACAAAAAACCCCACCCCTTTGCATCTCACTAATAGTCCACTGTGCGTCATGCAGAATAACTGACCAGCATTGCTCAGATCAGGCTGGTGCCCAGAGGCTGATATTTTTTCACTGACACAAATGATCAGATTATAGTGCATGTGAAAGATTAAAAACAGGGACTGCAGCCCCACGTTGTGTAAACAGTTCCATGAAGTCAACCAATGTCAACTAGAGACGGTGCGGAAGCTACCAATTCTCTTCCATTGTGAACTCAGACACAGACAAAAAAGATACAAAAGGAATGGGCACCAAAATAGAAGCCAAGAGATCAACAAGAAAGTAAATAAAAAGCCAGAAATAGAAAAGCATAGATAGGAGCATTGACAAGCCACAAGGGGGGGAAAACAGAGCGAGAGAGGGGAAGGAATGCAAGCGAAGGCTACAGTCAGAAAAAGTAGCATGCTGAAATATGGTATAGGTGTAAATATTTTAGGGCATGTCTACACGTACAGTGCAGCATGTCTGGTGAAATGCTCTAAGCCAACAGGAGCGAGCTCTCCCACAGGCGTAATAAAACCACCTTTGCGAATGGCAGCAGGTATGTTGGTGGACGCTCTCCTGCCGACACAGCAGTGTGCAAACAAGTGCTTATGTCGGTGTAACTTACATCTCTGGGGGGTAGAGGGGTTAATTTGCACCCCTAAGCCACATCAGTTATACCAACATAAGCTGTAATATAGACGTAGCTTTATAATTCTAAAGGTACTGCAGTGCTCCAGAGGAGCTAATGCTTCGTTCAGCTGATCCATGTTGATCATTGCCTGAAAAAGTTAATAGTTCCTTCTGCTGCTGTATCTCCCACCAGCCAAAAGTACAAGCCCAGAGCAGTCTGGGGGCAAGCAGCCTTTTATTTAGATTCTGAAATGTGAGTCAGATTGTTCCCTTTATCTCTCTCTGTGGTGGGAACACAAAGCTGGCACATCTGTCATAGGAGTATAGAGGAATGGGGGGGATTTTGGCTCTGTAGCATTATCCCCTTTCCCTAATACTGTGGAAGCCCCTCCATAAGTGGTCTATAGGAAGTAGGTACAGAGGAGGGCAAAGGATAACTGTTTGATCTGCTTCATTTATCCTTCCCAATGTGCAAAGAATGCCCATGTAAGATAATGCTAACCTAGTCTGTCCATCCTCTCTCATATTCCAATTTCACAAACCACCTCTACTCCCATTCACAATCACACACACTCTTGTGCGCTTATCCACGGGAGACTAATACTGGAAAAGTATTCCATGTATTTATTATTGTCTTTAATTCAATACATGGTTTGTCCTTTTTGAAAATAAAAGTTAGTAAGCCTAGTAATGGAAGGGAAAGGATGGTCCCACGCTTAGCATGCTAACCCAGGATGTGAAAGATGCGCATTCAAGTCCCTGCTCTGCCATATACTTCCTTAGTTACCTTGGGCAGGTCATTTCTTCTTATCTCAGTTCCCCCTCTATAAAATGAGGCTAATAATACTTGCCTACCTCACAGGAGTGTGGTGGCACTATACGTTAAAGGCTACGAGGTGTTTGGATGCTATGATCAGGGGATGAGGTTCCTATAAATATTTAAGATACCTAGATCAGCTTTTCTTGATTTTTATCTTGTCTTCCCTATCTGTTTTTCTCAGCTGGAAGAGAAGACAGCCAGCAACACATGACCAACAGCTCCCCTCATATCACCAAGAAGTGTTTCATGGATCTGTAGTAGTCCACAGTTTGGGAACTGCTACGTTATAGCAAATAAGAGCCAACTCACCACTTGAAAGCAAAAATAAAATCAATCCCTCTCTGACTCGTTTAGAACAGTGATACTCAACAAGTGGCAGACAAAATATGCAGCTCCTGTAAATGTGCTTTGTGCTTCTCACTGAATTTGGTCTCTGTAAAGCAAGCACACGACCACTCCTCATGCTGCCTGAGACCCACACTCACACAAAGCAGTGCTAAGTCCAGACTGGAGATTCTGGGTTCCCTTCGTAACCCTCCAAACAGCCAAGAAAGGGATCCTTGTAGGACGACTGGCAAAAGACTGGCAATTAATTCCTGGCACCAGTCAAATGACATGCCTTCACACCAGAATAGTTACGTTTGTCTTCAGTTTTTAGTGGTGTAATGAGTCCATTTAAAAAAAAAAATCAACTGTGCTTAACAGTCTTCATCTGATTATAAGAAAGTAGGTCAAATCTGGGGCCAAACCAGGTGGACAGTGTCTTTTTAATGGTGACAATACCAAAGCTTCCAATTTAGGCAGATTAGTTCCCAGGGAAGTTTGATTTCATTTGCCAGGACAACTTCAGAGAATTTGTGGAAGACCAGGAAGCACAATGTTGTCTAGTGGTTAAAGCAGGTATTAGGAGTCATGATACCTAATCTATTTACAACTCGACTAATGATTCACTACCTGAATTTAGATAAATCAATTAATCTCTAGCATGTGCATCCAAGATATCTACTTCACATGTTAAGGCTTAATTAATATTTGTAGTGTGCCTTTTAGTCCTTGGAAATATGCCAGAGAAGTGCATAGTGTTGAAATTATCATCCATCAAGATACCAAATATGACATCAAGGCTGTGAAATGGATAATTTTTCATCTAGTCCTTAACCTTTCAATTATATTCCTGATATGCGGTAGAGAGTGTAAATTACATAAGTGGCCACCAAGTGGCACTGTTTGGTTTTTATATTTCCAACTGTTTCTGCATAAATGTATAGAAGAATTCATTATATCTGCAGTCTGTATATAACACATATTAGGTATCCAAAGCAAGATAAGCAGTCTTTAAAAAAAATAAAAATAAAAGATGTTTGTAAATCACCCTGATTGGGGAGAGTTGCCACTCTCTGAATATGCAGTTTTCTTGTTCGTGCACAATCAATCAATAGGTAATATATGAATTAAAAATAAACTGTTCTATAATTTGTTCAGTTACATAATCCCCTTGAAGTTCAGAAAATTTAGCAGTCAGCTGTAATGTCAAGACCAGCCATGCAGATTATGGTACTAGATAAAAAGCTAAACTTCCATAAAAGACAAGAATCCCATTTAAATCAATGAGGTTTGCTGGTGTTAAAACAGACTTGCACCCTACAGTGAAACAAAAATTACAGATTAAATATTACTTCCAGGGAGCCAAGTATCTATTAGCAAAGAAAATAAATAAATAAGTACATATAGCTAGAAATAGCTAGTTTGTTTTAAAGATGTCTTCAGAAGTGACATAGGTAGAAGTTAGACATCAGGAAATTAAATCATAGTGACTGCTGAAAGTGCCAAACTACTCTTTCCCTATCTGGAAAGTTCAAATAGGTCAAGGTGTTTATAATCTTGATTGGCAAAAAAGTTTAATTTACTGATATACTATCACATGAGTTGCATCACATGAAGAGGTTACTAGCAGGGTTCATATCTTTTCTCTTAGAGATTAGAGCACTTTCTTTACCATCACCACTTTTTTTCCCACTGCCCCATTCCTTCATGAGTTACAGCCGGCTAATATTGCTGTCTCCCTAATCCATCCATGGGTAAAAGTCATTGGGAAGATAAACAAAGCTGCCCAGCTTTCCAGGCAGAGGGCAACCATTTGAATTTGTAATGTTGTCTCTACCTGCTGATTCACACACCATAAGTGTAGTGTGCCTAATAATCCTCAAGGAGAAACTGTAAGCTAATGTGGGTTTAGGGGTACATGACTGACAATCAGTTCCAGTCCCACACTCTTCCGGCAGTCTTCCTGTGGTAAATACAATCCTTAGTAGCTATCACAGGTAATTAACTAATTCCCTTACATTTTCCCCACCTCAACTTTAGCAGGGGAATTGATGCATGGCTGTTTCTGATTAACCCCAACCACCTCCACCCACTCTGCTATTCCCCAGTGCTGTGTGCAGGGCTGCCTGTTGCACTCATGGAAACAGCTGGCCTTGCCAGAAGATACATATGCAGCACAGCCTCAAGGAACAAAGGGGTAGCCATGTTAGTCGAGTTCAGCAAAACAAGAAAGGAGTTCTGTGGTACTAACAAATTTATTTATCGTATGAGCTTTTGTGGGAGAAAATCTTGCTTTAAAGATGGGGAATTTACAGCTTAGTTTCTGAGATTATATGGCACAATCTCTCACTGTAGGAAGCAGAAGAGAACAGAAGGTGGCAGCAGATACATCAAGCATGGTTGGCTGAAGAAAGCAGGTGTACCAGGGGCTGAATCTGGGCAGAATGGGAGGTAATATCGGGAAGCTGGTGAGAGAGAAAGAGAGCTGGAAGGGAAGTTTGACTAAGAGCAAAAGTGGGTAAGAAATAAAAGATATCAGCATGTTATGTTTATTGCAATGGAAGAAGGTAGTATGATGAGAAGAAAAGAGAACATGAGCCATGAAGAGGGGGATATGGAGAAATTAGCTAAGACTGAAAATAATGATAAAGGAAAACAAATCTTAAAAGAGCTAAAGGAAAAATACTTAAAACAAGGACTGTGACAGAAGACTGAGGAGCAAAATAAGGGAAAAACAGTCACACGAAGAACATATCTATATTTGGTAATGGACCAGTAGACAGGAGTTAAAGAAAAATAAACAGACATTGAAAAGCAAAGCATTTTAGAAAAAATGCTGAAGAAAAATTATGTATAAAATGGAAGATGAGGAAAAAAGACAACAAAAATCAGGAGAGAAATTAAGGTGTTTCACCATTTTTTAAAATAATACTTTTACTGTTACTTAATCATTTTCAGTCTAGTTCATGAAAGGCAAAACAATGTTATGTACATTGAAAAAGTCCTATGTTTTACATTTTGCATCTTTTCCCTCTCCTTTTCTAACAGCCCCACATACAATGACTTGTTATAACATTAAGAGGTGTGATTTCCAGCTTTCCCTTTATGCTCCCAAACTTCTTCCCTCTTTCCAGGATTGATCATGTCAGATCATGATCTGACCTCACCTTCAAAGCACTACATACTTAGGTTCCTTTTACATACCTGATCTTGTCTTGTCAAATTATTACTCTGCTCCACTCATCTCCTTCTACCACAAGCCCTTTTGTTCCTTTTTTCGTGCTCCCTTACGGGGGTGCCCCTCATTGAAAAGGATCTCTTGAAAACTCCCTTCTTTTGCAATGCTTCCCTCAAACAAGTTAATTATTTTAACCATTTTTAATTTGATCTATTTGCATACTTTTCAAAAGTGCCATAAACTGAGTAATCTTATAATTATATTGCTGTAACTTTCTTCTTTTCCTATCCCATTCCCTTCCTACAGGTTGGCCTTCTCAGTAATTGCATCAAGCATAGTTTAAAATGTAAATTATTTGGGACAGGGACTACATCTTTTTGATAAAGGGTCGGGCATGCCTTTGTGTTGTGTAAAGCAATAATTAATAAAAGCAATAAATGATGCCCATCTTTTACCCCCAGAAGGGTAATCACTAGATACCAAACAGTACTACTGGGAACTCCACAACTATGAACCATCTAATTAAAAATTAATATCCTAAACACAGCACAATCTGAAGTCAGGCCAGGACATGGGACAGAAAGAGTTTTAGTGCTTCTGAGGTGATTATCTGTTGTCAATGCATAGGGAGGCACTGAGGCGGACATCCATAATCTTCCTCCTGGGCCTCTCTGCAGTAGTCAACACTGTTGACCATGCAATATTGCTGTCCTGGCAGTGAGAGATGACAGAGACCCCAAGAAAAGCACTGAAGTGGTGTAAGTCCTTCCTGGAGGGAAATACCCACCAACTAATGAAGGGAAACTGCACCTCCATCACAAAACATTTTGTGCGTGGAGTCCCACAAGAATCTATTCTCAGTCCAATCCTATTTAATATCCACATGCAGCCACTAAGTGAACTAGTCAGAATGAGCACTATGCAGATGAAATGCAGCTATATTTATCCTTCATCACACACAAACATACTACTACTACCAAGCTAGCTGACTGCTTGGCAGAAATCAGTTCATGGTTGAAGAACAGTTGGCTAAAGCTGAACTCAAGATGAGGGAAATTATGTTGGTGGGCAGAGAGAGACAAGCACCGTAAGGAGTGTGCAACCACAATGCAGTTCTGTTTGACTGAAGATCCACACCCCTAATTAGTCAGTTCAGTCTGCAGTTTAGATGTGTTCCTGTATTGTTCACTGATGATAAACTCTCATATAGCATCCACAAATAATATCTTTTACTATCTCTGATTGGCTAGGACACTGAGTATGGCTACACCTACGCTGGAGCTGGAGGTATAACTTCCAGCTTGGATAGACATGCTTTCATTGGTTCTACTCAAGCTAGCATGCCAAAAACAGACATGTAGCACTGGTGGTGTGCGGGGTGGGATGGGCTAGCATCCCAAGGACATAGCTAATATTTCACACAAGCTCATATTTGTGGTGGCTAGCCTGTCCTGCTCATACTACACTGCTATTTTTAGCACACTATCTTGATCAGACTCTGTGTGGGTTTTGTCCAATCTGAGCTGAAAATTACACCTCCAGTTCTAGTGTAAGCATACTCTCTGTTTTATCCTGGCAGACAATGACCTGTCCTTGGCTATAGATGCTTTCATCATTTGCCCATCTGGACAAATGCAGTGTACCTGGGCATGAAGCCATCTATCCTTAGAAAACTTCAACTAGTACAGAATGCTGTAGCACAGCTCCTCAACAATGCAAGCAGAGAGTGTGCACAGCAGATCTGTCCTCCTCTCTCTAGATTGGCTTTCCATGGAATATTGAATAACATTCAAGGTCTAGTCCTTGTCTTAAAGGTGCTCAGTGGATCAAGTCTAGCATATCTAATCAATGGCCTAACATGCTAAGATTCGGACTGCGGTTGACGTCTCCACTCTGTACATACAATGGAACGTTCTATCGTAAATGTAAAGCTCATCTGGGCAGGAGACAAAGCTTTCTCGGGAATCCTGCGGCGACTGCATAACAAACTCCATAGGTACTAAGTACCATCGCAAACATCACATACACGTGCAAGGCATACTTCTTCAATCTTGCCTTCTCGAATACAAACACAGAGAAGCATAACAAACAGGTAATAGGCTTGGGAAGGCTAAGCCTTCCTAAACTGCCGCCACTAGAGGCTCCTATTCCACCTCTCTGTCCTGCCACGCTTCCCCCCCTACCCCAAAGCCCATTCCTGCTCGGCCCATCCCCTGAAACTCTCTCGACTGCTCGCACCTCTTTACCATCTTCCCCAAGAGGCAAGAGCAGCAGGTGGGAGGGGGTAAAGAGGCACTAGCAATAGATGACGGAGTGGCTTTGGGGAAGAAGCCAAGCAGGATCAGGGCCTGGGGTGAAACAAGTGTGGCCTCGGGTGAGGGGCAGAGCAGGGGGTGGGGCCATAGTCCAAATGCCAGAGCCCCCTCACAACCTCCCAAAAGACAGGAGTCACATGCTACCCATTTGTAGAAATTTGTGCATCTTAAAATTTTACCAAGAAAAAGGGGGGGGGGGGATACAATTCTCCCCTGTGTGCAGACAGGGCTGTCCCTAGGGCTGGGTGGGGCCCAGGGCCAATCGGCCTGTGGGGGGGGAGGCAGAGCCAATCAGCCCATGGGGGGCTCCCAGTCCCCACCAGAGTGCTGGTGGGAGGCAGGGCCACCCTGGACTAGAGGCTGGGCTTCATGCTTCAGCTCCACCCCTGGGCCTGCTGGTCCACCCCCAGGGGCAAGGCGGGCCAGCCCAGAGGCTCGGCTCTGTATTCCCATCCCGCCCCTGGGTCGGCTTGCCACCAAAGGCAGTGGTGTGGGGGAGGCAGCACGGGGCCCACTGAACTGCAGGGCCTGGAGTGGTAGCCCCGCTTGACCTCCCCCCACCCCTCGAGGGACAGCTCTGGGTGCAGTTGAAAGAAAAAACAAACCCCATGTGCCAGCAGTTAGTAATGTCATTCAAGGTATGTCCATACTGCATCAAAACTGTCTGCAACGGAGTCTACCAGAGCCCTAGGTCAACAGACTCAGGCTCACAGGGCTCACACCACTGTGCTAAGAACAGCAGTATGGACATTCCCACTGGGTTGAAGCCCCAGCTCTGAGATCCTCCTCTCTTGCCAGATCTTAGAGCCTGAGCACTAGCCTGAGCAGGAATAGCTACACTGCTAATTTTAACCTCAGAACACAAGCCTGAGCCAGCTAGGGTTCTGAGACTTGCTGTAGCGGTTGGGAGGTCAGAAAGTAGATGTCCCCTTACTGCACTACTGGAAGGCACTCAGAGACTAGGATGATGAGAGCAGTATAAGAACCTATGTTTAACAGAATAAAACCAACTGAAACAGAATTAAATGGTAAAAAACAAGCCACAGGAGCCTGTTACAGATGGCCATCATGGCAATGCCTATATTCCTATGAAAAAAATCATATCTAAAGTAACGAAGAATGAATACATCCTTCTTATACCTGGTCATTGAAACAAACAAACAAAAAATCAATAGCTCCTAAATGTTACATGTTATCCAACTGTGCACAAAAGGAAGTAGTCTATCTCAAGTCGTTTTAAATTTCAAACAGGCAGTAATTATCCAGCTACCTGCAGTCACTTGGCTGAGTGCACCAGATATTACCATGTGGAGAGAAGGCTTGAGTTCAAAAGTAGCAATTCAGTACTTCTGTTCTCCAAGCTCTGTCAGAGAACATTCTCACTTGCTGTAGGGCAAAGAGAGAGTGAACAGACTGTGGCACCCTTGAGACCTACAAACTGACAGTCTTTGAATTAGCATTAACAACCGCCTCTGAAGAAGGTAAGGTATCTGTCCTCTAGCTATACGGTGATGCTAAGTACTTGACTATAGACATTAAAGAAAGTAAAAGGGAAAAACGACAACCCAGAATGAAAGAGAAATTAGAGCTCTATTGCTAGTCTCAGACCTCCCTGCACTGAGTGGGGGAAGTAAGAAGTACAATTAGATTTGACTGGAGTATTTCATCAATATTTTATTCCTTCTAGTATGGAATTTTCCCAACAATATCTAAGAAGCAAATTTTGTATTGTATCTTGAGAAAACATTCTATTTGCTGCTTTAACAATTATACCAAACCAACAAACATTAACTACTCTTGTGCCACTAATACATATTATCCAGCCTTTTGTCTGTTATGTTCAGATCAAAAGAAGCCCATCACGCCTTCAGTTAACTAAAAATACATTAATTGGAATAAGAAACAACAACATAAAAAATTAATCATGTTGCCCAGCATGAGATTTCGTTGTTGCAGGCTACTATCCATTCTATTCCTTGCAGCAGCCCATTTAAAATGGGCAAAGTTTTTGCACTCTACAGCTCAGACTGTTTCACACCCTAAGGGTGCCGTAATCTAATAATAACACCATCATTCTTTAAAATTCTATGTATCTCAGCCTGATTCTGATTTTAATTTAGTATATTCCAATCTTCTCTTCATAATATAGTGGAAGCTATTTGGTCCAGTGCATAAGATACAGAAGTAGTTTCTGTTTCCTTGTTCTGCCACTTACTTGCTCTTCGTGAAGTCATTTTGAACAGTTTAAGTTTGGCCTCTGATTTTGGTTGTCTAATTTGAGACACTTATGTCCTCATTTCCAGAGGTGCTGAGTATCAGCTCCAATTGAAATCAGTTGGATCAATTGTGGAAGGCTTAGTGCTCCTGAAAATCAGGTAAAAAAAGTCTCCAATTTGACTTCCAAAATCAGTGGTCACTTTTGGAAAATGTAGACCTCAGCTTCTCTGTGCCTCCCTCCTGTAGTAGAAAGAGAGAGACGAGACATGGCCCGGTATGGTGCAGTGCCTGAGGCCTGAACTAAAGTAGTAGTCAAGCCCTGCTGATATAAAGCAAAATTTGTGAAAGTCAGTCTGTGAGCCGAAGTCAGGACTTGTTACAATACATGCTTGCTTGCAAGTTCACAGAATCTTGCAAGATCAGGACTGGTGTTTCACAAACACATGCATTCCTAAGAAGTGCCAGGGACAGGATACTTAATGTAAACATATTCCAGAAGGGTGGTACCAGAATCCTACTATGGTACACACACATTTCCCAAAGACGATCAGAATGTGTTGACCCCTCCTAAAGATAAGGTCAGGATGACAATATGATGGGTAGAGAAATTTTGATTGAACCAAAATATTCAATGTAAGTGGTGGTAACTAACCACATCAGAGGGGCAATTCATAACTTGTTTGTATCAATGTATAATAGAAGATCTTGTGTGTGCATGTGTAGAGTTCCATTCAAGTATTCATTCAGCAATTTATGTGGCAGACCTCATCCATTCCAATGTGTCGTCATCAGGAGGCTGAGGAAAACCCATCCGCATTTCAAGGTGGTGGATAGGGCATTCTTACACAAGATGGTCCACTGTTTGTATTTCTCCACACTCACAGCTAAAGTCGCACAAAGTTCCAGCTGTGCATGCAGGAGTTAAAGTGCCCAACACCAATCCTTAGCAGTTTAAGCAGGTCCACTCCTTTCATGGCAGAAGTGCAGGCTGTGGGTGAGGTGGACATGGAAGGCAGTTGTTGCCATCTGCCAGAGTGGTGTTCCTTCCTCCACTGGCTCATGACCCACCCACTTTGGCTTTGGCCATTATCTGCCTGTGTGATGGCCATGGCCATTCTTATGAAAGGCCTGCAGCTCCTGAGCTGTTGAGCCAAGAGAGGCTAGAAGATTCTTTCATGAAGGGGGTGGAATAGGCTCTTAGCAGCTTTGAATGCTGCTTGCCTGGTTGCAGCCAGTCATCTCAGGTGGTAGGGTGGAACACCAGACAGAATGGGCAGTTTGTGAGATGGTGTGGGGCACAGGCAGCCGCTGATAATGAAAAGGGCAGAATTGAGATGTGCGTCCAGTTTAGGAGTATGTGTATTCCTGTCCCAACCAGACAAGCTGTAATCTGCTGGAGCGTACGGAAGTGCCAAAGCAGCTGAGCACAGGGCTGTGCAATCCACATTCCAGTCAGAACTGCACAGCCTCTGCTGCCACTTCTGACACCACTCCATTGATGTGATAGCAGAAAGAAAGGTTTCTGTCCTCCTTTAACCCTAAATAAGTTGGGGTGCTCAAGAATGGCAGGGATGATCCACTGAGTCAGATGATGAGTTCTTTGTTTGCCTCCTGTTATTCAGGCGGAAGTCTGAGTAGGTTGTTTTTATAATGTTAAGGGAAGCTGCCACTCATGATAATAGATATGCATTGTTTGGATGTCCCTTTTTATGTTCTGTTGCATGTCCTCAAAGGATTCAGATGCAGTGTCTTTGCTTGGCTTGGGAGGAACAGAAAGTCCCACCATTCGCTGAGCTGGTCCATTGTACAAGCATACATTTCTTAGTGGTCCAGGACTATGTTTTGTGGACAATAAACCTGGCTGGGGGCTGTTGCTACTGAAACCAGGTCTTTGAGCTTTGTGAGCAGTTTGATTAAGGCAGGCTGTGTCCACTATCTGTGCAGAGCTGGGACAGCACACTGAAAGAAGACAAACATAGCCAACTACTCCTATTCCAACCTGTAAATTAGGAATAATGGTTGGTGAAACTTTAGAGAGATGAAGTGGGTAAGGTAATATCTTTTATTGAACCAACTTGTGGTGAGAGAGACAAGCTTTCAAGGTACACAGAGCTCTTCCTCAGGTCTGGAAAAGGTATTCAGGGTGTCACAGATAAATATAATGTAAAAAAGATAATTTAGCATAAATAGCTACCACATAGTCTAAGGCAGTGGTTTTCAAACCATGGGTGGGGACCCAGTACTGGGTCACAGCACCCCCTGCTGCCACTGCTGAAAGACTGGAATGCATTGCTGAAAGATGTAATGGTTGGGTCGCAGGCATAAATGATTTTTTTCAACCGGATCCTAGGAAAAAAGTTTGGAAACCACTGGTCTAAGGGATCATTCAAGGTGAACTGACTTGTTAACATACCTGTACAGGACTAAAAGGAAGATTAATGGGCACAAATTGTTGTCATACTCCATAAATACAGTATCTTCATTAAGACCATGATAGTCGGTGTCTTTGTAAAGCTTAGCAAGATCTTCAGAGCAAAAACTCTAGGTAAATGCTAAGTATTATTATCATTGTAACAAAGCAAGATATCTCTATCAAATTATGAATTCCATTTTTATTGTGTGCTAAACACATCTAAATTTACCTGACAGCAGTCTATTATATATTCCAGACAACTGCCTTGCCCAGGAAAAGTGCTTGACACTTAATTGAAATACTGTCACTGAGAAGCCACCAAGACTGTAATCTGGGGCCATCAAATGTGTTTCTTAATTTCTGGCTCACCCCGCAAAAATGTTTTTTGCTCCAGGGTGGACACAGAACAGTGCACCTTAAGACTTTTGTTTGCAAAGACCAGCAACTTTTAAGTGCTTAAGTTTTTCTGGCTAAGAAATTTCTTGGCTAAGCCTGTGCTCCTTCCTTTGCTCCCACATTGCCCTCAAACGAATTACACTAGAATCCCAGAATGTCCATAGCCTAGGTGGGGCTCTGGAGAAGCATGTGTAAGAAACTGCTGGGGCAGAGGACTTTGGCCAATCTTAGACCCTGATTGTGGGGCCCAGCATAGCTTGGCATCAGTGCCACAAGTCCCCAGGAAGGGCATCAGAGATGTCTAAAGTCTAGAGCTCAAAATAGTGAGGGCACTGTCTTCAGACCCAGTTGACTCGGAAGCACCTGGGACTCAGCAACTGGTGCCACTTGCAACAGATTGGTATGAACATACAGAGTGGTATTGGTTGTGCTGTATCAATTATTACTGCAGCGAATGCTGGGAAACAGGTTTCACCCTAAAACCCGTGCCTGAGGTTTGGGGGTGTGTGCGGGGGGCAGAGTGGGTGAGATGGTAGGAGCATTAATTCTGGAGGTGGGGACATGGTGGGTGGCCATGCTGGAGGTGCAGGTGTCGGACGGGAAGGAGCCACGACGGTGGCGAGTGCACTGTGCAGGTGCTCATGAGACTGGGCCCATGGCAGGGTTGGTGCATCACATGCGGGGACTCTCCCGCCTAGAATCCCCCGGGGATTCCCGCTCTCACAGGCGCGCGCCACACTCCACTCGTGCGCGTGCGCCGACAGGTGTGAGGTGCTTCCCGGCTGCGCTGAACCCACCCCGCCTCCGGCTTCCCTGATTGGTGCAAACTCGGGGCGGGTGAGGCGGTATGGGACCGTCCCCGCCCTTTCTCCCACTCACTGATTGGCGGCTTCTCCTGTCAGTCACGCCCCAAGCCAGCGGGCGGGGGTGGCTGAGTGTGACCTTGGCGCTGCAGCTCGGGGGCGGGGTTGTCACGTAGGATGCGCATTGTTTTCGGCGTAAGTGAGGTTGGTGCATTGAGCTGGTTGCGCAGCGCCGCGGAAGGGAGCCGGCCAGCGCTCAGAGGAGCAGGCCGCCGTCATGGAGGCGAAGCCGGGCGAGGTGCAGCTGTGCGAGAGCCTCATGCTCTGGGTGAGTGAGCGTATCCCCGGGGCCGCCCCCCCGCCTGTGCACCTGTCTCCCCCCATCATTGCCCAGGGGCTTAGCCCTTCTACGGGGCCCCCCAACCCTGCTGGAAGGCCGCGCCCATCGCCGCGGCCTCTGGGCGCCACTGAGCAGCGTGGCTGTCTGATGTGTGTCAAGTCTGCCCCCCTCATTCAGAGATGGGCTGGGAGCTTGTCTAAAATGCCACTGGGGTGTAAAACAAACAACAGAAAACCTCTTTGGCCACTGTCTTGAAATAATCCCAGGTACAGAGTAATGTTAGGTGGTGTTTTTAAATAAAAAATAAGAGTCCTGTGGCCCTTTTAAAGGCTAACAGATTTAAAGTAATTTATAGTTTAATACAGTGCGTAAAGGAGAGAGAAGATTTAAGATTTTTAATTTTCTCTGGTTATTCTGTGGAATGAAATAGCAATCACACTTTCTGTGTTCCTTCACTGCCTTTTCAATATGGTAAAAGGCTGCAGGCCTCTGAAATATGCATCAGTAAGGGTCATGTTTTACAGGTATGTTTTTGTGTTGTTTTCATATGCAGACAGAAATACTGCTAATGCTTTCACCTTGGAGCTAATAACCAAGGCTGTAAGAGATTGGGAAGGGAAATGGATCAGGAAGCAAATGAACAGGATCTGAAGCTTTATATAGGTAGAAAAAGTGCTATTATAATTTGCATAAAAACCAAGTGTCATTTCTTGTAACTAGTAAGTAATTGTTGCATTAACAACAGTTTTGGAGCAGTGGGCAAGTTTGACCATTATTTGATACCAATATCCTGTGGGTATGATTAGTTTTTAAGCCTCCGCTTTGGTTTGGAAATATGGTTATTAACAAAAGCAATAAAAGGAAACTTATAATAATTAACATTAGAAGTGCAGGCTTGAATTGACAAAAGCAAAAATGTCACATGGTAGGTAGAACATTTAGTACAGTGGTTCTCAAACTCTAAATATTTGCAGGGCTGTATGTGCAACAAATAATTTGATTAATCAAAATGGAATTTCTGCCCTTCAGATTTGCTCGTGTTTTGGCTCATTTTTTGTTTCTGCAGCTCAGGACTTGCAAGTTCAAAGTGGCCTTGTCAGAAGATTTTTGGTGGAACTCAATTACACTAAATACTGTGAAACTTGCAGTAGGAATTATATAAAGCCAGTGTAGGCTATACCAGGGCTATTTGGTACAGAAAGTATCTATAGAAATACCAGCTAACTTGTTGGTATCAAATGGGAATGGTGGGAAAGAAATTAATCAGTCTTCAGAAGTAACTTAGAAATGCAGGAATAAAAAAAACCCCAAGACCTAGATGTTACAGCAAGGAGAACCCCATTTCTTACTCCTCATCAAATTCAGACTGTGTGTATGCATATACAGAGTAAAGTATTCAAAATGTATATGTATGTTTTATTACAGGGTCATATAATTCAACTTCTTATATAATAATTTTTAAAATAGCTTCCTGCTTTTTCCCCTCTTAATCCCAGTTTTTCTGTTAGTGCATGGGTAGTGTCTTTTCATGTTCAACATGTACAAAAATTAAATTCTGCATCTCTCCTCAGTCTGCTTTCCTTCTTAGCATTGTTTCAGGTTTTATGTTAATATACAAATAAAAATAGCCTATCTTAAGCCTTGTTGTAGTTTAGATAAAAACAGTTGAGCATATGTCCCACTTCATAGAAATTATGGACCTAATGCTCATTTGTGCCTCAGCTGCTTCACACAGATCTGATCATGGAAAGGGACCTTAAAGTAAGTGTAATTATAATTTATTTCCACATAAAGGTCCCTTAAAACTGCTAGAGCAATGTAAAGAGGCCTTAGTGAAAATAAGAATCAGGCCTTATATGTTCAGGTTTCAAATGTTTATGCATTGTTATGGCAGTGCATATCTACTGCCATATACATGATGGTGTGTGTGTGTGCTGGTTTTTCTGGCCTAGCATCTTATTTCACTGATGTAACCCATAAGTTAATGATAGCTTAACACATTAATACTCATATGCTGCTGCAGTACATGCAACTTTAATTTTCCATAACCATGTATAATATAGAATTCACTTCCAAAATAGTGATAGAGTGGGAGGAAGATGCTTTGTATTTGAAAGAATAGTTAATAGAGATCTGTGAGCTATAATTACTGGAACTGAAATGGCTTCAATTATTTTTAGTCATTAGAGGGAAGTTCAAGTGGTTTGTATTACCCTTAATACTGCAAAAGAATGTTCACCTTATTCATAATCTTCCTTTTGGTATGCTTTTTTTTTTAATTGATGCAATCCCTGTAGCACTGGGGTGGGCAATAAAATTTGCAGGTGGGCTGGTGGGAGCAATGGAGAGCCAGTAGGTGGGGGAAAGGGGGCCCCCACAGAGTTGGTCGGGGGGGGGCAGTAGGGTCAGTGCTGTAGCATAAATGCACAACCTCCATTGGGAGGGAGAAAATGTGAATTACAAATGTAAACTAATACTTGTACATATTGAATGCTTTTTTAATATTTCAAAGTCATTATAGAAGTAGCTAATATGTTCTTCACCCTTTCGTTTAATGGGACACTGTACTTTAAAATCTAAAAAAGTTAGCTTAGTCACAAATATTTTTCTTCCTGTAAGTGCCCAATAGAAACTGAACTTCTGTAGTCTAACACTGTTACCTCCACACTAGTCCTCAAAGTTATATTTTATTAATTGTATCTCCAGAAAGAGAGCCTTTATTCTTTTCATGTTAGGGAAACCATGATACTTTTCACTGAGATGAGAATGGAAAAAATACCTGCAGCAAGAGTCAGAGGGATCTATCATTAGAGCAGGCTGTGTCATGGACACCTGTATCAGTGTCATAGTGTTTAAGTGCCTGGATAGTATCTGGATGGATTCTTAACACACTAAAGCAGCTGCTTCTCTTGAATTTCTGTTAGCATTGTGCTTCATACTAGAGGAGGTATGTGGTGAAGTTACACTTTTACATAGTTACTCTAGACTTAATACCAGAATAACAGAGCAGAATTTGACTTTTTTTTTAGTACCATGACATATACATACGGCCAGTGCACTGATACACCTTTAGAATCTGAAATTTTATTTATGCCTCAGTCTTGCAAAGACACTTAACTTCAAGCACACAATGTTGTTCCATTGTCTCAGTGACAATAGTCATGTGTCTAAATTTAAGCACTAAGTCAAGGGCTCAGGATCATGACATGCCCATAGTCAGAAACCTACTTTCCTAGTTCTGTTGACAGGAGACTTCCCCCCTCTGTTCAGTATATATGTTTCTTATGAAGTCTTGTAGAAGACTTCTTAAGTGAAACATATAAAACTCAATTCCTGTGATTCCCAAACTGTGTGTGCTTGAGACAGTAAATGCCTAAGGAAAAACCTCTCAAGCCAAGCCTGTGAGTGCTGCTTCCATTACCTCTTGTAAGCAAATGAGAAAAAGGGTCTTGGGTATCTAGAGAAGCTATTCCATCCTCTCAAGTTCTAGTGGTTGGTATTGCAGGTCTGGAATAACTCTGGCAGATGAGATCAATCGCCATATTCAAGACACCTCTGTGGGCTTTTTAAATTATCATCAAGCTAATTATCATTGTCATTATTTAGAATATATGGAAGTTGTGAACTTAGTCATATTTAGTCCTCCATAGGTCCAGGGGAAAATTCAGATATATTCTGCAGATATGGCTGCCTCTGGGAAAGAAATCCTTATTTAAGATACTTGTAGTTTTAGCCATTTAACACTTAAACATTCATAGTTGACTTCTCCATGAGTGATTGAATTATAGTAGTTTGGGCCATTTTCTTAAACCTCCAGAGTGGTAGCCATGTTACTGTATTTCAGAAAAACAAACATGGAGTCCTGTGGCACTTTTAAAGACTAACAAATGTATTACATGAGTTTTTGTGCCCACGAAAGTTCATGTGATAAATAAATTTGTTAGCCTTTAAAAGTGCCACTGGACTCCTTGTTTGTTTTTTCTTAAAGCTCTAATCTTTTCTTTCCTCCCTCTTGTAATTAAAAAAAATAATCTGGATGAACATTTCTATTCAAAATCTCTTTTGGAGGCTAAACCTGCAGAACCTGTCTTCATAGCTTATTTAGCTGTAGTAGCAGCTGGAGAGCCTCCAGCTTGGATCCTCATGGAGAAATTCAGTTTTGCTTTTTTTCCTTTTTACCTAAGTGCAGAAAACTAGAAATCTGTCTGATAACCAGATATGAGTGTGATCCTATTTAAAAATGCATAGTTGTTTGGTGGTGGAACATGCAACATCTTAGGAGAAAAGACTGTCAAACTTAGATTGTAAGATGTGTAATACCTTCAAAGCATATGCAATGCAACAGCCTAAGAGTTGTGCTTCTAAAACAGAAAGATTTTGCCCCACCCATTTGGGTGGGGAACAGAGATGGATTTAAGATGGATTCTGGGCTATACTAGGTACTTAAACAGGACCCAGCACAAGTGAAAGCTGCTCCTGGATGCTCTAACTTGCAGCAGTCTGTTATAGGTTGGCTGTGGACCGCAGCACTCATGGCAACCCTATACTGCGCTGGGAGAATCCTCCCTCTGGCCCTTTGCAGTGTCTTTATGATTCCTGTGAGCTATGGGTTGGGGATACAATTTTCCCAGGATATATTGCTCTTCACAATGTCAGTTGAGTGAAGTTTGTCACTTTTCTAGAAATAATTCTACTGCACTGTCCTGCTTCCACTAAAGTCAATTACAGATCTCCATTGTTTTCAGCAGTCCAGATCAGTCTGTAAATCTAGGAAAATTGCTCAGACCTGTATAATATTAAAAAACCAAAAAACCTTTGCTATTTACTTTCATATTGGCATTAGCAGCAATGATGGGTTTTAAAAACACACTGCAGAAGTAGGGTCCTCAGTAGGCTGCCTTTAAATCAAAGTAAATGTATAGCACTATACCTAGATGCAAATCAAATGACAAAGACAATCTTCATATTTAGCAAGCACAAAAAAATTTTCAGGTAAAAGTGAGCATTGCTTCATAATAACAAATACATTTGTTTGCTTGCCCACATTCCTCACAGCTATCAAAAAGTGACCTGGGACAACAAACAGTGAGCATGTTCTTTTTCGTGAATGCTTCTTTCCTCTTCATGCTAATTAGCTACTTTTATTCTAGGAGATACCAGCATGCATCAAATAGCACTGCACATCAGAAGGTTCATTAAATCCTTGTTTACTTGCTTAAATAAGGATGGAAGATGTTGTTCATAAAAGTAAAATGGGATGGCATATTGATGTGTATATCAGTCTTTAGGTATGACTGTCCATAAACTAAAAATTATAATGTCCCTGGGTCTGAATTCAGTGTTGCCCCAGTGTGACTCCTATGCTTCTAAGCCCATTCTTCTGTTGGGCTGCTGTATGTTGAAGGCTCCTGTGGTACAAATTGAGACTAACCCGCAACTGTTCTAGGGCTGCTTTCTCTTACTCTTTAGATCAGTGGTTTTCAAACCACGGGTTGGGACTCAATATTGAGTCGCAGATCTTCAGGTACTAGATCTTGGCACCCCCTACGCCACCCTCAAAAGACTGGAATGCATTACTCAAATATGTAATTGTTGGGTTGCAGGCATAAATGATTTTTTTAACAACTCGGTCCTGAGAAAAAAAAATTTGAAAACTGCTTTACACTACCAGGAACTACTGCCTTTTCGCTTCCCTATCTGTTGTAATGTAGGATAAGAACTACATCTTAATATAAAACACTCCAATTCCATCTTCTCTGCTTGACCTTTTTTCTGTCTGCATATTTCAATTTAAATGCAAAATCTAACATTCTGGGCACATGGACAATCTTTATAAAACCCAATGCATAATAGTTCTCATGCTTCCACAACTTGAAACAGGGTCTCCCACCACCTCTGCCTAAATAGTCATACCTCCCCAAATCATGGGAGAACAGATGGCTGAATCTTGCAGTATTATCCAAAGACTGGCAAATCCATGCTTTAGAGAACGGAAGGGAGAAGCAACTTCCACCATTGAGGCCCCTTTCCTGACACGGCTTTGGTAGCATTTGTAGGGAAATCTCTAATTTAACCAGGCCTTTGCATATTTTAAGGTTTTATAAATTGAAATCAACACCTTAAACTGCACTCAGAAATTAACTACAGGCCAGTCAGAGCATGGAGCAGAAGTGCTGACTGTAAATCTGTAGCAACTCAAAGAATCCACAAAGCGGATGTTCAGATACTTGGCTACTGTATTCAGCACTGTGCATGTAAAAATATCTACTGGAGCTTTTCATCTGGCTTCACTGTCAGTGTTGGACGTGTGACTTCTTCCATGCTGCTCCTGCTGGAGTCCCTTGGGGCTCATGGCATAGCAGCGATTGAGCACTCACTCTAAATTTGAGGGGCAGGGGTCGTCTCTCACCCTATGTGTGTCCTGTCTAACACAACGGGACCTTGATTCTGATTGGGGCCTCTAAGCTCTGCAGTAATAGAAACAGTAATTTCATACACAAATTACATTAGAAGATGTCTAATTAGGTTGCAAACTCAAAATGGAGGTGTCACAGTTTCTTTAAAAAAAAAAAAAAAGGTATAAAGACTTTTATAATAGAAGGTGTTGGGGCGAGGGAAGTGTTATGTAACCTATGAGCTCCCCCTCTTAATGCCTGTTTTTGTGGGAAAGGTAAAGGATGATGTTTCTTTTTAATGTAAAAATATATGAACAAAAATAAAACACTATAGGAATGGTGTATTTAACTATGGGAGACTAATTAGGAAATGCTTTTTATAAAACATTATTCCAAAATTCCATTGTTCATTGTCTGTAATGTACCTTTCTCCTGATGTTGTATTCCACCTATTTTGTAAAAGTTTCAAAGTAGTGTTATATGTTAAAGAACATTTCATTAATTTTAGTTGTGTTTGAGATGAAGTCCAAAATGTAAGGATGACTTTGGTATGTCCCATGTTGCAAGCAAATCTGTTTTCAATATGCAGTACTTGCATGCTCTTAAAACAAAGAGTGATTGAAGTATGTAGTCATTATTCTGTGTCCATAGGTTCCCCCCCTCCACTCCAAGGTATTTCTCCATCTGTTTCTATATAACTTTTTTCCCCTAGTAATCATAGAAATTTTAAGGGAGATGAGCATTTAAATTTAACATATACATTATAGAGGATTGAATAGGGATTGTTTGAAATTAGAATCTTTCTCGTGCTGCTTACCTTTTTGGCTTTAAAGAAATTTTTAATGCAAGTATTAAACTTTGAAAATGAAAGTGGTGTCATCTAATTTAAGAGGCAGGTTAAAGTTATGCCAGTCACTGAAGTTAATGTTAATTTCGCAAGTTTGATTTACAGTGATAGAAATACCATTATTATGGAAAAAACCCTGCATCCACAGAGTTGAACATTTTAAAGCCAATGTTTGGTAACTGAGCAGAAATAACTTATTGGGTTAGTTTACAAACTATTTAGTTTATGGAAGGGATTTTGATGTTCCAGGCTACTAAAAATAAAGAGGCATCTTACTAAAGGTTCATACTAGGGAAAAATAAAGAATTCCCAGTCTCTCTCTTTTTGAACTGGAAACATTGTTTGCCTTTTTTTTTTAGTTGCAGACATTTAATACTCCTGCACCCTGCAAAGATGTTCAAGACTTGACAAATGGTGTTGCCATGGCACAGGTACTTCATCAAATGTAAGTTGACAGCTTTAAGTTCACAAAGAGTATATATCAATTTACTCTCTCTTTTTATTTAGGCTTCACACTTTTTTTCCCCCCAAAATACCAGATGTGCAGGATAACAAAGTATATCGTCCTAGAACAGAGCTTGACAAAATTGCTGCCCAGCTAGGTGCCCAGCTTCAAACTAAGGCGCCTAGCTGGGCTACCCCCGCCACTAAAAAAAACACTGCTGTTGCTTTTGACAGCAGCGTAGATAGACCCCCTCCCTCCTGCTAAAATGCTGCTGAATTCACTAAATGCCGCTGCAGGTGCCACCAGCTCTCTTTCTTAGGCTCCACCCTACAACCCTTGGATGCCCTGGTGACCTGGTGCATGGGGGTTGTCGAGTCCTGTCCTAGAAACATTAGATATCTCAACTTTTATGAAATGGGTGTTAAAACTGAGAAGAAAAATATGTTCTTGCAGGATTGAGTTTGACTGGATATCAACAACACAATAGTGTATATGGTTTGGAGTAACTTCTCTACCCTCTTCCCCTGGAAGACTTTTTGGTTTTTTAATATAAGCATGGTTAAAGCACAGACTTTTTCCTTGTGTCCCATTGATTGTTCAGAACTAGTTAGCTATGGAAAACTGATTTATTACAGAATATGTTTACAGTATATTTGTGGTTGTATTGGTCCAAAGATAAGAGAGAGTGAGGTAATATCTTTTGTTGGACCAACTTCTGTTGGTGAGAGTGGCAAACTTTTGAGCTCACGAAGAAGAGCTCTGTGAAGCTTGAAAGCGCGTCTCTTTCACCAACAGAAGCTTGTCCACTAGAAGATACTAACATCTAGTATGAACTATGAACTCACCCATCTTGTGTGTCTTTTTGCAGACTAGTCTAATGGGAAAACGTTTTGGGAGCTTACATCTAATCTTTGGTGCATCTTGTTTGTGGTGTAAAAAATATGAAATATAAACATTAGGATCATCACTCGTCTGTCTTCATGAATTGTTTTTGTGTTCTCAGTTAATTGTCATAAAGTATCTCTATTCCCAGTAGCAGTACTCATGGATCCAGATGCAGGTCAGAATATATAAGGATTACAAGGTCATAATTAGTTTCTCTTTGACACTATTCCCTGGATATCAGTGTTTAAATCTTTGCTATACTTTCCTTTTAGAGAGAGGAACTGTCTTTTTATAGTAGTGCTATTGAACTTGCCCAGCTTCTTGACCGTTATGTTTTAAAGGTAATAGGGAGCTTTTGTAGTTCAAGTATTGAAAGCTGTCATGGAAAAACTAATTTTTTCCATTTAAAAAGGGGAGGGATATTAAAAATATTTTTTAACCTTCTTCTAAGCTTATAACAGTGATCAGGATTGGAGTGGCAGAGTAGAGCCAAACACTGTCTCTTTGGATGCCCACTGTTTGAAATTGCAGTCAGTTCAGACACAGGATCATAATATCATTCTGTCACTGAAATAGTGTAGTGCCATAACTCAGCGTTGTGAGTATTTTATTTTTACTGGTGACTGATAGGAAAAGAAGGGTTTAATGAGGAGCCATTGTCTGTTTAAAAACACAGCTTTGATGGCTAGCAAATTTGATAAGTATAAGCAGGTGCCTTTCCTAGCCTGCTCCAAAACCTAGTACATATGTGTTGTTTAAAGGCAAAGATTATCAACTTCTTACCGTTTGGTTGTAACAAAGTGATTGTGTGAAGTTAGACAAATTTAAGCAAAAGCTTACAACTTGGTTTGGCTGCTCTTTGGATTCCTCCTTCAGAATTGTTCAGAAGATCCTCCGTCCTAATGGACAGCACCCACCTCTGTATGTTGGGTGAGTAACAAACTGCATCTGCCGCCATCAGCAGAGATTAAGTAGCAATTTCCTACATGGTTCTAACACCAGTTCAGTAAGTCATTAGAAGAATTCTGCCACTCTGTTAGAGTAAGAAGTTGTAGGAAAAACTTGTCACATATAAATACAGAAATGTAGGGCTAGAAGGGACTTCGGGAGATCATCTAATTCATTTCCCCCATAGCCATCCCCATCTTTCCCCCTGCATGCTGAGGCGGGACAGATATATCTAGACCATTCCTGAAAGGCATTTGTCCACCCTGTTTTTAAAAACTTCCAATGGTGGGGATTATACAAACCTCCCTTTGTAACCTGTTCCAGTACGTAGGCATCCTCTATAGTTAGAAAGCTTTTTCTAATTATCCAGCCTAAGTCTCCATTGCTACAGATTAAGCCGATTATTTCTTGTTCTACCTTCAGTGGACATTAAGAATAATTGATCACCAGTGTCTTTGACAGCCCTTAACATATTTGAAGATTGTTATCAGGTCTCCCCTCCATCATCTTTTCTCAAGAGTAAACCATCCCATTTTTTTAGCCTTTCTTGATAGGTCAGCTTTTTCTAAACTTTTTATCATTTTTGTTGCTCTCCTGTGAACTCTCGCCGATTTGTCTGTGTTTCTTAAAGTGTGGTACCCAGAACTGGCCACAGTACTCCAGCTGAGGCCTCACCAGTGCTAGTACAGTAAGACAATTATATATTAACAAATTTATCACACTAGCATTCATTCAATTTGTTAGTCTTTAAAAGTGCCACAGGATTCCCTATTTGTTTTGCTGAAATAAACTAACACGGTTTCCCTTCTGGAACTCATCACAATTGTATATGATGCTTCTGTTATTATGTTACAGAATATTAGCCTTTTTTGCAGCTGCATCACATTATTGATTCCTATTCAGTGTGTGATCCACTATAAGCCCCCCCCACACACCCCTGATTCTTTTCAGTACTGCTAGTTATTTCCCATTTTGTAGTTATTTTCTTTTCTAAGTGATGCACTTCACACTTGTCTTTATTGAATTTTATCTTGTTGATTTCAGACCAATTCTCCAGTTTACGGTCACTTCAAAATTGTCATCCTGTTCTTCCAGGTGCTTGTCGCTCCTCTCAGCTTGATGTCGCTATCAAATTTTATAAGAGTACTTTTCACTCCGTTATCCAGGTCATTAATGAACATATTGACTAATACCGGACCTAGGACATATCCCTGTGGGACTCCATTAATTGCATCCTCACAGTTTGACATTGAACCATGATAAATACTCTTTGAGTATGGTCTCTTAATCAGTTATTCACCCACCTTATAGTAGCTTCCTTTTGACCACATTTCCCTATTTTGCTTTTGGGAACCTATTGTGCGACATTGATAAAAGCCTACTAAAATCAAGATGTATTACATCTATTGCTCCCCCTACCCCATCCGCTAGACCAGTAACCTTGTCAAAGAAGGAAATTAAGTTGGTTTTTGCATGATTTGTTCTTGAGAAACCCATGCTCTATTCCTTATAACCCTATTACCCTCTAGATGTTTACAAATTGATGATTCAATAACTTGTTCCAGTATTGTTCTAGGTATAAAAGTTGGTGACTGGTTTGTAGTTCCCAATGTCCTTGTTCCCCTTTTAAAAGATAAAGGTACTGTGTTCGCCCTTCTCTAGTCCACTGGGACCTCACCTATCTTCCTTGAATTCTCAAAAATAATTGCTAAATGTTTCTGAGATTGCTTCAGCTAATTCCTTAAGTACCTTGGGGGAACTTCATCAGGCCCTGCTAACTTGAATATATCCGACTTATCTAAATAGTCTTTAGCCTGTTCTTTCCCCATTTTGACTTGTGTTCCGTTCCCTATTGTTAATATTAATTATATTAAGTATCTGGTCACTTTATCCTTTTTATTGATTATTGAAGGAGTACAGCATTAAACATCTTTCTTGATGTCATCCGTTATTAGCCCTCCTTCCCCACTAAGTAATGGACCCATACAGTCTATCTTTCTCTTGCTTCTGATGTATTTATGAAGCCTTTTATTGCCTTTTATGTCCCTAATTTTGTGCCTTAACCTTTCTAATTTTTCTTCCTATATGATTGTGCTCTTCTGTTTTGTATTAAGGTTCCTTATTATTTTCATGTCATTAAAGAGCTTCTAATGCAGCCATATTGGCCTCTTACTAATATTCCTATTTTTCCTTCACATCAGAATAGTTTGTTGCTGTGCATTTAATATTGTCTCTTCTTGAAAAACTGCTAGCTTTCCTGAACTCCTTTTTTGCCATGGGACTTGATCTACCAATCTCTGCGTTTTAGTCTCCTTTTTTGAAGTGTGTTTTCCCTACTTTGCCATTCTCACTCCTTCATTTCCGTAGGGTCATGAAATCTATTATTTCTTAATCACTTTCACTCAAGTTGCCTTCCAACTTGTGCTCAGCTCCTCTTTACTGGTCAGAATCAAGGCTAGTGGTTGCTCCCTTGTTACTTCCTCTGCCTTATGAAATAAAAAGCTGTCCCCAATAAGTTCCAGTAACTTATTGGACATTTTGTGTTTTGCCATAATATTTTTCAAACATATTTTTGTGTAGTTAAAGACCCCTGTTATTAGCAGGTCTTCTGTTTTTGAATTTCTGTTCTGGAAATGCCTTTCCTCTTGATTTTTGTGCTCAACAGTAAACATTGTCTTGGTTTTTCCACCCTTTCACCTTCACCCAGAGACTTTTCACCTTGTATGTCTCTCTTGTCTTCTTCTGGACCTTAGAACAAGCATATACATTCTTGATGTACAATGCAGTATTGCCTCCCTTTTTTCCTTTCCTATTTTCCTAAACAAGCTGTACCTCTCTATACCAATATTCCAGTTGTGAGATTTATCCCACCAAGTCTCTGGTGCAAATTAAGTCATAACTTAGCTTTTATACTAAGATTTCCAATTTATCACCCATACTCCTAGTGTGTGATGTTTAATTCTGACACCTATACCATAATAGTACCCCTTGAAAAAGTTTGCTTGGTAAAATAGTAGCATACATAGGGACAGATCCTCTGAAGTCTATAAATGTCTCTGAATGGAAACAAGTAAGTCCTATGGGACAGCTTTATATTAGTGGCTCTGAAAAGAAATGCACAAAGTTATATAAAATGACAAGCTAGGGGGGAAAAAAACCTCTTTTAACTAATTAAACTGCTATAGGGTAAATGCATAAATGTTTCCTCTTATTTGCTGTAGTGGGCTTTTGTCAAAATCATTTATTCTAAACATAAACATTATTTTCCTGCTTAATGTTACAAAGCACTTACATTATGCACAGAAATTAGGCACAGTAAAGAATTGAAGATATACTACAGGTACCTGGTTTAATTTTAATTCACTATATTATTGAAGCCTTAAAATTCCTCATGTCCTACAGAGTGGAGTGTCTTCATTACCTAGATTTGATGTGTGATGCAATAAAATTCGCTCTTCAGGACAGGGAATTTCAAAGAATGTACTTTTTATGATCCTGTTGTAACATTTTCTAATCTAAAAGTAATACTGGAGGTCTGATGTCTTCTTTGGATTATGCCATTTTAATGGTTAGTAAATAGTTTATTTTTATTCTAGAGATGTTGCCTGGTTTGATGAATCGTGGCTAAGCCGAATTAAAGAAGATGTTGGTGACAACTGGAGAATAAAGGTACCTAAAATAAAGTTGGAAAAATTAGTTGGACTTTATCTGATGTTGTTCTGTTGTAGTGTTGGGTGGGGAGGTCAAAAAGAAATAATTAACATATGTATTTGAATTGTATGTAACTTAAACATTTTACCACAATCTATGCTTCACATACATTTCCTCTCATCTTAATTCTGTCCCAGCATCATTACATATTTTGGTCATAAAACGATTGTGTAGATTTAAATGAAAAATGCAGTTGAGCTAAAAATTATTTAGATATACTTTTCTCAGATTAAAAAAATATCTATTCTTTGTAGTAGTATATAACCTATGTTATCTTTTGTATACTGTTAGGCCAGTAATCTGAAAAAGGTTCTGCAAGGAATTATGGACTACTATCATGAGGTATGGAAAAAGCAGCAGTTTTTTTGTTCCTATAACAACAAATTACCAAAGTTAATCCTGACTTTAGAATAATACTAACCTGTTCCTATAATGATACTCTTCGTGAAATGTGTATTACAGTGTGGTATAAATGAAAATCCTCTCAATACAGAGATATTGAGGCTTTGTATAAAACTTGTTTGGGTGGAGCGATGCTATGTTATGACCCGAGCAAGTAATCAAAATTCTTTTGCGCACAACACTCGGTGAATTTACACTGTCTAATCCAGTGGTTCCCAACCTTTTAGGCTCGAGGGCCACAAATATCATTTTTAGAACTCTGAGGGGGCACAGTCTAGTTAATTAAATTTGCATTACATTAAATTAAATTCAAATTAAATGCAATAAAAGTTAGTTACATTTAAATAAATTTTTAATTAGACAAGTGGCCCTTCGGGGTTCTAAAAATTGTATTTGTGGCCCTCAAGCCAAAAAGACTTAAAAAATTGAAAGGGTTTTTTTTCCCCCCTTTTTAAAAAGGGGGGGCGTGCCAGCCCACAGCCCCGCCCGCAGCCCCTGGAGCCCTGTGGGGCTGGAGGGGAGGCGGGTGACTGCAGCAGGGCTCCCAGCCAGCGGCCAGGCAGCTGAGCGTGGGCCATTTTAAAAAGCCCCCCAGGCCACAGTTTGAGAACCCCTTGTCTTATCCATTATATTTTTGGCAGCAGACAAGTTTAGCCAGCTACAAATGAAAATTTCCACACCTTGATTCTGCCTCTTTACTATAACATTAATAATTGCAGATCCTGCAGAAACACGCTTGCTGCCTTATTGGATGAAAGTGAGGTTTTTGATATTGCTGTTTTATAAAAGCATCATTTTGACAAAGTATGCCACCTTATTTGGCTTTAATCAGGGTTTGGCCTTCTCAGCCCTTGGGTGAGAGATCTCTTGGGTGGGAAAACATCTGGTGAAACATGTTGTGCTGCTGCTCTTGGGTTCTACTAACAGAAAAAGCAGATTCTCTTAGTTTGATAGGTATCCTTAAAGCTTGTAGTGCATCAATCCAAATATACTTTCTTCCCTATTCTTTTTAATAAGCAAGGATATCTGATATTTAACACTTTAATTACTTTTCTCTTTAGTAAGCTTTCAAAATCTGTATTTATTTTTGGCAGAATCCACTTACTTCTTGCCTGTTCTAAGACTAGAGGCAAATTGTTCTTGAAGACTTGCAGGGAGGGAGCAAAAAAACTTGAATAAATTGATCAGACTCTTAAATAAATGCAGGTGCAGATTTTGACAAAATATTAATTTGATCACAATACTTTCCCTGTTAGATTGTTAAGTAAAGGACACTAACTGGCAAATGTTATTAAAGCACCTAAGTTTGAGCCTTGAATTGATATAAAGTGAGCTAGTTTCAAGTTAGGATTCTCAAAATAATCCTAAAATCTTGCCTACCTGAACACTTATTTTATTTTTAAATTCTGTGATTTATGTACAGGGTACCCACGTGACAGTGACAATATAATAAAACCAGAGTACTTTTTATGTCCTTCTCTTCCACTAAGACTTTAAATTATAGTTATTTAGAATGTAGAAAAAGTTCCTTGTAACTGTAACTAGTGATCATATAATACTTACGTGCAAGGGGCTGAGCAGCTGTAAAACACTGAATTTTGTGCAGTTAGCGCAATTTTCATGTTGTGTATTATTATTGCATAAACATTTTAAAGATGGTATCTAGGTGTAATGTAGGCCTTCTTGTATTAACATATAGTATGACATTTTTTCATTGGGGGCGTATGTGTGTGTGATTTTTGGTTTTGGGGGGAGGGGGTTTGTTTGTTTTTTAAAGATGTTCCTTTAAAGCTATGCATCCTTCCACTTAAATTGTTTTACTAGTTCTTTTCAAATCTTACTATTTTTCTTCAGAGTCTTATTTCCTTAATTCAGTATTGCTGTCTGAGTAGTGAAAAGGCTGGGTGACAAACTAACTAGTTTGTATGTGTGTAGTGATGCAAATAGTGTCCAGGGTTTTTCCTTATCTGTCTCTAAGGCTCACATTTACCTTTGTAATATCTTGAGTTTTTGCTCAGACTGTGTTCCCAGTCCAGATCTTTTGCATGATGAATGAAGAGAGAGAGATGCTAAAACTTCATGTGGCATAAAATTAAAAGACCAAATTTACCTTTTTATATTTTGCAGTTTTTAGGTCAGCAGATTTCAGAAGAACTTGTTCCTGATTTAAATCAAATATCTGAACATTCAGATCCTATAGAGCTGGGCAGGTTACTGCAGCTTATTTTAGGTTGTGCTGTCAACTGTGAAAAGAAACAAGGTATATGCTGTTTTTACCTGTTGAAGATACTCCTAGGAATGAATAACCTCCTGAGGCAATCCTTGCTGTAGGAAATAACAAATATTAGCATGCATACAGAGTTAGATGGAATTGATGCCCCATTTAAAAAATACTTTCCATTTCTGAATCAAGGAATAGGTGTTAACACCTCTTTGCTGATGTGCTGTACAATATTAGTTATTACAAACTCTTGAGTTTGTAAAACCTAACAATAATTTTATGAAATGTCTGCACACAAAGAGTCCTGTGGCACTTAGACTAACAGATTTATTAAGGCATAAGCTATTGTGGCTACCTCTATATGATATAATCCATTGAAATTGTATGAGTAAAAGTATGGAGAATTTGGCCTATGTTTGTAAACCTGCATAGAGGGTATCATTCCCTATTTACTAATATGTCAGCATCATTAAAACTGTTTTTAATAAGAGTAATAGGGTTTTTTTTTTTTAATGATTTGTCATAGAATTATCATTTTCTTTGTTGTGTAGTGATATCCACTTTGTGGAAAGGGCAGAACATAGGCCACCTTAAGATGTTTTACAGTACATGTGATCATACTTTAATTATTGCAAATAGCTTTTCATCATTGCAGAGCATATACAAAATATAATGACCCTAGAAGAGTCTGTTCAGCATGTTGTTATGGCTGCTATTCAAGAGGTGAGTAATCATTCATGTATAAATAGCCTAAAATTTTCAATAGGAAAGCTTGACTGTAAATATGTAGAGCCAGATCTTTACACTTTGTCTATCTTCCCTCTCCCAGCTGCTTTGCACTGAGCAGCCAACAGAAAGGAGCCAGAAAGCTTCCTTAAAGGGGTAGTTGGATATTCTCCTTATGTCTTTTTAAACAGCTCTATGTTATCTAGTCCCAATTCAGCTTTTGTGCCAGAGTGCACTTTGTGTTCTCAGGACCTTCATTTGTGGGTCCTTCAGAGCTGTTAAAAGCAGATGGAAGTATGGGCAGCTCCTTAGCTGCTCTAACTTCTGCACAGGACTAAGACTGGGGTCAGGGCTGAATCAAGTTCTGCTTTCACTTGGCTGAGGATTGAGGCCATGTGTTTTTAATACTTGGAGCCTTTCTAGCACCTATCCTGCACTGAAAATATATCTACTAATTTAACCTAATACAACTTGAGTTTCAAGAGTTTAAAAAAAAAAAAGTTGCGTTTAAGGGTGTACCAAGGCTTTGTGTGTAGGTAGAATTCTGCTAATCACTATTTTGTTTGCTACATATTTTGACTAATTGAACTTCTGAGTGAAGTCTGTATCTAGCCGTGTGACTCATTTTTATCAAAAAAAATCTGAGTAAGCGGTAAAGCTTATTATTTTATGCTTGTCTTCCACTTGTTCCCTTCATGACAACTGATCCAAGAAATACTGGAGTGTGACAGCTGCTAATGCTGGGTAAACTCATTGGGTGGACTTCTGGCCTGGTTAAAATCCATGAGAGTTTTGCCATTGATTTCAATGGGGACAAAATTTAATCCATAAAATTACACTGTTGTTTTGTCGAAAGATCTATCATGGATCTTGAATTAATAGTTAAGGATAAGAGTGTTTATACTGAAATACTGTCAGTTTCAGGGCAACTGCACCTGTATTCCCCTTCTGTCGTCCACTCAAGGCTCCTAGCTCTTAGCCATCACCTCCCTTGCACGAAGACCCCATTTCACTCCCTCCTGACTGGCAGTTCTTTCAGGCTGCATGGTTCCCTGACTACACTTATCTCTTGAAAGCCAGTCTCTGTACTTCTGCTTTTTCCCACCTCCCTTCCAGAAGCTATGACCAGTGCATGGCTCACAGTCATTAGTTACCACATAGCTCTTTCTAAGAAAGCACATTTTGTTCTTAATATGAAAGCATTGCAGAGAAAACATATTAAACAATAAAAGAACCTACATACATGCTAAAAAGCTTACCAGTGGTCACCCCCAACGCCAGACTCAGGCTCTGGTAGGTTTCAGTCCTTCAAAACCCACAACTAGGTTTTATGTATGTTTATAAGTTCATAGCTGTCTCAGATTCAGAATCCTGGCTGGGCAGTTCACTGCTTCTTAATACAGTTTGGCCCTTTCATCGCCTGTCTTGGGGAACAGGTAATCAGCAGACATGGCCCACTCCTTCAGGCATATATCAGAAGGCTGAGTTTTTACATAAGTGGAAGAGGGAATTTTCTTTCACCACTCTCTACGTCAGGAGTGGTCAAATTTTTTGGTATAGAAAAGCACATTTCTGGGTATAGAAATTGTATGATGGAGGGAACAGGGTGGGGCTGAATGCGGGGAGCTTGTTCCACAACCTTTCTGCGGACCAGTGGTTGAGCTGGAGAGCCTGATGAAAAGCTCTGGGGCCATATGTGGCCCGTAGATTGTCGTTTGCCCACCCCACCCTAAGTATTCCCCAGGAAATTCACTTCACACTTACTGTTCCAAACAACTGTTCTTGTCTGGCATGTTTTCAGTACAATCCTTTGAACCCCCAGGCCTCAAGTCACACTTCCTTCTAAATAAATTTATATACAGTCTTGAATCACAATTGTACATGGACAGTTCCTTAATATAGTGGAGCCCAATGATTCTTAACCTTAATTCACTGAGGTTTCCTAAGGGTGTGCAGGAAGCTGCTGTATCTGTCACGCTAACTACGACTGAAGTTTAAATGGGGTATGTGATGTTCCCCTCACCCTTCCTCTGCCCCCTGCAGTCTGAACTGGTGTGTGGCTGTCACCCCAGTTCCTCATTCTGAGCCCCCAACTTAGTCTACTTTGTGTGAACCACCCAGTCCTGGGTCAGCCCACGTCCAGCTTCCTGCACATAAACAGTCCCTGGCCCAGTAAAGGAGCACTTCTTCCCAGTTGCTCATGGGATTGACCCCCAGCAAACAGTCCCAGTCCCAGGTGCATCCCTGGGAACTGCCGTCTTACTGGGTGCAGTGCTGTACATTGCATCCTGAAATCTCATTTACTTTTGTGCCTCAGTTTATCAAAGAAATTGATATGCACCATCTCTGTCACTCTAAATAAAGTCTCTGCTTGCACTGAATTCACGTGCACTGTTTTAGATAAAACAAGTTATTTGACTGCAGCAAGATTTTGAGTGATAAGTCTGATTTAATAGGAATCAAGGATTTGGTCACAACTAATTAAAAGATAACTTGCATCCTAAACTAAGCTTTATATTTCAGTAGCTTTTCAGTCTTTGATTTAGCATACCCATAGCTAGCTGCAGGGCCTCTTGCAGCCAGGCGCATCTCCGTGTCCTTGATGTTGCTTAGAAGATGGGTTCCAGGGGAGAGCCCCAAGACAAAGATGCCTCTGCTTTCAACAAGTTTCTTCAACCTCCTGGGATCAGGTGATTGGCCATGTCTGGCAGTGGGCATGATTTCTTCCACCTGAGCCAAAGTGCTCACAGGTGCTTAAGCCACTCTGTTTCTGTATGCCTGCCCCTGTGAGGCTTGAACTCTCAGCTTTGTGTTTTCTGCATCTAGTCATGCCATGTGAGAGACATATTTGGGGATATGATCTAGCAGAGTTTCATATCTATACATATGTATGACATTGCAGGAAACATGCTACCAATAGAATCGTCAGTGTGTCGTAGATGTTCCGTAAACACCTGGCATGATGTACCTTGCATTAGGCAATATACAGTTACACCAAAAGGGTGAACATGGATGATACACAAAAGGCACTATGAGGGTGTATATTTGGTAGTGTGTCACGGGGGAGAGCTGGAATCTAAATGTTTGTTCAATAACAGAAACCACTATCTGTGTTTGTTTGCACTATATTAATCTCTGGCAACTTTTGTTTTAGCTCATGAGCAAGGAAATACTGGGTTCTGTCACAAGTGATGCATCTGGTGAAATGGAGCAACAGGTAATTGCCTTGTGTGTGGTGTTATGGTCAAAGCAATGTTTAGAGTTTAAAAAATAGCTTATTCACACCATATCAGGTGAATAAATTCAGAGAGGAGACACTAAGGTGCCTCTCCCATCATCTCCCTTTTGAGCAGAAGCTCAGGCTCTGAAAGCCACCCCCCAGACTGGATTTCAGAGGCCAAGATCCTGCCCAGTAGGAACATTTACACTGCTATTTTTAGCCCTGTAGCACAAGCCCTATAAACCTGAGTCAGGAGATCTGGGCTCTGAAACTCTCTGATGCAGGTTGGTCCATTTGCATCTCTGTTTTTGCAGCGTAGATATGCCTTAATCTCCATGGGTCATCTCTCTTTTTTTGTCCCTGTACAGATGAGGAACATATAAAATAGATAGGATATTGAAATTAAGAGTAACTTGCATTAAATCTTTCTTTTTAAGACAAAAAGAGCCCTGGAAGATCTTCAAGAAGCACTAGCAGAAAAAGAAGAACTGAAACAAAGGTGTCAAGAATTAGACCTACAGGTAAAGAGATGCAAACTTACTTTTTAACATATGATACACATTTCATTAAGTTCCAAAGGGGTAGCCATGTTAGTCTATTGCAGAAAAAGAGCCCTGTGGCACTTTTAAAGACTAACATGAGCTTTCATGGGAGAAAATCCCACTTCCTCAGATGCTTTGAAGATGGGAAACTTACAGAATGGGGGAAGCTCTGTTAAAACAATTGCAAAATCCACTGTTTTTACAGATTAGATTTCATCTGTAAATTCTTAGCCTTTTCAGTTAGTACTGAAACAAAGCTTCCATACTCTGAAATGCTTCAAACATGAGATTGTTAGAAATATTATCTTTGCTGTTTAAGGTTCCACCAGCAGGTCTGTTCTGAAACCAAACTGTCGGGGTCTGTAATTCTGAAATGTGTTATAAATGGCATCCCCCTAAAAATTGTTTTGCTCAATATTCAAAACTTATTCCACTTGCTTGTCTAGCGGTGTTGTGGTAAATGTTTTCTTGTAACTGCTCCAATTATAAATAGCAAGGCTAAAAAAGATTTTAGCATATAACTTTATGCCTCAGTCCCAAATTGCCCTTTCTGGTTCTTCTGACTTCTCAAAATGAGGTATGATAGTTCTAGAACACCTATCACACAGTCCCTATATATTTGTTTTGAGTAGTTACCGTAATGGTAGTCCACACAAATCTGGTTGGCCCACCTTCTTCACAAGTCATGACCGGGAGTAGACATTAAATATTTGTATAGTTGAGCGTGAATGTACAAATGGTAACTAGAGTAAATGGAAAGTATATTTTATAACACAGGTGTCCACATTTTTTAAACGACACAGTACATATTTGTTGATTTCATTGTCCGATGGTGCTCCAGGGTTGCAGCGTGATGTATGTGGAGTTGAAATGAAGCAAGAGCCAGCCAATGTGGTTCGGAGGAACCTAAAATAAGGATGAAGATAATGAGTGGGGCATTCAGTTAATAAACAACATGCTTTCTAAAAGTGTGTACTTTCTCCGTGATTGAGGACTGATTAGGTCGGGGGGGGGGGCGATGTGTAATTAAGGCATAGACGTGCTGTAGGCCTGCAAATGTACAGTAAGTTGGCTTCCTAGATATTCAGAGAATAGGACCATAAAGGCAATAAGTAGTCAGTGAAGAGGTGTGAGAGTACAGTGAGCTTCTTTTTACATCTGTTGGACTATGGGCACTTAAATTGTGATATAATCACAGAAAAATAAATCGTTTTCATGTTGCATAAGTTAGCATAATAAGCTACCTTAAGTATTGCCACCATGATATGCTGCATATGTATTGAAAGTCATAATAATGACTGATGCTTCTCATTTAAACTAATTCTTAATAAATTCACTTGTAAGGTCTCAGTCTTCCTTGATACTTTCCAAGAATATCAGAAAGGTAGGTTTCTTTTATGATTCAGGAAAACATAACCCAAAGAACACATTCTACATGTTTAAGTGCCAGTTAACTAACATATGCTACATGCTCTGATGTTTATTGAAGTATTAAAATTTAACACAACAGCTTTCACTAGAAAGAGCTTAAGGATTCTGTTGTCCTTGCCCGTTTTATGGCTGTTTAATATACTTACCAATTTAGTGTAATATTGTGTTCTCATTTGCTGAGCTGTAAACTAGTTCAGGTATTGCAAAAATGCATGCCCTATGTGAAGCCGGCTCGGGTTTTTTGTATGTGTGCTTATTAGCTGCTGGCTTTTGGGCCTGCTTTTTGCACAAACAGTTAGGGCTGTTTGCATAGCAGTGCCGTGTTGGAGTCCTAGCCAGTGCCATTCTGCTTTTTATTGTTTAGCACACAAGCCAAATGAGGAGTACTCTTCATCCTCCGGTGGTTGTTTTCTGTACAATTTCTATGGGTATTGTTTTATTGGACTAATCATAACATCTGTTTTCCTAAAATCTGGAAATATCCGTTCCCCCCTATGCCGCATGCCCTAAAAGGTGGTTTTCATTTATTTAAAAATAAAAAAAGCACACTTCCTTGTTTGACAACTTTCATACTCCAGAGCAATGAGGTGTTTCAGGGTACTACATAAATCATTTTTTAAAGTTTCCAAAGGCTCAACTTCTATGTAATAAGAAAATTATTTGGTGGCATTTTATAATCTTTTTTTTTTTTTTTTGGTTGTTCTTGGCAGTTAAGTGGGACCTAATACACTTGATGTTATGTTATATGCACTAGGTGGCTGCCCTTCAAGATGAAAGAAATAGCTTGATCTCTGAAAATGAAGTCATGAATGACAGATTAGACCAGTTAGATGGCTCTCTTGATGATCCAAATACTGTGGTTGCAAAAAAGTATTTCCATGCACAGCTGCAGCTAGAACAGCTGCAGGAAGAAAACTTCAGGTATGAAATAACTTGCAGCTCTATTTAATCCTCTCTCAAAAGGTGGTTGTCACAAGTGATGAGAGTTTCTTCTAAATACGCAGGATTTTCTATCTCATTTCCTTTTTCTATTCACCATTCTAAAAGCTTCACCCTTATGCTGAGTTAATGTAAAATATATTTTTAAAGATACAGTTTAGTTTTCCCCTAAGCTGCTTCCATTTTTTATCATCATTGAGGCCATTAATGTTATTCTTTCCACCGTTTTCTAAAATTTTGTGGACTTCAGTGGGTGGGAGAAAGTTGAGACCAAGGATGAGAACTGAAGCATGTGTTTCATGTGGTGGTTTTGTACCAAAAAAAAAAAAATCCAAATATTATCTGGGTCTAGGTAATTCACACTTTCTTTTATAGAACTTTATAAGTGAACCAGACACTCCAAGTAAGATATTACGATATGGTGTATTTGTAATAAATAGCCATTGTGACACCATTTTCTTTTTTACCTGGTTTTTTTCCAGGCTTTAACTACTATTTTTTCCTTCAGTATCTGCTACATTTATATAGTTTTGAATTTTTACTTTTACTATGGAAAGTAGATCATGTTAGTTAAGTGAACAAAAGATAGAGAGAAAATATATTTTCTTAACAGCTTCTTGTTTACAAAAGGCTTGAAGCTGCAAAAGATGATTATCGTGTTCACTGTGAAGATCTGGAGAAACAACTGATTGAACTGCAACATAGAAATGATGAGTTGACCTGTCTGGCAGAAGAATCTAGGGCTCTAAAAGATGAAATTGATGTTCTAAGGTATGTACTGGATCTAGCTGTCATTTGGACTGAAGGTTCTGAATGATAATGCCAAAACTACATATTTAAAGATAAACATTTCAGAGTAAAATTACACAATTTTATACATTACCACAAGCAAACTTAAAAAATAAATGGAAAAGAGAACCAGAGTGAAAAATAAAACTGCAGGGTGAAATGTAAGTTTATAACCACAAGTAGTAGTTTGCATATTGACTTATTCTACAAAAGATGCACACATGAAGCAGGATTAAAAGATATAACTAGAGTCCTACATGGATACAAATAGTGGATCCATATCCAATCTGCATCTGCAAGAAATGGTCTGCGGATATCCGCGTTGTATTTGTGGATGTGGATATAATGCAGATATCTGCGTATTTGCAGGGCTCTGACCCTGCACAGATAAAAACACGTGGATCCTTGTCCGATCTGCATCTGCAAGAAATGGTCTCTGGATATCCTCATCGTATCCGTGGATATCCGCGGATTTGCAGGGCTCTAGATGTAACTTTTCTCCTTCTGCTATAGAAAATATAAAATAGCCCAGGAAGTGTGTTGCAAACATAATGGATTTTATTATCAATGGGATATTTTTATTCACAAAGGCCCACTGTTTCTGATACAGGAAAAAAGTAATTGTCCAAATAGAAGTCTCAAATCAAGTGAAAAAGAAATTAAACTATTTCATCATATTGAGTTCAGTTCAACATATATAAACTAAACTGCATGCTAAAAAGTACAACAAATAAATATGGTGCTATCATATTTCTATAAATATAACCATGTAAAACCACTCTTATTTTTATAACAGGTATATTTAATACAGAATAAAATATATTCCAAGTATACATTATATCAAGGTTCATAGAGCAGCATCAGATTAAATGTGAGACTGGATTTTGTAATTACTGCTATACTAACTTTTAATTTTGTAAGATGTCAGACAGTAAAGTGACTCAATAGTTAGTTTAAATGTTCATTAATACTTTTATACCAGTGAAATGAAGATCCATTTCTGTATCAGGCTATCTTCATGTGATTTAGTACACAACATTTCCTGTCCTGTATTCCTTTTAAAAGAAACCGTTCAGTTTGTCTTCCTTGGTCTGGTCTTCTGGCAAAAACATCCATAGGATAATGATCTCCAAAACATGATCTTTGTACAACATCTTTGTAGTACTGCACTGTAGTTTTGTACCTGTTCCTGCTAGATAGACATCAGTATTTTTCAGGCTTACTCAGCTACAAGATCAATCTATAATAGAGAACATAGTCAACTTGTATTAACTCCAACACTTTCATGAATCCCTGGGGCCATTTAATATACTGTCTCTGTCTGCAAAGCGTATGTCAACACACAGTTTTGTGGGCCTCCATCTCCATAGTGACTATTTTAAAACTAAACTTTGCATGTATTAGTCTATAAATCCTACAGCTAAAAAGAATTAAAATAATATATTCATTTTACACAGAGGATCAAACTCTATCCTTGGATACATGCATGCATTTCTCTGTCTAAGTAATTGGGGCTATGCTTGCAGATGAGAGCAGAAGTTATTGGTTTGTTTGTAGTTTTGTTTGGAAAAAAAAAAAGCTTCCTATTTCCATAAATCCTATTTATCCTTGTAGAACTTTTGCAGATAAGGCAAGTAAACTGGAGTCAACAGTTGAAGTGTATCGTAAAAAACTGGAAGACTTGAATGACTTCCGCCGACAGGTGAAGTCTCTGCAAGACACAAATATGATGTATATGCACAATACAGTCAGCCTAGAGGAAGAACTAAAGAAGGCAAATGCAGCACGTGCTCAGCTAGAAACATACAAAAGGCAGGTAAGGCAACAACTGTACTCAACGTCTTAACTATTCTTAGGTGTATTTTTATTAAATATAATTATAATTGATTGAAAAAAATTGGGCTACTTGGTCAAATGGTTCTTGGCACTTGTGTCAAGATAGTTTGTAAGGAAACTTTCAGCTCTGCCGTATACTCTGTCTCCTCTTTTTTCCTTCCAAATTCTCACCAGTTGGCTTAACTGGTCACTTCTTGATCTGCAGCTAGGCCAGATCAAGGCCCAGGAGGCCTGGGACTGCCCGTTGGCCCCTTTCCCCCCATGCTGGGGAGCAGAGTCAGGGGCTTCAGGGCCCTGAGCCAGCACTGCAGAGGGGACTGGGGGAGGGGGGGGGGCATGGCCAGCATTGCCACAGGCTGGTGCTGCTGGGGGAGGCCGTGGGGGTTGGGAGGACCTTAATCGGTCCCTGACCTGCTGTTCAGTGAGCAACCATCACTTCACTGAATGAAGTGGTGATCAGGTGTCTTGTTTTGTTTAATGCACAGCTAGCATCTTCAAGGTACGGTACTATCTTGATTTTATAAATCTTTTTAAAAATATATTGTTTTCATTTTTGGAAGTGCATGATATTTTGCTTCTGAAAATCTCAAATTAGTCATGAGAATTCCTATATGCCTTTTATTTAAGGAGGGGGAAATAGCTGCTGCCAATAAGAACCGTGAGTGTGTGTTTGCATTCAGTAGAAACGTGTTTCTATATATAGCTAGTTCTAACAAGATTACAACGCCCATGGAAAACTAGTTACTAGGTTTTTGAGACCATGCAAATGAAGAATTACTTGAACATAATCTTTCCTCTTCTTAACCCTCTTTTTAATTCCTTTTTCTTTTTCCCCATCCATGGGTGCCAGAGTTTTTAAAAAAGACACTATCTTTAGTGTGTGTTGTAAGATTTTATTAATATATATATGTGCATTACTGTACAAGGTCCAGGAGCTTCATAACCGACTTTCTGAGGAATCCAAAAGAGCTGATACATTGGCATTTGAATTGAAGCGGCTTGAAGAAAAGCATGAAGCTTTATTAAAAGAAAAGGAGGTAAGCCTTATGCATGAATGTTTACTCAGACTCACTAGAAAGTCTGTCAGATTTTTTTGTACCCTGGCCTTGCCAGAATTTTTCACTGGTCATTTTGACAGTAATTTCTCAGGTGCCCTTAGACCTCAATAGTGCTATCATAGGGATGCTATTCAGCCCTATAAGTTATATATAGTTGCTTTAATATACTGGTCTTTGTAACTTTGTAATAGGTAGATCAGTACTTGATATAAACATTATCAAAAGCCTTCAGCATTTAATTCAGGTCCTAAAAATAGTGTTATAAATTATAGCTGTTTCATCTTCATGAAACAGTAGTCTTATTTCTACCTTAAGTATGCTTTGACCTTTTCTTAGAGACTTATAGTGCAGCGCGATGCTCTAAAAGAAACTAATGAAGAGCTCCGATGTTCTCAGATGCAACAGGATCACCTAAATCAAGCAGGTACTTTCTTGTTTTTTCTTTAGAGGTGGTTTTTAAAAATATATTGGGACTTTATCTGAAGGTGAATTTGTCATGCCTTTTCAGATGCATCTGCTGTAAAAAATTTTGAGAATCTTGCTGCTGAAATTCTGCCAGTGGAATACAGGTAAGAAAAGGGCTCACTTTGAACAATATCTTTCTCTTTCTAGTCTAGTAGCTTAACATCCTTATGTGGAAGATACTAGTAAAATGCTTTGCAAACATTAAATTAAACCTTACAACACACTGTGTAAGGTAGAAAGGTATTCTCATTTTGAAGGTGAGTAAACTGAAGCAGGGTGTTTAAGGACTCCCCATGGTTATGAGGAAGGTCTGACAGAACCAAGAATAGGCAATCATGTAAGACTTGCAAAGTGCAGATTTATCCCTGAATAATGTACTGGTGTGTCTGTTTAAAAAAAAAAAAAAAACTGTGGAAAAAATAGCATGAGGTCATCTAAATAAGCTGTGTTGTAATGGATACACATAATATGGTTGAGTTAAGCTTGAACAGGCAACCTTAATTCTGGCATTTCCTAACTTCTAAATGCTTGGTTTTACGATACTAATAATGTTCTTTTAATTTCTGGAAATTTTATATTGTATCCAAAGAAATTAATTTGTTAGTTTCATGTCAATTATCTCGCATTAAATTAAATATTCTCTTTGTGAGGAAATTCACTGCTTTTTGTGTTCTGCTAAAACTAACAGTACATGAACCCTTGTGTTGACTGAAGAACAGTCAGTCCACTGGCACGTTAGTGAACTAGAATCCTGCCTTTTCTGCTAAATCACTTTCTTTTTAATTAGTGAAGATCTGTTTATATCAGAGCCTCACAGAATGGAGACTTCTTGTTTTTGGCCCATAGAGAAATGTTTATTCGACTGCAGCATGAAAACAAGATGCTTCTCTTGCAACAAGAAGGTTCAGAAAATGAACGTATTGTAGAACTTCAGGAGCAGCTAGAGCAAAAACATCGTATGATGAATGAACTGGAAACAGAAAAAAGGTGATTTGTTTTCTTAAGGACATGAGAACCATTTAGAATAGGTATCAATCAGACAAAACGGCAGTTAACCGCACTGTGGGGAACAATCTCAGGACTCCAACCTTAGAAGGAAGGCAGAATGACTTTTGCTGATCCACTACTGGCTGAATGTAACTAGTTGTCCTATCCTCTGGCTAATGGAAGCATTGCTGTACCCCCCCCCACGGGGGGGGGGGTAAGGAAAGTGTAAACCTTCAGAGGAAAGGTCAGCAGGCCAAATGAGACTGCTCTATGCCTTGTTATGGTTATGAGAGGTTATTCTTTAAGGCTCATCTCTGGGTGGTTCTTGATAGGCCTATAGTGCATGGGGCGGGGGAAATCACTCACCATATATAGTTTTACATTGCTAAAACTGTAGACATATGGGCCGGAGAGCCAGAATTGTGATACTGAGTGACTTTCTTCACTGTTAAGGAATGCTGAATGCAGTTGATCTTAGGCTGTAACAATTTAGTAGCAGCTTAATTTGCTAATGTTGTAAAGTGTACTTCAAAGTCTTTTGCTGAAAACCTAAGAATGTGTTTGTGAGAGCCACAAATAGGCGGCTATAGGTATGCCACTTTATGTTCCAGTCTTAACTCCTCTCTTCATTTCCTTACATTTTGAAAGGTGTGTTTTGTGTTTGTTTGTTTTTTAAATGGGATTGAAACTTTATTAGCTTTTGGGCTGAGACAATGCAAAGGTTCCTTCAAAACAAAATACATCAGCTCATGCAATCTGAGCAGATTGACTAATAAAGCATCCATATACTTACTGTTTTAGAATCCGGTCAGTCATCTGCAGCAGGAAGTTAAAAATGCAGTCTTCTATCCACCACTTCCAAGTAGGAATCTTTTCCCAGTCAGTTGGGAGTCAGTGCCCTCAACATCTGAAGTTGAAGCTTTCATTAAAAAAAACAAACTAGTCCTTACATTTTTAAAGAACATCAGAATCATTAGTTTTCATCCTGTTTAGAAAGCTGTAGGCACCAATACCACAGACAAGAATCATGTTCAATTCACTGCTGCTGCCCCGGGACGCTCGAGACACTGATTGGCATGAGAGCCAGTAGAGCTGTGATGGGCTATATTAGCAGACACACTAACAGCCAGGAGATGAGGGGTAGAGTAGTTGTTAGAAGGCAGGAGGGTTTGTGATATGAGGCAGGATGCTCAAGGTAATAACGAAAAAGCAAGTATCTTACCTTATCCTACAGCCATAAGGGCTTGGGGTGGGAAGGACAAATTTCAAATGTATCAGACTCCTGTTAGTCAAAACTGATACTGAAGATGAAAGAATCCAGATGCAGCACTCTGGCAGGAATCCCAGCACTTTCTCAGGTCCACAGACATTTCCCATCCATCCAACAATGCATTCTCCTCCTCCACCACCACCCGCACAGCCGAAAAAGAAAAGTAAATTTTACCCCTATGGCTATTAAGTGTCCAGGAAATGTTCCAAGCATCTGTCTGCAGCAAGTATAGCTAGATCTAATACACAAACAAAATATATACTGACTTCAGACAGAACTTCTTTGTTTTGGTTTTCCATTTTATGTAACCCCACTGAAGAAATATATAATCCAGATCGATAGGTGAGTAACTTCACTCTACATGTACTGATGATTAGAAGATGGATGGGTGACAAAGTTCTCTTATTTTCTATCAGGCTAAGCACTGAGCGTATTGGAGAGCTGCAGCAACAGATTGAGGATCTCCAAAAGACTTTGCAGGAGCAAGGATCCAAACCGGAAGGAGTAAGTGAGAGCTAGCGGTTCTCAAACTTCTTGAAAGTTGAGACCTCTTACCTGTTTTCTTAAAATTCTTGTGTTTTAGTGGCAGATTTTCTTTGAATCAGAATTGTGCCCCTTCTGCCTTTTAATCTTGCTGATGCTGATAATTATTTTAGTGACAACAGTGCTGTAGCTCAGTGGACTTATTATGAGCCAAATTAGACTAATTTGCAGCAGGACGAATAAACCCATTGTTCAGGACATGGATTTATTTTCCCTTGTAAATTTCTTTTTAAAAGATAAATAAAATAAAACCTTCCTTCCTCATAAGCCTTTCCAAAGTCTAGAGCAGGGGTGTCAAACTTACGGGCCAGATGTGGCCACCAAGGGTTCTTATCCGGCACTCAGAGCCCTTCACAGCTCTCCATTGCTGGAAGAGTCAAGCACCGGTAAGGTGCCTGCAATTTTACTACTTGTCAGCAGATGAAATGCAGTGGAGGTCCGCCATCTGGTGGCAAAAAGTAAAAACTGCAGGCGCCTTTACCAGCACCTTGCAGATTCAGGGGCTGTGAGCAGGTGTTTTTTTTGTTTTTTTTTTTTAGTGGGAGCGGGGGTCTCAACTGGGTGCCTGGCCAGAAATTTTGTTGAGAGCTGGCCAGGGCCTTTTAAAATCTGCTGCCCTGCACACACCCAGGCAGTGGCCTAGGGTGTGGATGGCTTAGCCAGAGAACTGATGCCTCTGAGCCAAGTAAGTGCAAGGGGAGGGGGGAGTAGGAAAGAGGTTAGGGAATTGGTGCAGGAAAGGTGGGTAGGGATCAGAACAGAGCCCCATGCAGGGAAGGGAATAGGCAGAGGAGCTGCACCGAGAAGGGAAGGGAGGGGCAGCGCAGCAAAGGGGACGGGGTCGGAGAGCCGGCGCAGCAAAGGGGAGCCCGTAGGGAAAGGGAAGGTCTCAGAGAGCCTGCAGGTTTGCAGAAGGGAAAGGGGAGCCCACAGTGCCCCAAGCACAGCAGGGGACTGGGTCAGTTACCCCAGGTGGTACTGTAGTGGGAAGGGGGTCAGAAAATCTACTTTGACACGCTTTGGCCCCCAAGAGGTGTCCTGCCTTCTAATGTGGCCCCTGACACCAAATGAGTTTTGACACCTCTAATTTAAAGGTAAGTCAGACTTGATAGAAATGGTTCATTGCATCCAGATGCAGGGAAATTCTCAGTTTCTTCAACCTGGGAAGCCAAGAGTCCCTTCAGAGCGAGAGACCTAGCTCAAAAACTTCTATTATAAGGAACTCAAAAAGGAAATGCAGCTTCTCAGACCCTAAAACTAAATGCTTCCTTCCACTCTGTGAGAAGAAGAGCAGAGCCAGAACCCAAGGATCAGGCAGGAGAAGAACGAACAGTTGTCTGAACTATACTTCCCTAAATTTCCCCAACTCTACTGAAGATCCACCCCTCTTTGGAGTTCTTGCTACAGGAGTGAAAAAGCAGGAGAGCTGTGGAAGCTAGTCTTACTCTTCGGAGTAACTTTTCAGCATTTAAACTCACATGATAGTGTTGCCAGTTTACTTTCACAGTCTGCCCACAGGGTTAGTAACTGTACTGCCTGCTATTCTGCGACCACCTTGGTGATTCCTAGTGGGGCTGCCTCTCATAAGAGCGATGGGCCCTGAAAGCTTATAGATAATCTAGTCTGACCTCCTGTATAACACAGAACATAGGACTTTCTGTGAATGAACTCCTGTTTGAACTAGAGCACGTTCTTTAGAAAAACATCCAATCTTGATTTAAAAAATTTCCAGTGATGGAGAATCCACCACCATTCTTGGTAAGTTGTTCCAATGATTAGTTACTGTCACTGTTAAAAATTGTGCCTCATTTCTGGTCTGAATTTGTCTAGCATCAGCCTCTAGACATTGGATCTTTTGTCTACTAGGCTGAAGAGACTTTTATTATAAGACTTTTACCATGTAAGATATGGTAAACTGTCTGAACAAAGAGAAGGTTACGGAAAGACTTGATTACAAAACAGATTGACTTCTCTGACATATTTTATTATGTTTTCTGTCTGCCCATCCACTTCAAAAACAAGTTTTATGTGATATGTAGTTTTTTTAGAGCACCCACTTTTTAATTTTGTCTTAATTAAAAGTAACAGTTTACATTTTAAGTTCTGTTTACTTGCATCCTTGCTTTCAGGAGTGACTTAAATTCAGATTAGGGTTGATGTCTTGGATAACTAATGAAAATTATGTGACAAAGCACAGCAGTTGTGCAGTGTGTGGGGTTTTTTGGGGTTTTATTTTGTTTGAGTGACAGGCTTTAATCATTCTAAGGAATTCCCTACACTAGAATAACCCTAATAAAGGGACTCAAATTGTACTTATGGAATTTCTTTATTTTTTTCCTGGCCCCTCTTGGGGCTGGGGAGATTTGCTTCCAGTGGAAGTGGCAAGGCGTTCTTCCTAGATTCTGCAACTGGTAGGACTTGGGGACAGAGAGACTGCCTATAAATCATCATGCCAAATTAAATAATTGACTGCTGGCTTTTCTTTTTCTTTAACTTACTTATATTAGCCTTACTGTTTTGAAGCTGAAAGTCATGACAGGTTATAGCTACAGTTCTCCCTAATAAACAGGGAAGGCCAAAGTTACTAGTGCCTTCATAAGCTGAAGGGCACTCAAAATTTAGATAGAAATCGTGTGTTTTGGCTTATTTTGCAAAGTTGGGGAGGGGGGTGTTTTGGTTTTGTGTTTTAGGTGGGGGGGAAGCAGGTAAATTTGGTTTTTAGGTTTTTTGCTTTTGTTCTAACAAAATTTTAGAGGGAATTTGACAAATAGGAAAATACTATAATATGTACTATGTATTTTAAAATACAAACTTTATTGGAACATTTAGAAATTTAAATGGTCTAAATTGAGAAACAGTTAATGGATGAAAAATATTTGGAGTCTGCTTTTGTAATCATGTCTTTATTACTTCCTGCTTTCTGCCTCCTCCTTTTTATGGTCCCGGCCTTTCTACTTTCTCACTTCCTAAGTTATTTTATAGCAAGAAGTATGCTATAAAATCGAGACTGTCAGAGTCATACAAAGAATATGACTAGAATTATATAAATGCCTAAAGACTATTAAACTTCTGCATTGTGGAATAAAACATGCATGGTAAAAATATCTGAAAATATCTGGTTTTGTTTGTTTTTTAAACTGTTTGTAAAATTTGGGACACTTATTTATATGTGTCCTAGAGTTATATTTTTAATTTTCTGAACTATATCTAAACTCATTTTTAATTTTCTTATCCTTATAGTCTAGCAAGCTGCAGCAGAGGTTAGAAGCACAACTGTAAGTAAAACTGATATTTATATACGGTGAAAAAAAAGAAACTGACCTCTAATTTATATTTTTGACATAAGCAGAAGATAAATATAAACACTATTAAAGGTCCGCCTTATTTCCAAAGATAGGAAATGCAGAGTTACAACTGCCACTTTGCCCTTGAGTCACAGCCTCAGCACTCCCAAGCATCAAACATGTCATGTGATATTCACTCCTTTGACGGCCCTGTGACATCTGCCTGCAGCGCCGTCTGAATTTCACATTTCTGGTTGAGCTGCAGAAACTCGGCCTGTAAATCAGCAGGACCACTTCTACAATGTTAAGTACGCAACCAGGCAGACTTTTTTTCTTCCCCTCCTCTCCTTGCTGTGGTTCAATTGGGACGGAGCTCCAGGATGGGTGGTGGGTCTTAGCCCCCCAGAGTGAGGCCGCAAGGCTCCCTCTAACTTTCCTCTTCCTCCTATGTTTCTGCAGCCATCTGCACCGAGTTTGCTCTACTTCCTGAACAGCAGCCCCCTTTTCCACAATACCTGTATGTCCCCTACTTCTTAAAAACCCCCGCACTCATTTATGCCAGCCAGAGCTCCCAGGTTTTGTGTAGCTCCATGTCCTACCTCCACCATTGCTGGAGGCAGTGTGGGTGGACCATAAGTTCAATTTTATGCTTATATGCAAATTAGCTTACTAAATAACATGTAAAAAAAAAAAGGCTGCACAAAAATTGGCAGCTGTGCTTTCATAGTGATATGACTGTTTTTGCAAGGCACAGTTCTGAGGTCCCTTGAAAATGGTGTGTTAGGTAAACATGGTGAATGTATGTGTTCTCCAAGTGTTGTCCATATTGATCCCCCACCCATGGAACATGCATATATAAGTTTCAGCTTTCTGAAAAGTACTGTCTGGGACTGGACACAACCTCATTTACTGCTCTGAAGGCTTACTGCTGTACTCCTTTGTTTCCCTTGCCTTCCAATCACCACAGGCTCTTTGACTATTGTGATTCCATATTTATTTGAATGCTTGCTCCTGTCCATTCCAACATAGGTTTCATAGGTTTGTGTGTGCCACACGTGCACAGTCAGTAGGTGTTTTTCCCTAGCGATATCTGCTAGGTTGGTTCTAGTGCTCCTGAATTGGTGCCCTCATGATGCAGTATATAGGCAGCTGCCAGCCCTCCGTTCCTTCTTTCCATCTGTGACGGTTGCTGGAATGCTGTTCATCTCTCGTTTCACAAGTGATACTCCTTAGTGGTTGTTCCTGTAAATAGATTGTAATAGTTAATTAGATTGGGCATTTAGTTAGATTGCTTAGAATCCGTCTGGGGCCCCAGGGCATGCCTCGATCCCCAGTCTTCAAATGACTTGCCCAAAGTACATACTGGAAGGCAGCCTGCACAACAGATGCCTGAAGTACCTGAGAGATGGGTGTGTTTAGGCAAAGTGCTGGGTTTGCAAGAACCTTAGACATGAACAAAAAAGACAGAAGTATTGGACTTAAATTCCTCCTAATCGAAGCTACTTCACCTCTTCAGAGAGACAATGAGATCCGGCACTGTGTACCTCCTGAGCAATAGAAAATGAAGAAAACAATTCAGAATGGAGTTTTGGTTACAATATGGAGTTAGAAGTGAATGAATGCACATGGTATTTTTATCAATGAATTTTCCATATAGAAATTTCTGTTTGAAGCAATACTATAAATTCATGTTTAGCGCTACACTAGGGATGTAGAATGCTAGCATTAGCCTAACCGCTGGATCAAATCTGAATCCATAGGGAAAAACTGAATGAAGTCCATGATGAGTTACAGAAAAAAGAAGCCCTTTTTGCAGAGCTCCAGCCCGATGCAAATCAGAACGGTAAGTATTTTCATAAAATTACATATTTGCTCCTAAAAGTACATCTACATAATACCTGATGCATGGAGGTAACCATTTTCAAACCAGTTTAACTTGAAGAATTAAGGTAAACTTGAAACAGAAAATGTGTGTATGTATGTGTGCATACACATGCCCTTAGGTGCTACTGATATAATATCTTGGAAATAACTTCTCACCTGCTCTAAATTATACTGAAATATATCTATATGAGCTAGAGCTCTTCAGGAGCCTAAAATATTGCATCCTAAATACAAACAGAATATTGATGAGGCTTTAAAAAAATACCTGATCTCCTATTGTGATGTACCCCTTCTGTGATCTAGACTGGTGTGCCACCCCAAGTCTCCACTCCTGGACCCTTTGACTTACCCAGCTCTGCTGGGTGAACCTCCGCTCCTGGGTCAGCTCATGTCCAGTCTCCTCCATGTAATTGGTCCCTCACCCAGTGGAATAGACCCCCAGCAAACCCCCCAGGTCTCAGATGCAACCCTGGGAACTACCATCTTGCAGGGTTCATTGCTGCCCATTGCCAGTCACGTGACCAGAAGCTGCCTTTGACTGAGCCCACCCTGCACTTGGCTGGGCCCATCCTGCATTTGCAGGGGGCTGGCCAGAAACCAGGGGCTGGCTACATACCTGCTTTGCTGGGTGAGGATTCACAGCTTTGTTTGCACCTGTTTAAGCCATATGAGACATATTTGGGGAAACGATCTGACAGTTTCATATCTGTGCATATGTATGATGTTGCAGGAAACATGGTACCATAACAGTAATGTTCAATATGCCATGACCATTCCAAGAACACCTTACATGACATATTTTGCATTACAGTTGCACTGTAAGGGTGAACATGAATGATACAGAGGTCACAGCACAAGGGTGCACGTGGGGTGCAGCATGTCACGCCTATCATTCTGGTATTTTCTAAACGTTTTTTTCTAAATAGCTCAAAAGATTAATGAGCTGGAGGCAGCTTTGCATAAAAAAGATGAAGACATGAAAGCAATGGAAGAAAGATATAAAATGTACCTGGAGAAAGCAAGAAATGTGAGTGGTGTATTTCAATACAAATATTCTTTCTCCTCTCCATACCCCACCTCTATGAATCAGTGGTGCTGACAGACCTCTCACATACTCTGTATTAAAGTGCTCTTATCTTGCATTTTTAGGCCAAATTGCTTGGTTACTGTAACTTGGAGGCAGCATAGTGTAGAAAATAATCCCAAATATGAGAAGCTGTAATTGACTCTTCAGTACTAATTAGCATTTTCTGTCAGGCTTGCTAATATTGTGCCCTTAATTCTGATTTCACTGTTGGTATATTTTATTTCCATATATCTACTGCGACCAGCTGAGATGTGAGGTTGCTGAAGATGAAACATCAAGCATCATAATATATTGATTTTCTTTATACAGGTGATAAAAACTTTAGACCCCAAACTAAATCCAGCATCAGCAGAAATTATGTCACTGAGAAAGCAGCTAACAGAGAGAGACAAAAAAATTGAAGCACTGGAGGTAAAACTTGTTTTGCTTCTTAAGTATTACATCCTATTGTATGTCCTCACTGGAAATCTCGGTTGTGTGTGAGACACTGCAAAGAGTCTCTTTGAGTCAGTTGCCTTCCTGTTATTCGCACTGCTCAACCCATCAAGCCCTGAGATTTTTACCTCAATTTGCTGACACTTTATCCTGAGGTGACTATCAAGACTGTTCACATATATACATATTAAAGTGTTCATTTTTAAAGTTTCGATTGTTTTATTCTGTACTAAAATCCTTTATGAAAAAATGTGTATGATTTTAAAACTTCCCAAGGGGATTTAAATTAAACTGGAGTTTAATTATAGTGCTTCCAGTGTGCTGTGGTAATTGGTAATCTGCATATATCATTAATTTTGAATAGAAAATATGACAATTTAAGTATAATTTAGTCTGTTCTATGGAATACTCTGTGTTTTTATAATTATTAACATGTTGGAGACACTGAAATATTAAATGGGTAATGCTAAAAGTGCTGCTCTTAGTGATAACTAATTGGATAAATACATAATATCTAAACACAATCTTTAAATCTTTAAAGGCCTGAGCCTGTGTGTTGTGCACTCAAAATTCCCATTGACTTTTTTGAGTGGATTGACAGTAGGCCAGAACCCTAAATTATTAAATCAGTGGGAATAATTGCTCATTTACGACTGCTAATGCAGTGGAACTACAGCTTTCTAAAATATTTGAACATCCTCATGATTATATACCCATAAAAAGACTGTGCTGTTTTCAGTGATGCATTATTTAAAATTTTAAATAAATGTTTTGTTTCCTTGCAATAGTCTGTTATAATAAACAATTTCATCACTTTGATAGTGGCTTTTGAAAATGTATTTAATTGTTTATATGGTTTTGTTGCAATATTTGTATATCGCTCTACTGTATGTGCTTATCTCAGTCAGGTCCTCTAAAGAGAGCAGATTCCAACAAAGTTTATATAATCATCCTACATTTTTCAGAACTTCTGAATACTTATGATTCCCTTGTCTGTTTCTAAGTCGGTTTAATCTTTCTCTTTAGGGAGAATGTAAGATTGCCAAGTTGCGTGATTATGAAGAAAAGTTAATTGTGTCTGCATGGTATAACAAGGTGGGACAGAACAATCTGCTTGTTTGTCAGTATGATAATTTAAACTCAGACATACTCAGGATAAACTTATAAACAATTTGAAACTATAATTTTTCTTGCTGTCTTGATCCATTCCGTGTGTACAGCCTGTTTCATTGACCACTACTGTCTGTTTTTGAAAACTTTATTACCTTTTTAGGTGTTACAAATATGGTTACCTGTGGGGGGGACCCAATTCTGTACCATTAGCTTTGCACAGATGCCAGAGTGGAAGCTGAAATAGCCATAGTCTCTTTCTAAAACACTAACATGTATTAGAGGCAGGGCAAATAGCACTATCTAATATTAAGGTTGCCTGACAGCTCCTATTAGAAACTCCATGTTTTCAGTTGCTTAACAAATATTTTGTTTATTGTCAAACTTTAACAGCTGGGATTCACATTCTGCATACTGTGTGTCTGTCTCAGGCTGACTTGATTTTTGGAAACTTTTTCAGCCAGAACAAAGTTAGGGAAATTATTTTCCTTCAGACTTTCCTAAGAGGGCTAATGGTGACAAGATACGCAAGACAAACAATATTAACAAGGGGGAAGGGAATACAAGCCAAAATAAGGAAATGGCTTAAAGAGTATATAGGTAACTTAGATGTATTCAAATCAATTGGCTGGGCCTGATGAAATTCATCTTAGGGTACTTAAGGGACTAGCTGAATCAATCTTGGAACCATTAGAATTTATCTCTGAGAACCGCATGAAGCACAAATGAGGACTGGAGAAGGGCAAACATGGTACCCATCTTTAAGAAGGGAAAGAAAGATGCCCTAGGAAATTATCAACCAGTTAGCCTATATTGATACCTGTAAAGATACTTGAACAAATTATTACATAATCAGTTCGTTGACAGCTAGGAGATAAGTGTTCTAAAGAATAGCCAGCCTGGGTTTAAGAACAGACCATGCCACACAAACCTAATTTCGTTCTCTGAAAGGTTCATTAGCTTTGTTGATGGGGGGAAGCAGTAGATGTGATACAGCTAGATTTTTAGCAAAGCTTTTGTCACAGTCCCACATAATGTCCTGATAAAGAAACTGGAGAATATGCTGTAGATTAAATTACTGCAAGGTTGCACAATTGCTTGAGAGACCATGCTCAGAGTGGTTATCAATTGTTTGCTGTCATACTAGGAGGGTACCTCTAGTGGAGTCCCACAGGGATCAGTCCTGGCTCTGGTACTAATCAGGAAGAAAGTATTAGGAATCAAAACCACTTGGACAAATTGGAGAATTGGTCTGAAGTTAATAAAATTAAACTCAGTAAAGATGAGTGCAAAGTACTACACTTAAGAAGAAAGGATTCCATCTTTATTGAGCATGCTCCAGACCCTCACAGCCTCTCTGTGTCTGGGGAAAGCAAAGGAGTAGATCGGGACAGGAAGATTGGCTCATTCAGTGCACAGGATTGATGGTTTTCATTTTGCGAGCAGCTAGTCAATATCTTGTTTTATTCTCATAGTTCCATTTTGTTGTTTTAGGTGTTGCCTATGGTATGCTAGTCAAATGCAACTCTGAGTAGAAATGGGCGTTTCTGTGATGCTCATCTGTGTAGTACCTGAGTGCTTTTCTTAAATTCATTAATTCATCTTCACAACACCCTTGTGAAGTGAGGGCGTATTACCTTGTTTTATAGATAGCCTCTGTGTGTCAACTCCCTATGTCTACACTGGCAAGTTAGTTCGAATTAAGGAAGCTTAATTCGAACTAACTAAAGCCATGGCTATACTAGGCTTTAATTTGTTTGAATTAAGGGCTTCCTTAATTCGAATATGCTATTCGAACTAAGTGTTAATTCAAACTAGTTAGTTCAGATTAACCAATGTGGCCATGTTAGTTCGAACTAATTGCTTAGTTTGAACTAACCAGACCATTTAACTCAATGCAATTCGCTAATTCGAACTACTTTTTTCTATTTCGAATTAAGTTAATTTGAACTAACTAAAATTAGTTTGAATTACTTAGTTCGAATTAACTAATTCGAATTAACTTTAGTAAGTGTAGACATAGCCAGAGAAATTAAGATCAAAGGTATCCCTTAATTTGAGATGCTCAATTTGAAACACACACTATAAAAAGTCAAGTTTTATGTTCAGAACATAATTGCCAATGATTTAGTTGCAGCTGAGAATGCTCAGCACTCTTGCAGATCAGGTAGGCCAAGGGAAAATGAAGAACATACAATTAGTTGCTGCCCATGAAAAGCTTTTGTGACTTGTCCAGTATCATGAAGGAAATCTGGCAGAAGCAGGGCTAGACTTCAGTTCTCCAGGACTGCATTCAGATGCTTTCTAACCTGAGACCATCCATTCTCTTCTTGCAGTCCTCTGCCTTATTCACTTTATATCATCCGTCCTCTGCAGCAGATAGCCACGTGGTTTTTTTTGTTTGTTTTTTGCTAAAAGGAAAAAGGGCCGGGGGGGAGTTCTGGTACTCGGCCTGATCCAGTCCCAGTTGGGACCCTGGGGCCACCAGATCCAGATCTAGCCCCGGCCAGGGACCTGGGGCTGCTGCCAGTGGCAGCAGGAGCTAGGCCCACATCATTGGGGGCGGAAGGTGCCGCGGTACTCCATACCAGTGCGTGCCATCACGAAAAAAGCACTGGTTATCGCCTAATTAAAGACAGAATGTTTATGCACAAGGGGGCTAAATTAAGGTCAGACAAACCACCTGTATAAAGGGCATATGCAAAACTTCAGCTTCTTCAGATGACATGATAAAGCTCTCTAAGTTTATTTTATTTCTTTCCAGAGCCTGGCATTCCAGAAATTTGGTATGGAATCCAGACTGGTGAGTAGCAGCACCTGCAAAGACCCTGGGTCGTGCCCTTCTGGACGCTCCTTCCTAGCACAGCAACGACACGTCACCAACACCAGAAGGAATCTCTCTATTAAAGTACCTAATGCAACGTCAGATTAAACCACAAAGGAAATGTTTACACTAAAGTGTCCTTAAAATATTTTGTAGCTTCCATTTTAACTACCTGACAGAGGAAGAAGTAGTGAAACTGAGTCTCTGCTATTTTGATATCAAAACCTATTGAATACAAAGGTAAATTAATTTGGTCAATGGTTTCTAAAAATCATCAGCACATGACTGTTGCACCAGTGACCTTTTCTAAAAAGCAGCACATGTAACTATTTTCATAGATGTCGATTTGAATAGCTGAAGTATGTGTTTACAAGCACAGCTTTAAAGATTTATATTTGTCTTTAGAGTATATTGTACATAAATACAATAAATTGGCAATATATATTATATTTAATGTTTTCAATCTGGAAAATTGACTGTTTTTTAAACAGAAGAATGATTTTATGGAAAACCTACTTCAGAAAACTGGTAACACTAAGTATTTTTGCTGGATTCTTTATAACTTTAAAAAAAAAAAAAGAAAATCAGTCCTCTGTCTAGAAGATGCCATAGTTTTCAAACAGTGTATTTGTGAATTGAGGATTTTTACATTCCAAAACAATGTAATGACTTCAGGACTTAACTTTTAAGATAGAAGATATATCATTATCTCAATCAAGAAGCAGAAAGATTTAATCATCTTAAAATGGTAGCCACTTCATCCGCTTAAATTTTTGTGTATACTTCTTAAGGAAAACCTGTCTAAGGTGCTGAATTCACTAAAGCTTAAACATCTGCCTGTTTTGAATGAATGTAGTAGTCAATGTTTTTTTAAAAAAACCAACACTTTAAAAATCAAATTGTATTATATAATTTTGATTGCAACCTTTGGGATGGGAAGGAATCCCTAATGTTTATTCTGTTCAGTTAAAACAGCTTTGCACATAGAAATTGCTTTTTATTCCTCAGGTTTTAATATTTTTTTCTTTAATTACTGTGAAGTAATCAAACAGGTAGGCTAATGGAGAGCTCTTTGCATATGGTTAGGAAAGTAGATAGTTTGGTGTGGAAATGATAAAGGTACGAGAGGTCTCCCAGACTTCAGAGGATGGACATAGTTAAATGGATTTGTGTGAAATGAAGAATTTGTTTCACCTCCATCCATACAACACTTCAATTGACATTTGTTTACAAAGTTTCTTTTCACATAAATTCAAAAATATTTTTAAACTGATTTTTTTTTTGGTAATTTTTTTCATAATCTTTATAAACTGACTAGACCAGTGTCACATTAGTAGTAAAAGAACAGTGAATAAAATCACAGCAGGCTTAAAAGAAAACAAATCTAACAAACTAAGGTAAAGATGTGAGACTATCTTAACTATCTGTAGCCCATTATAGTAAACACAATCACTTGCTTAGATTAAAAGTGTGTTTTTTCAATATTAAAGCTGTTAGTCCAGCTTTCAAATTCATTTTTGCTTGCAAAATCCAAAAATTGATGTGTCTTTGAGTTTGTAATGAAATACAAATTTGGAGTATTCTGGCATTTTATTAGATACTTAACAAGCCTCTAAATAAGGCTTATCCATTTGCTCTCTGGCTGCTCTAAGATCCAGATAATTCTGGATCTGAGTCACCTGCATGATGCCACAAAAAGTCTGTTCAGTTGTAGAGTTTGTTTCTTCAAAAAAAGTGTTGATCTCTTTCCAGTATTATAAATTTAGGCATTTTAATTTGATTATCGAAAGCTTTATTTGAAATCTAACCATATACTACACTTAATATATTTGTAATAAATATTCTAAATGAATTGCTGTTGGTTTGTCTTTCAGTATCTGTCCTGCAGAATTCTGTGCTTCTGTTGATGTCTCTTTCTGATGCATTGATATTGCTGGCTTGTGATTTTGTGTGTTTCTAAGCTCTGATTGCCTATTAATGGTTTTTGAAATGGGAGAGTGGGAAGGCAACTTTGTAGATGTCTTACCATGATGCTTACATTTAAAAAGTTTGGTATTTCAAGATGTTCTTTGTCAAACGTGGGACAGAATAATTAATAGTGTTGAATAGGTGTTTGTGAAATCACATTTACAGGAGAAACACAGTAACTCCTGGGCTTCCTTTTGAAAGCACTCATGTAGAATATAATCCTAATGCATTCTGCAATACTTTATCACACTAGTGGTGCAACATCAATATCAAAAGTCAGGTGCTAGTAGAAATAGAACCCTTCTGCAAACATCAGCTCCAAAGAACTTGAATAAAGAATAGGATCCTTTTTACTTAGCTGAGGTTACGTCAGCTAAGTAGCAGTAAACTTTTTAGTGGCTACTCAAGGACAGGTTGGATTCAGGGAAGGATTATCTGTACTAGGCATTTCTGGAATGGACATCTCTATGTATTTAGGTGTCAGATGAAGTTTTACTTAACGTTTCTGGAACTGGTAAAGCAATATGCAACTCCTGTAGCATCTATTCAGGATTAGTCAGAAGTTGTGGAAGAACTGTTTTCCACAGGTCTGGTTAAATTTGGACCTCCACCTACAGGAGAGGAATTTATCAACAGACCTCAGTGTCTGATAACAAGCCATTAATGTACTATTTATATCCACTTGTTTTAAGGTGGTTATAGTAAGAAGGTGGATTAGGATTAACCTTTTATTTTGAGCATGTTTTGATAATCTTTATTATTGCCTTCAACACTTAAAAAAAAGTGGTGAATAATTTAGCTACAAACTATTGAGCTATGTACAATGATATTGTAGCTCAGATTTACTTAATGTGGATAATTAGGGTGACCAGGAGATTGGAACAATTTACTGTTATGTGATAAATTTAATTTGTTGTGTCCGATATCACAGCTATAAATATGCATACAGATTATTAAGTGAGATAAGTGACTCCTCCTGTCTTTCTCCAGGATAGCCAATAATGTGTTGGAAGGAAGGAATTTTTTAATAAAGATGGTAATAGAGATCCAGTGATGAGGGGAAAAATTGCCCTTTGCTCTGTGTTTATAAATTATCAGAAGGGTGTGTCACTGATGGTTTTAGTGACAGAGATTCTAGCAGGGGTGAGACCATTTAATTTAATTTGTAATAAGTTATTTGTTTGGGATTAACTATGGTGCTTTGGTTGAAATATGGCTGTTCTGGTGGTTTTCATTAATAATGTTAATTTTGGATTATTGGATTTCTGTCATTCCTGGGTGTATCAGGCATCTTTAACACACGTGTATTTTAAGAGAATAAGATATATTCAGTGAAATTAGGTGAAATTTTCATTAATACTGGTTTTTTCTTTACAAGAAGTATGGAAAGTATTCTGTTTTATATTATAAAGCATTTACTTGGTAACTAAAAACAATACTAATGTCTTATTTAAGCACTTGTAGATTAGGAATTTTTTTAAAAAAGCAAATATTAAGATATCTCATAAAGTAACTTTCTCAGAATTTTTGCTTTTCATTCCATGAGTCTTGTCAGATGTAAGGTTTACAGTGTATCGGCTTCTGTTTTTAAAACAAATGTAAAAGCTGTATTATCACATAAAACTGGAAAAAAACTTGCACTAATTTTTAAACTCTGGTTTGTCTTTCTGTGGAAAATATTCTTTTATAATCACATAAAGATTTTTAAAATGAATTGTGGTCTCTTTATTTTAGCTACTGTATTTAGTAGTCCTTATGCCATAAACTCTTGTGATAGAAGCTGTGTCTGTCCCTAAGCTTGTAGTGTCCCAAACAGCATCTTTGGGTGTTGATGAAACTTTGATGTTAGCAACTTATAGATTGTTTAAATCAAACGACCTCCTCGATCTTGCCATCAGTTTGCATAATAATTCTTCGTATCTTTCTGCTTGTTTCCATTCAAGATGTGCGACTAACTTTTCCTTTTCAAATGATTGTCCATTTGTATTCCACTTCTGGTAGTGGAATATGCATGAGATTGGATTATTTTGTCCATTTACAATTGCACCTACACTCCATATGCCCTCTGGTGTTTCATAGCCAAGGATATAAAGCACACAGTGGCCACAACTTCCCATCAGTTCTTTCTTGCCTCCCTTGCATGACAAATGCCAAAAGGGTAGCTGTGTTAGTCTAGTTCAGCAAAACAAAGAGTTTGGTGACACTTTTAAAGACGAATGAATTTATTTGTCGCATGAGGTTTCGTGGGAGAAAATCCCACTTCGTCAGACGCTCCCCATCTTCAAGTGTCTGACGAAGTGGGATTTTCTCCCACAAAAGCTCACAAGCTAAATAAATTCGTTAATCTTTAAAAGTGCCTCAGGATTCCTTGTTCTTTTTTTCTTGCCTCCTGTGGCAGTGAGATGGAACTTTCAGCATGCACATCTTTCTGCAAGTGTTTAGCATTCTTTAGTATAGTTGTGTGTTGTCAAATGGAAGGAAAAAGGGGGGGAGGGCGGGCACAAGATCTTCAACTTCAGGGGTGCATGGGTCTGGACACTCTGCCCCCAACATATGTTGGAGTCTAAGTCCACAGGATTTAAATTGCATCCCTCCTAAAAGGCAGCTGTTAATATTAAAGATGGACAATCAAAGTGTGACTTCTGCTTCAGAAACATATATTGCCACTAAAGTGCTCAAGTTTGGTTCCTAAAAAAAAATAAAAATGGACAAAGTGAGAATCTTTCAAAAATACTTTTTTCCTCATGGAAAGATCTATAAGCAGCTCTTCTGTGCCCGATGAGGAAGAAGCTGGACCAGATCGTTTTTGCTACTACTACTGTTAGCCCCCAGACCAGCCCAAGCTCCAGACTTTACAGGTTGATTATGGAACTGTCAAGAGCCTACAAGCCCTTCTCAGCTCAATCTTCTGAGGAGAGAGGGAGGGAAGAGCACTGCTTAGTGCCAAGAGAGTACCAACTAGAATGGGAGGCACTTCAAGGCCCAGATCAGATACCACTCCTTCAGGCGCCATTGTGTGCCTCTGTACTAGCACCTAATAATGGAGTGCTCGATGATATAGCGCCTACCATGCAAGCAGCTAACAGTGAGGAAACACTCCTAGAACTGGAACATGGATGGTACTGAGAGACTTAGAAGTAACCAAACCACGAGCGGCATCACTGCTGTGCGGGGTAAAGAAACCCCTGGTATCAGTGCCATCTGTCTGTAATACCACCTCAGTTCCTGCACAAGACACTTCAGGGTCCTCTAGAACAGAACTCCAATTAGGATGACTTACATACAGAATAAATGTATTAGCTCCACTTGCTCTGAGGCAGAGGAGAAATGTTGCCCATGTACTTATCACTCTCTTCTGGCTATGAGCTAAACAGTGTCTCCAGAGGACTCTTCTCGAGGGACTATCGGAAATGATGGGATGAATCCCTCTTCTGTTAACTTCCATGGCCTACAGTATCGAACCCCGTCCAATATATTCTTGGCCATTTTCGTCCCTTTCCGGGAATAGACCTGAGAAGAGACTTCATCAGCTGATCCTGCAAAGATAGGTCTCAGTGACCTCTTGGACTTCCACCATAATTCTCAATGTCTAGGCACACTTTTCTGCTAAGGGTAGTATGGTCTAGTGCAAACTTCTGGAGGGGTAGTTGTAGATATGGTCTATATTCTGACTTTGTTGACCTAGGCAAATGACTTAATCTCCATGCCTGTCTCCTCATCTGTGAAATGGAAACAAGGATCCTTACCCCCCCTTTGTAAAGCACTGAGATGGCATAAAAAGCATTTTTAATGTTAGGTGGTATTATTCAAATCTCTCTTTAAAACAGATTTCCTTGGAAAGATGGATCAAGGTTAGTGCTCAAAATGAACACAACAGTAGAGATGATGCCAACAAATGAGAAGCTGACCAGCAATGGACCTGTGAAGTGTGCAAATGTTAGTTCAATGTGTTGTGGGGTGTTGCATCCTCTCCCTTTTTTTTGAGAGAGAGAGAATGCATACTTTATTGTATAAAAAACCTAAAAGACCAGGAAAAGTATACTGAGCTGCACTCTACCCTTCCTCTTTGATTACATAGTAACTGTTTACAGTTCAAGGAGCAGTAGCCACTGCAGCTCCAGCATGCCAGGCTGCACTAAAAATGTGTTGGTGTGTCATTCAGTCATGACTGCTTTAAAACTGAGACAGCTGCTAATAAAATTGTTTATATGCCAGGTTGGATTTCAAACCTAGATCAGCAGAATCACCAAGATACTAACGATGCTCTTCGTGCTAAAGAACAACTTTCTAGCCCCCGGAAGTATCAGAGTTAGACCAAAAAAAGTAATGTTTTTATACTTTGCACTTACTCCCCCATCTCCTGCTCTGGGCCCCGCCCCCCCCACCCCACGGACACAAAATAAAAAAAGCTGAACCCCATACATTCCTAAATGAAAAAAATCACCCTCAGGCTGAGACCAGCCCCAGAAAATTACAGCCTCAAAAGTTAAGGAGACAGGAAAGTTCTAAGTATCTGTTAAATGGCTAATGATTTAAGTACAACTGTTGATAGCACACCAGCCATGGCACAGAGGAGAGTAACAAACGCAGAAACCAGAGAGCTATGGTGTTTTAAGTTAACCTCTGCTGAAATGGTGGGTGGAAAATAACATCTGTTCACCCATGAGTTTAATCCCCACAAAAGATTTAAAAAATAGAATAGTGTAGGGTACAGTTAGGGCAAGAGTAATAGATAGAGATAGAAAGCAGCTACTGGTAAATGTAACTGGTCAGGACAGTAGGGCCACCATACCTATTGGATAATTAATATTCTTTTAGTGATTTCCATTTTCAGTTCCTTTTATCCCATTCCTTTCTGTCACCCAACAGAACAGTAGCTGGTAGGGTGATGAGGGGTGGCAGAGAGGAGGGGGAGACACCGGCTGCCTGAGTGTCATACACTATTTGGGGTGACTTTAGGAGGAAGGAGGTGCCACCACTGCTGTCCTGCTTTGCTGCCACCTGGATCTGTGATGTGGCCCCAAAGCCTAGCTACCCCTAGACCTGCACCAAAGTACCCCACTCCCGGCACAGCCCCCTAATAACCACTCCTGGCACACACCCCCATGACCCTACCACCGCACACAGCCCCACCCTCGTGACTCCGAGTCCCAGGGCACAGCCCACCCCTGGCACACAGCCCCCATAATCCCCCCACTGCTCCCCCATGACCCCTCCCAGCACACAGCCCCCCATAATCTCTCCCCTCCCAGCACGCAGCCCCCATAATCCCTCCCCTCCCAGCACGCAGCCCCCCATGATCCCTCCCC
>ML685778.1:12384613-12415478 GCA_007922175.1 Pelusios castaneus | reverse complement strand
GTGGGGTACTTTGGTGCAGGTCTAGGGGTAGCTAGGCTTTGGGGCCACATCACAGATCCAGGTGGCAGCAAAGCAGGACAGCAGTGGTGGCACCTCCTTCCTCCTAAAGTCACCCCAAATAGTGTATGACACTCAGGCAGCCGGTGTCTCCCCCTCCTCTCTGCCACCCCTCATCACCCTACCAGCACACAGCCCCCCATAATCTCTCCCCTCCCAGCACGCAGCCCCCATAATCCCTCCCCTCCCAGCACGCAGCCCCCCATGATCCCTCCCCTCCCCGCACGCAGCCCCCCCATGATCCCTCCCCTCCCAGCACGCAGCCCCCCCATAATCCCTCTCCTCCCAGCATGCAGCCCCCCCATAATCCCTCCCCTCCCAGCACGCAGCCCCCCCATGATCCCTCCCCTCCACCACACAGGCCTCCATAATCCCTCCACCGCTCCCCCATGACACCTCCCAGCACACAGCCCCCCATAATCCCTCCCCTCCCAGCACACAGCCCCCCATAATCCCCCCCCAACGTGACGCCCCCACACAGGCCCGGGTGTTCGTGCCTAGCAGGGGCTGAGTGGGGGTCGGGGCGGTGTAGGGGGGGCCGCGCTCCCTCCAGCCCCCCCGCCCCATGGAGCCGGCCCCCACCGTGCCCCCAACTATGGGATGAGCCGCGGACGGAGCGAAACCCCTCCCCCGCTCCCCGCACACAGCCCCCGCCCTAACTCCGCCCCCTCCCCTGCCAGTCCTCCAAGCGCAGCTGCTCCCCGGCCCCGCCTCTTCCTGTGCACCGGCCCCTCCCTTGCCGCCTGGGCCAGAGCTGGGACGTGCTGACGTAGGGGAGGCGCTGTCCCTACCTGTCCAATCGGGACCCAGCAGGGCGGGGGGTGTGGGACGTTGGTTGCCGCGGTGGCGGCACAGCTGTGGGAGCGTGCACAGGCTCCCCCTAGCGGCCGGCGCTGGTGTCGCTCACAGCTGGGTGTCCAGGCTCCAGCGGCCGCCCGGTTCGTCCCGGCCCCCTGGTGGCGGAGACTGGTTACTGCGCGTCACTGATGTGTTCAAAGTCGTGTGTGCAGTGAGTGAGTGAGGACGCGCCACGCCCCTTTAGTTAGGGACTGGCCCGCCCGCCCTGAGCCGTGCCTCACCATGTCTGCTTTGGTTAACATACGGCCAGGCACGCCTGTCTCCTATGCCAGGATCCCTCAATCAGGGGCCAGGAGGGAATGATGCAGGACTGATCTCACAGTGGCTGGTGTCCAGGACAGCCCATGCAGAGCCCAGTACTGCTGACCCCCCGCCCCCAACTGCCACAAGCCCTGGGGCCCAGCGAAGCAGGAACCCTGAGCCCTGCCCCCCAACCACGGCTGAAGGGCAGGAGCCCCAAGGCCTGGCACGCTGAGCCTCAACATGCAGCAGGGTAGAAGCCCTGAGTCATCCCCTTCACCCTGTGAGGCTAAAATTGCAGATTCCTGAACCCCCGTGTCCATTGGCAAAGAAGCGCCAACCCTCACTGGTGGAGGGGTGGCACTACTCTGGTGGAGAGCCAGGGCAGTGGAGTCTGGTGGTGGGGGCCCTTGGGGGCTAGGGAGCCGGTCACAGGTTCTGTGGCAGGGGTTCGTCAGGGAGCCGGCCTGGGGTTCAGCAGGGAGGCGGCTGGCCGGGGAGCCTACCAGGACCCCTTGGGGATATAAGGGCCTAGCGGGACCCGGGGGGGGGGGGCAAACGTCAAGGATGCCCCCCCCCATGTGGCTTGGGAGGGTCCCATCCTTGACTTTTGCCCGGGGCCCCGGAATAGCTAAGACCGCCCCTGGCAGGGCTAAAGCCTTCCAACCCCTTATCCCCCGCTGTTGCACAGGCCAGATTTGACTTGAATGTACTTCAAGTGGGCCGTACATACCATAAATGGAAATACCAGGGCACTCTTGGGGCATTGCAAAGTAAGTGCTGTGTATGCAAGACTGTGCTCCATGATACCAATCTCTCTGAGTTAAGGGAAGAGTGTGGTCTCCTGGAATGCTGTCTTAGCTACCTAGTGCTCCATGGTGTCACAAGACCACACACCATCGCTCGCTCTCTCTCTCTCTCTCTCTCTCTCTCTCTCTCTGTTAAGGGAAGAGTGTGGTCCCACACAGTGAAGCATGGCCCAGATGGAAGACGTTTGCAGGCTGCCTTTTTGACACTTCTGGTAAAGGAACAGTACGCTAGGCCTATGTAGGACACACCTTATTAGTGTGAGAGCACACATGCTACTGCTTCCTGGAAATCCTAGTCCCATAGCTGAGCTAGCTCAAAAGTGGCTGCAATGGGGCGGGGGGGGGGGGGGGGCCCCCCGCATACAGCTTGGGTAATAGTTCCCTCAGCTAGGCTAATAGGAGCATTCGGGATGGAGCAGGTTATGCCTGGGCACACATTTGAGTGGCATCCTCCAGCTGACATAATTTATGAATTGTGTCCAAAGCTCACATGGAAGGATGCCAAGTGTGGCAACATTCCACCTCCTGGACCGCAAAGAGCTCACAATAGCTATTTCTACACTTGTAAATTTAGGGTGACTTAGCTAAATCGACTTAACAAAGTGGACTTTGTTAAGTCAACTTAGCATGTCCACACCTAACTTTTAAGTCGACTGGTGGGGGTGGAGAACCGTACAAAGTCGACCTAGAGAATCCATGCTGGACGCCTAGGTCGACTTATAGGGGCTGGGGGGACCTTGGAAAGGTCCATGGTGGCCGGGGGGGGGGGGGGCACCCCTTGCCAAGTGCCAGAAGGGCTCAGATCTTTGAAGCTGTGAGTTGTTATTCTCTGCGCCAAAGAATAAATGGCCACAAATCTGACATCAGAACTTGCAACACTACAAAACCAATAGGGGAACACTTCAATCTCCCTGCTCACGCCATTGACGACTTGTTAATAGCGGTGTTGAAACAGATGAATAACAAATCACAGCTTCAAAGAGAGACTGCAGAACTCGAATTTATATGCAAATTTGACTCAGTTGTCTTGGGGTTAAACAGGGACTATGGATTTTTCTCTCATTACAACAAGTGATTTGACCTCCCCCTCCTCTATGTGCTGTTCCCCAGTGTTTGAATCCTAACACCTATTTTGATTTGCTGTTACAGCCTGACCTGATCCTATGTCATACACTCCCCTGCATTTAATTTCCTGTCATTCTGTAAGTTTCCCCATCCTCAAAGCCTCTGACGAAGTGGGATTTTCTCCCACGAAAGCTCATGCGATAAATAAATCTGTTAGTCTTTAAAAGTGCCACAGGATTCTGTTGTCTTAATTTACAAGTGTAGATGCACCCAATGTGTTGTGTGGGGTAGAGGTGTCTATGCAGCGCTTAATTTGTGCCAAGGCTGTGCCTTGGCCGCTCTAGGCTTCGCAGTTCATAGCCCCATTGCCTGGGGGCGTGCCACGTCAGGTATTTTAAAAAAAAAATTGCTTGAGTCCCAGCCCTTCTTTCATTACAGATTAAGCACTGGGTGTGTGACAGAGAGAATGGGTGTCATCTGCTCGTGGTCTGCTACATCCTCACAGATCAGTCCCAACCCTCTCAGGTATCTGCAGAAAAGGTTATACATCCTCAGACTCTACTGTAGCCGCCCCTGTTTGAAAGGGGCTTCAAAGCATCTGGCAAAGTGGGATTTTTCCCCACAAAAATCTTTAAAAGTGCCACTGGACTCCTTATTTGTTTTTAATAATAATTAGGCTCGCTCGCTCGCTCTCTCTCTTTCACACACACACCCACACACACACACACACACACACACTCTCTCTCGCTCTCTCTCTCTCTCTCGCACATTTTTTCTCCAGGGTATGCTAAAGAGGAATGGGTTTTTTTCCAAATGTATGATCTAGTCATAGACAAGTGTAATGAGTAGAATGAACAATTAGACTAGATTTGTCATGCTCAGTAACTTTATGAGCAAGATGGTGATGCACACTGGAAAACTAGAGCATGTCCCTGCATGGGTCTGTTTAATATAATTATGGTTCGTGTATAAAAGGCGATTCAGTGTATGGAAAAGAACATCTGATGAATCCCAAAAGCACACGCTGTATTTATTTGTACAAATATTTCATGACTCGTTTGCAGGAGAAAAAAAATGCAGCTTATTTTCAAAGGAAGGAAACATGGTCTTTTTAAGTCACTTGATTTGGCAGCAGCTAATGTACATGAATAAAGCTTATTTTTAAAGGGAGGAAACACGGTCTTGTTAAGTCACTTGATTTGGCCATGAACAATCTGGGTTCGGTTCCCCAGTCTGATGTGATCTTGGGCATGTCATCTGTAAAATGAAGATTAATACTACTTCTCCTTGGTACATTTGGGGGGAAGGGGATGTCTGTTTTGGAGGGACTCTGACTCAGTGCCTAGCAGAATGTAGCCCTTAGCTGAGTTGTGCCTAAACCACAAATGATGAGGATGACTCTGTTGCTGTTATACGCATTTCATTTGTACAGTGTCTGGCACAACAGCCTGACCTCTAATCAGTACCTCAATTTATATGTATACTTATATATTGGCAAACATAGTAAGCAATTTCCAGGTGGGTAGCTGTGTTAGTCTAGTTCAGCAAAACAAACGAGTGCTGTGGCACCTTGAAAGGCTAACAAATTTATTTAATGCATGAGCTTTTGTGATGATAGCAATAAATTTCCTGTAACTTATTATTTTCACCCTTTTTTTTGGCCTGAGCAGTTAGTCAATAGACAGGGCCTTGAGGGGTGGTTCTGTCTGGAGGAGAAATTGATCAGGCAGGTATTTCTTTGATACAATCCTCTTTATTCACAAAGAATGCGCAAGGCCCTGTTTCCTTGATAATACAGGGTTATCAACGAGTTGTTTTCTTGCTCATAATTCCAAATCTGCCGTTCAGCCAGCACGCTGCCCAAAAAGCACTCTTGTCTTGCTCTTAGGGCTGTCCTCGCTCTTCTGATGCTGCTTGCTTTCTAGCTCCCTCTGATTGATACTGACATGTAGTCACACATCTCCAGCCAGTTAATCCCGAGCTCCCACCTTTGCATTCAGTCTTCATGGTGTTTATCATTTGCCAGGGGGACATCAGCCAAAACAATGGAAATCATTGTACCAAAGGGCCATTTAACTAGTCCCTCAGTCTGAAACTAATGTAGCTGTCCCAATAAACAACTTCAACAAATTCCAAAGGGGTAGCCGTGTTAGTCTATTGTAGAAAGACAACAGAGTCTTGTGGCACTTTTAAAGACTAACAGATTTATTAATCGCATGAGCTTTCGTGGGAGAAAATCCCACTTCAATCTTCAAAGCGTCTGACGAAGTGGGATTTTCTCCCACGAAAGCTCATGCGATTAATAAAACTTCAACAAAGTCTGGGACTTCCCAAGAGCATCGCCACAACCGCTGTGAGCCACCCAACCGCCAGTTCAACATTATAGTTAATACAGTAACTGCATGTGCAAAAGTGCAGTTCTGATTCTTCCTTATAAAATTCTTTACTATGACAAGTACATTAAAAAAGACAGATACTCAGAAGTTTTTACAGTTTTAATTTAGGAAACTTGCACAAGAAAACCACAAATAACTAATGAACGAAAAATGAACTAGACCTAAAATAAGCTCTTTAAATGCGGACTGCTGATTCACAGTCCTAGATCACACTCTGAATAATAGATTATGTTGATGTCCAGAGAACTTTCCCAAGTGTAATAAATGTGCAGTTACACAACAATCACTTTCTGCAATAGCTGTACAATTAAAAATAGATAGAGGTATGTTCTCCCCGCTGTTGCACTGAGATAAGGGTGGGACATTTTAAAAGAAGTGAGGGAAAGGCAACATTCCCCCCCAATCATACATGGTTCATAGGCCTCCACAGTAAGTGTATAGAACAACTTTGAGCAGCTGTAACTTCTCCTTTTGCTGCTTTTTTCCACATCAAAAGAGGGGTGGGGCAGGGCTAGCTGATGAAATCCCAGCAGACACAAGAGAACAAGTGCCACAGATAGTGGTATGAGGGCAAACCTAAACAGGACCAAGATCCATGGGAACTGGAATTCTTTCTGTGGATTTCCATCATATGCTTGAACTACAGTCTACTCACTCTTGCCTGTTCTGCCCTGCATTCCACCCATGCTGTCTCCCCGAGGGCAGAATGTAACAGAATGACAGCTAAAAAATGACTTCTCCATTCAAGGCTTCTCTCCATGAAGGGCAATGTCTGGTCCCCTCTTTGTGGTGTCTCAGGTTACCCTGGGCCATTGGGGTTGCCATAGTGATAAATGGGAGGGTTGCCTAAGTGCTTGGGAAACCTGTTTGTCTAGTCTTGCAGTTTCTCCAGACATGCTGAATAAAGCCACAAAAGGGAGCTTCCAAGCCTGTTATTTCTATTAATCTCATAATATTCCTAATACATATTAGTCATACAAAGGTGCTTTATTTATTTAAATAATAGAAATGTTCTTTGTGCATGTTAACTAATAGTTAGCATACAACCGAAGATAATATTGTTTGAGAAAGCTAGGAACTGGGGAGAAATGACTTGCAGCATTATATGGGGGGAGTTGTTATTGAGAAAAGTTGAGCAGAAGTATGATCTCATTGGCCAGCCACGGGACTGGGACACAAGACACATGGGTTCAGTTCTCAACATTGCCCATCACTTCCTGTGTGGCCTTTAGCAAATCCCCATCCCAAAAATGGAAATCAGTATATTTTCCTTCACACCCGTCTACCTGTCTTGTTTGTTTGAACCGTTAGCTCTCCAGAACGGGGTCTTTGTGGTGATATAGTCCCTACTGCTATTGCGCCGCCACATACTCGTGTATTACAAACTATTATTAACAGTTCTTAAGTTGTGAATCATCAAATAAGGGAACAAAAAGCCAAAAATCTGTTATTCCAGCGGCCTTAGAACGCTAAATGTATTTCCTAGGTCTTTGTGTGGCATTGCATTGACCTCCTACACATTACGTTTTGGGCTGAGCTGTTTGTAACATTAAGAAATGTGAGATACAGGGCTGGACTCAAGATTCTCATGCCTAGGGTTGGTTCTGCGGGGTCAGAGAGGAGGCGCATTGGCTCGCCATCTGCCAGCCGCGAGGATGTTTGTTTTATTTCCTCTGGCAGCAGCCAGGATTAGGACAGGGTGAATCGATCTGGCAGCAGTCCAAACCTGCGCACCTTCTGTGCTCAGCTCACGTCGAACTGCAAGCCAAATTTAAACAGCAAAATGATGTTTGCTTGCTTTGTCTGTGCTATGAGAGTTGCCAGTAAAGAGACACCAGATGGCATGGGCCATACCAAGCACCAAAAGCTGTGGAGGAAGGAAGATGCACTAAAAGGAGACAACAACCAGCAGGTCAAACAAAAGCAGAAGTGGCTTGTGTGATTGGCAGGGTGAGGCAGAGATCTGTTATGGGTAAACATGGCTGCCAGCCTCAACTATGTTACACGTCTATAATGAAATGTTCATTTAGGAAGCATGTACTACATAAAAAGAGAGAGACACCTTCATGTAGCAAGGGGGTATATGTCATATTCTTTGCTCACATTTTAACAATCCTCTACGATGCTTGCGTGTTGTCCAGCCATTGGAGCCAGACGTGGGAACACCAACTAGTATGCTGTGCATAGAAAAAATTATAGGAGCAGATCAGGGCCTTATTGCCTCAAGATGAGAAAGTGCCCTCTTCAGGTGTCGGAGGGGATTCTCTGGAGATCATAACTTTAATACCGCTGAATGGCCTCATATTTGCTAATGGGCCAGTGTGTATTGTAAGCAAGACTTGGAATGTCAGATCTGAGAAAGGACCATAATATACAGAGACTCAATGGGATAGATGCCATGTAGGGAAAAAGGAAACAGCGAGGGCTTGTCTACACTGGACATTTGTTTAGGTGTAGCTACACCCAAGTTGTGAAAAATCCACACTGGAGAGACATAGTTATGCCAACCCCCCAGAGTAGACAGTGCTGGGTCAAAGGAAGAATGCTTTGGTCCACCTCACTGTTCGTTGGGAGATGAAGTCACTAAGGTGCTGCAGCAGTTTTAGATGTAGGCATATCCTACGGCTGTGTCTGCACGTCAGGCGAGAGGTGTAAATCCCACCTCATGGCAGCGTAGCTACACTAGTTCTGATCAAGCGAGCGAAGTAAAAATGAAGGGCTCGCTGCCCAAGTGCGTGCCCAGAGTCTGATGGGCATGTCCACAGGCAGCAAGTCCCTTCTGCCACAGCTACACTCTAGACGCGCAGACATTGCTTTGGTGCACCTTTGCATCACCACTTCCTCCCACTGCCTAAGTCTGTTCGGTTTCTCAGCCACTAATGGTTCCAGCGGTGCTCCCAATTGTAAGTGCCATGAACCTTTCAGAAAAGAAGCTGAGGGCTAAGAAACCTGGGCCACACTAGTACGAGGGCCAGGAATTTCCAAGGAGGGAGCGTTAGCCCAAACTCCAAGGAAACGGGGAGCACCTGTGTGATAGAGAAAAGCTGTGCTTAGCCATTAGCCAGATGGCGCACACAATGGCAGCGTGGTTGGGAGGGGGTTGTAAATAGAGGTCAGGGAGCAAATGGTAAAAAAGGGGAGAGCGCACTCTGTGCAATAGAGGCCTCAAGTAGCTCCAATCACTGATACTTTTTAATTTGGAAAAAAAATAATAAATCAATTTACAGTTAGTCACTTTCCAAGGATGATAGGGCCAAAAATCACACCTCGCTCAACAAATACTTTTAAACTGCCCTTGCAAATACCATGCAAGCTACAAAGTAAGGGCTGTAACTGCTATTTAACTGCCTTGAGCCACAGCCAGCCAACAAACCATCTGTCTCGCTGAAATATTCCTAAAGCACCTATCACGATAAAATAAACACAAAACGTAAGATTAAGAATCACAGTAAATTCATCCATGAAATGGCCACCTCAGCAGCATTCAGCTACATTTCACTAAACCAACCCCATCAGCAACATGGTAGTTACAAATGGAATGGTCCCTATGGTAACTCTCTGTCCAAGTTCCCTTCGTGGCCCAAGAAGTGAAGGTCATGTTGTGTCTCAGCTGCTCTTACACTCGCAGGGTAGAGCACTCGGACTGTTATATAGGTTCTGAATCCAAATCCCCATGTGGGTACATTTTAAAAATGTATTAATAGTAACCTTTCTAAAGGTTCAGGAGTTCTGTCCCACAGGAACCTCAGAAAGGAGAATGAGATTGAGGTTTCATCAAAGATCACAGTGGATGAGAGAACAGTGGTGGTTGGCAAGTTTCAGAGGCAGCAGGGTGCATGTAAAGCGGGTTGACATTTTATCAGTGAAAAAAGTCTTTTTGAGCAGGAAAAGAAAAATTCCTGCAGAAATGTTTCAATCTTGGTTGAAATTTTTCTTTTTTTTAAACCGAGAAATTTCAATGTTTTAAAAAGGTATATTTTATTTTGGTAGGAAAAGGCCCATTCTCTCCTCCCTTCTTTAAATTCTCCCCACCCCCTTATTAAAAAGTGAGGAAAGTGGTTGTGTTTTTCCCACTCTAATAACATTTTTTAAAAATTGTTTTGAGACTTTTCCATTGAAAAACCAAATATTTCATGAAAAACTTCAGATGAAATAAAGTGTTTCCCTTGAAAGAATTCATGAAATGTACTTATCTGTTTTCAGCCAGAACAATATGGGAACGAGAATTCAGAGACCATTCTGAGAGCGGCATCCATGTTGCTTTCCCAGCTAGAGGAGTGCGAATACACAGACTGCTGTAGGAGGGACATCATGGATGGATGTGTCAAAAGAGCCATGATACCTTCCATTATCAGTTTCCTAAATGGTTGTTTGGTTCCCTCTTGGTTTATAAGAACAGAAGAAACAGGGAAAGTTAGAGACATTGAGAACTGCAAATGCAACCCTATTTACGGTCTAATTACTTTGAGAAATGGGGCAACGAGAACATTTCCCAGCTTTCCCTACCGAGACAGAGCACAGATCTTGTACGGTTGTGGGCAGAGAGTAAGTCCGATTCTGAACTGGAGGCTTAGCTTCACATCCTTCGGAGCTTGGAATGTGAATTTCTGAAGGAGGGTTGTGAAGAACAGAAAAAGTTCTGTTCTAGCCAGCTGCTCACCCAGGCAACCCCGCATTCCTGCAAAGACCACAATTGTGCACATCAGCCAAAGAATTCTTGTCAGAACAGTCTGGTCTCATAACGAATGAGGCTTAAATTTTCAGAACAGTGAGAATGAAGAGATGGTTTTGCCATCAGCTTCTCCCTTCCAAGTCACTTTTCCTATGTGAAGTACTGAATTTTCCTTCACTTATTGTTGATTCTAAGGTTTACATTTGGGTACCTCAGTAATTCCTTCTAATAATAGAAACAATGATGTTTGATAGTTCTGGGAAGACCAAACATAGCTCTGCATAGCTATTAAAGGCCTGATCTTCATACAGGATACCAGTATAACTATTTCTGTACCAGTTACAACTATGTCTTATACCACTGCCTTATATCAGTATGGCTTATTCCCCTTCCCATAACTGCAGCCACACTAGAAAGGCTGTAAGGTTTTAACGTATGTTGATTAAAAAAAAGTCAAACACCTATCTGACATAGAACTGGGAGAACTATATATTTGTATAATTAAAGGACTACAATTTCTGTGTCTACGTCATGTCTTCTTCCCTAACATTCTCAGCTACACACAGTGATCACAGCTGACTTATTTCTTGATTAAAAAATATAAAATAACATAGGTGAGGTGTAATCTGTTCCCAGCATAGATTCTTAAAGCGGAATGGACCTGTATTTGTTCAGATCATGTGTTATTACAAAAGAAAGGAGATGTGTGACCCTGAATTTTATTTTATAGATAGACCCTTTAAAAAGGAAAATGTATTACATACTTTACTTTGCTACACATACAGAATAAATGTTGCTTTTTCTTTTCCTTTGCAAGAAAGTATTGATCTGTTGATTGATCAATATAAACATGCATTTTTGTTGGGGGAATTTTTTTTTCCTCTTTAACTTTGGCGAGTTAGATTTTTTCTCAAAACAATGCACAGAACCACTTGTTTTCATTTATGTTTGTGTGAAAATTGATTCATGAATGAAATTTTGAAGCTCAAAACTTTTGTTGCTCTCCTCCATGTTTGGTGCAAATGGATCCCCGATATCACCAAAACAAGAGTCAGATCTTCATGGAACTGAACTATTTTTACACAAAGTCAAAACAACACAAAGCTCTCCAATTATTAAGCCTATTGAACAAGAAATAATTGGAGACAAACCTGATCTGCAGAGCTTGGCTTTAGAATTGATTTTCCCCCGAAGATGTGGGGTTATTGTGATGAGAGAGTCAAGTCTAGGCCATTACAGAAAAATGTAGCTAGCTGTAACATTTATATACCAAGCCAAACTTCCTCAGAAGTCAAGGGTGCTTTGATTCAGTGTCTACTCTAATAATAATAAAATGATATGTATTTGGGTGAGTACCCAAATGGACTCACCTCTGTTTTCTTTCATCTCATAGATTTTTAAAGCCAGAAGAGACCATTAGATCATCTAGTGTGACATCCTGCATAGAATAGGCCATAGAATGTCACTCAATAATTGCTGCATCGAGCCCAACAAATTGTGGTGGAGCGTTTTAAACATGCTCCAGTCATGGTTTAGGATCTGATCCTGTGCCCAAGGAAGTTTATGTTAAAGCGCTAATGACTTAAATAGCATGGGATCAGGCCCTTAACGGCTCCAAGTGATGGCGAATCCACCACATCCCATAGTCAAATGTTCCAGGGGTTCATTGGTTTTCTGAGGGGATTTCCCACACTTTTATCATCTTTTATTTCCGCAGCTGACTCTCTATACAAGTGAAAAGGGTGGTAAATGGTGAGGAGGGCTACTTCTTCTATCCTCACTCCTGCACTCTCCAAAAGTGAGGCAGGCTAGTTCCTCTCTGGGGCTATGTCTACACTTGTTAATTTAAGTCGACTTAGTGTGTCTACACTTAAAAATAAAGTCGACTTAAAGGGGAACTTAAAAAGTCGACCTAGAGTGTCCACACTGGACGCCTAGGTTGACTTCTAGGGGCTTAGGGGGACCTACGGGAGGTCCACAGGGGCAGGGGGGGCATCCCTTGTCCAATGTCAGGGGGCTCAGCCTTTGGCCCATTCTATCTGGGTACAATGGGGCAAAGGGGGGCAAGGACCCTGGCAGGGCATAGGGCCAGGGTGGGCAGGGCTCTGCCCTGCCCTGTGGGGGGGCATGCCAGGCTCCCCCTGTGCCCCCCCCGGCAGGGAGGGCATTAGTGTAGCCCTAAGTCGACTTAGGGCTACCCCACATCTACACTGGCTTAAGTCGACTCTATGGAGTCGACGTAAGCCTTAGGTTGAATTGAAAGGTGGTGTTATAAAGTCGACTTAATTTTAATTAAGTCAACTTTATTTTCCTTAAGTCTTGCTTAAGTCGACTTAAGGGAACTGTAGTGTAGACGCAGGGTAAAGTAAGTCGGCTTAAGCAAGCTTAAGTCGACTTAATTTACCAGTGTAGACGCAGCCTGGGTTAGGGAGCTCAAGCAGACATACCTATGCTAGTTTGATTAGCACTGGTACACTAAAGCTAGAAATGTAGCTATGATGGCATGAGCGGCTAGCCACCCAAGTACGTACCAAAGGTCTCAAAAGGGATGGTACGTAGGACAGCTAGCCCCATCCTGTTGAATGCATCACCACAACTACACTTCTGTTTTTAGTGCACTAGCTCAATCAGAGCTATCATGGGGTATGTCTCCTCCAGCTAGAAATTATACCTTCAGCTCCAGTGTACACATACCCCTTCAGGGTAGGAGAACCAAGAAAGACCACTCTTTGCTGATGTTGCATCTAGCCTTGATCTAGGAGAGAGCACTTGCTCAAGAATGACATGCCCTCTACCTATGAAAGAATGGCGTAAGCTGCAGCCCCTTTCTCTGGGACACACATTCTGGCCATGATTTTCATTTCTGAGCGTTGCATTTTCCATTGTGCCTCTGCCACTAAAAAATGTTGTGGGCTTTTCCTAAACTCAAATAGGAAAGAGAGCAAGACCTGGTGATACAGTGCTAAGGGACAGAATGAGATACAACTCACCTGCAGAGAATGGCAGGAAAGCATCCCTCTTCCTGAATTGACCATCCTCCAGAAAATGCTCAGGGTTAAAAGAATCAGGGGTTTCCCACTCATTCCGGTCAAATAGCACTGATGTCAAACTGGGAAGCACAACAGTACCCTAAAGAAAGAGAAAGAAAGGACTATGATTCTCTGATTTCTATTTTTAATTGTGACCCACAAAGGATTAAAAATGAGGGGTCATACTCTTTTTTTTAAATCTTTTATGAAGTACAAAGAAGACCCAAAAGGATTTTTTTTAAAAGGATAGTTTTCCAGCCAGTTCTTTGCCTTAAAACTATCTACAATATCAAGTCTGGCTTTCTCTGGTTTTGCTGGTGGTCTCTCTGGAGGGAGCCATCACAGACTTTAACTGAAGAGATAGGTGTTGATCTTTGAACAAAGAGAGCTTTTCTTCCAACTGGTTTTTAATCATTTGAGTTAAACAGGTTTTAATATCACAACAGACAAACAAAAAATGGATAACAGTCTGCCTAAAAATCCCTTCATCTCCAGTAAACAGGTTTATTTCCTTCACACATGTGATGTTATATAGACTCACTAGTTCTCCAGCACTTCTTAGGAAAAGTAGGGTAGGCAAGACTTAACTTTCTACTTTAAAAAGCTAAGCAGAAAAAATCTAAGCTCTCAGGCCATATTTATATAGCATAAAGGGTCAAAAAGGAGCACAGCGCATCTACCCACCTTCTTGTGCAGTTTACCTTTAAAGGCCAAATTTTCAGGAATATGCTGGTTATTGGACTTGAATGATGTATATAGCACATACCTATATGAAAATCAAGCAAATGCTCCTGCACACTAACATCTATGTGCACTGAAGTTGCTTTTTGCACTCCTAATTCCTATTTGCAGGTATAGTGCCTTCTCAATGCTTTTGTATAAAAATTCTTCCCACAAGTTATAATAATGAAGGGTTACTGTCAGCAGACTGGAAACTTGTCACGGACCTCCAGAATGAACAAACCAGTTAGTCAGTAGAGAGCATGGGTTTCTCTCCATTCGACCGAGAATCACTCCACATGCTGGAGAAGAAGGAGCTATGCAGGTATTAGTATCTGAGGAGAATCCAGGGAAAGCTGGGTTAGAAATTCCAGCCTGTTCCCTTCTATGGGGAAAACCTGTGGAGCTGCAGCATGGCTGGGTGGAGTCAGAAGTGTTGCAGTTTCTAAGATGAAAGCAGTTCAGAAGTCTGGATCTGCAGAAAATGAGATACTCCCCATTCTTAAAAAGAGGCAGCCTCTCTCATCGGCAGACCCCCAAGCCCAGATTCTCAAAGGCATTTAGGCAAGTAACTCCTATTGATTTAAAAAAGAGTTAGGTGCCTAAATATCTTAAAGTCTCTGGGTCAAAGAGCATGGATGACTGTAGATGAATCAACAGCCACAATGGTGAACTTCTGCTGGTTCTAATTCTTGGTCATCTTATTACAGTTTCATGCAATCATGTTTTATGAAGATATAGATTGCAAAATTCTGATCTGACTCAAAGCTTGGGAACATGAGCATCTAAAGTTTTGGTTAGGGCACTTTACTTCCTTATAGAAATATAGGTCATCTATAGAATACAGCTCTGGGTCTGGGCTGATTCCCAGAATGGGTTCAGATTTAGAAATGAGTCCTCCCAACCCAAGTGCTAAGATGTTTCTATCTGGGACGCTGGTTTGGGCTCATCTCTAATAATTTCTTAAACTACAATAAGAAAGGAAAACTAAATTTCCTTCTAGCTCACTTTTGGCACAAAGAATCCAGCGAGTGTTGTGTCAATAGTTGACATTCTGGGTGCACTGAAAGGCAGAATATTGCTTTTCCTTTGCACTTCATGAATAACTGCATTGGTGTATGGCATGTTGTCCCTGTCGTCCATGGCTGGCTGGCGAGACTGGCCAATCACTGTGTCAATCTCTGCTTGCACTTTCTCTGTGAAAAGACCAGAATTCACCATTGGCAGAAGAATATACAATACAATCTTCGAACAACAAGCTTAGGCTATGCAGAATTTAGAATTCATTAATTTTAAGTCTGTACCTAATAAAACTCTATTCAAGCAATAGAGACAGCATCAGTGAGAAATGTAGAGATCTGAATATACAAATACATAATAAAAGGACAGCTGATTAAGCAAGGGCAGTGGTAAGGTGGAGACGCTTAACCCAGGCATAATAGGAAGATCTCCTTTAGTATTTATATGGAAGGCAAGAGGCATTTACTCCACTGCTCAAAATAAAATGTATTTTGTCCCTGTTCAAAACAGCAAATCAGTTACTGGGCTGATCTAAGGGATGTGTAAGCATGACAATATTTATCTGCTGATTGTCTCCCTGAGGCAAGACTCAATTTTTTCAGGCACAGGGTTATGTTGGAAGCTTGCAAGAGTCCAAGGACTGCACCTAGTTTGTATGAAATGAAGTTGATTATATCTGCCATTATTGTCAACAGAGGTCCCACTTCTGGCCTCCAAGGGTCATAACTCAATGCTGAAGGGGATGTTGACCATGGATCACCATTTAAAAATCCACATGCCACATTTATAGGCACAGAGGGTGCATCTACACTGGCAACTTAGGTCAACTTAAGGACGCTTAAGTCGACCTACAGAAAGACACGTCCACACTGGGCTTTTATTAAGTCGACTTAAGCGCTTCTTTAAGTCAATTTAATAAGAGCTTAAGTCAACTTAATAACACCACTTCTGAAGTTGACGTAAAGCCAGTGTGGAGGGGAATAGCGCTAAGTCGACCTTATTAAGTCGACTTAAAGCCAGTGTGGATAGCTATGTCTACTGTTAAGTCGACTTAACAGAGTTGACTTAACTTTACAAGTGTAGACATAGCCAGAACTATTAAATGATTTGCCCAATGGCACATGGGAAGTTTGAGGCAGAGCCTAGCCTAGGACTCAGATATCCTGAGTCCTAGTCCTGTGCATTAGTCACAAAATCAGCTTAATCTTTAATCAAGTTTATTGAAGTTGTGGATTGCATCCCTTGCCTCTGCACAAGTTGTGGGTGGTGTAACTGAGGGCAAACCTCCCATCCCCGAAAACAAAACAAAACCAAACAAATGGTTTCTAACCATGCCAAGGTTTCTAAATGGGGAAAAATGTGTGAAGAAAACTCTTTTGCACAGAGCTTTAATAAATCAACATTCTGAGATCTATGAAAAGCCTCTGATACTACAAGGGTGAAGGGAAGAAATTCAAGAGATATTAAGAAGTTAAAAATATAAGCTGTTACCATTTACCTTGAACGTCTGGATATATGGCCATGTACAGCAGAGCCCAGCGGATGGTGGTAGACGTTGTCTCAGTTCCAGCAAAAAAGAGATCCAATGTGGAAAATAAGAGATTTTCTTCATGGAAACTGGAGTTGCCATCAGCCTTAGAACAAAGATATAGGAGAATGGCACTACAACAATATTTATTAGTATCATACAAAGCCATGAAAACATCATTCCAGGCCCAATCATGCGAGGTGCTGGGCGCCCTCAATTTTCATTGCTTTCAGTGAGAGCTGAGTGCTCCCAGCACCTCACAGGACAGCATCATTAGATTAAAAGACTGGTTTTAGCATCATTCTTGAGAACAAAACATCTGAGCTGACTTTAGGTTTGAGCAATGGGCCATGCACTTCTGCGGGCTTTCGGTCTAGCCCCTAAAGCACAGGTGACCCTAACATTTTTAGGCCCCAATTCAGCAAAGCTTGCCTTAAGCAGGTGAGTCAGGCAGTGACATCAGACAGTGAGCCTATTCTCTTACTCAAAAGAAAGCATGTGCTTAAAAGCTTTGCTGAATCAGGCCCTTACGATTTCCAGTTGTCAACTAATGGTGGGTTAAGATGCCCAAATGGTGAACACAGCTGTCGTAATTCTACTTCTCATTTTTGTTCTTATTTGCTTTGCTCTTTTCTCCTACCTTTGCTATTTCCTTCAGATAACAGTCAATGAAGTCTCTGGTTTCGGATGGATTCCAATCTTCTTTGTGCTTTGCAATCATTCCCCTCACAAAACATTTAAGACTTTCCCAGTTTTTAAAAATGGTGTGATGGGGTCCAGGAATCCACTTCATTAGGGTGGGGAAGGCGTTATACAGCTTTTGACAAACAGAATGCAATATGTTTTAGTCTCATTTTTTTTGCTGTATTATCTTATGATTGTTCTGAATTTACAAATAAACTTAAAATACAACTGTAATTGGTATTTCTTTCTTTCTTTATACAGGAATTAGGGGCAGTACTCTTATCAGCTAAATTTCTAACTTATTACTTGCAAAAAAGACCCCCTAGAGTTTTCAGGTGCCTGAGTAGTCCCTGCAATCATGGTTAAATTTACTCCCCTCCCCCAAATCTGAAATGATGCCCTTTCAGATCTGGCAGGATACCTTCAGGAAGGTCAGGTGAAAGGCTAGAGGAGGAACTGAGATGGACAGAGATGTTCTGGGAAAAATGAGAGCATGGATGCCCCAGTAAGGCTATGGTGGAAGTGAGTCTGGGACCAAGACAATGTGGTCACGTTCAGTCCTGCTACCACTGAAACAATTGGGGGGGAGAGGTGATGGTAGGGGTGGGTTGCCATTGATTTCAGCGGGAGTAAGGTAGGGCATTTTATATGTCTAAAGTCAAAATGAAATAAGCTCTACCTGGCTCCAAATACTTCCCTGAAGGTAGCCAGCTTCATCAATCAACCGCAGTAACTCCTGGAAGCGACTGTCATAATATTCAAAACGGTCCCCAAATATGATGGAACAGATAATGTTGGAAACAGCATTGTTAATTTTAAAGTGAGGGTCAAAAGGCTGCCCTGGAAGAGAAAAGGGGAGAAATCAATGTTCTTCTGGCTTTCTTAGAATAGGGGAGGAAAGTTCTTGACAGAGATAAACTATTTGATGTGTGTGAAATCCATTAAGACCTGAATACATGCATATCTCACACACACATACATAGCCCTTGAGCAACCCTTGAGCCCTTCCTGCTTTGTCACCTACCTGAGTATTAAAAAACCATTCAACATGTAGATGGGAAGAGCTGCATTTTGATGCATGCAGCATATCAGAACTATTGGTTCAAGTCAGTTTTTGCTGTGTATAGACGTTTGTATTTTTTCACACAGGTTTCTGCCTCTGTTATAGTGTAAACAAGGTCTAAGTGTCTAAGGGCACTCGCCATGCTCAATCAGCTGAAAGGTGGGCATGTATTTGCATAGGCTTTGTATTTACATGAGTACTCAGCATAATTTAACTGTATATGGATAAGCCCACCTAGGTGCTAGGCATAATGGGAAGTGATTAATATGGCTGGTTTTGCATTACAACTCACTTTTGTGTTAATTGCAGGGTAATAACATGTTGTCCTTTTCTATGAACAAATGACTGAAGAACTGTTTAGCCTGTTCTGATGAAAAATTCACTCTCACCTAAACAGAGTTTAGAAGGGTGGTGGACAGATGCTCTAGCATTATAAGAGCAGCAGGGAGGGATTGAGGGGTCTCCTGCTGAGATGGTACTAGCTCTGACAAAGGCTGCCCTCAGCCCTGGGTTGATTATTTCTTTCCACTGTTAAAAGGTAGAATTAATTATTCCTTTTGGAGTCTTCTGTTTTGTTAAAGAAGCAGGGACATTGCTTTCGTGTCAGTAGAAATGAGCAGACAGCTGAAATTCACTAGGAGCTGAAATCACTAGAGAAATTGGCAAACCTTGACTGACTAGCAGAGAGGAGATAGTAGTGGTCACCGCCTGCAGATGGTGAGAGCCAGCAGATGGGGACTCAGCAAAACCAAGAAGTGTCAGAAGGCAGCCATAGAGAGGACCTGGTCAAGCCCATGACCAGCAAGGGCCTGTTAGAGTGGACTGGCTGATCCCCAAATGAGACATGGACACTGCAACTACAATGGTCAATACAGGGGAAAGCAAGAGTGGAGAAATGAAGAACATGTCCCATGTACTCTGGGGTAGGGTGAGTTCTGCTCACTGTGTTTATGAATTCTGCTTGCACCAATTTCCCAAGTCAGTGCTGTTTTGTTATTTTCCTCCTTTTTAAAAAAGGTTTACTTACTATACTCAGACTCTGTGCTTGCAAGGGTGAAAGTATTGCCTTTTAGGGTGCCCAGGGGATAGTGTGTGATTTCCCAGGTGATTGAGTGCAAGCTCGAACTGATTTGATATTGTAACATTGACAGGAACGCCTAAATATAGAATCTGGCCCTTTGTTGTTGCCTAGCAGAAGGGTTACAATAGTGTAGGGAGACACCAGCGTGCAGTGGCACTTTTAAAGATTAACAGATTTATTTATCTGTTAGTCTTTAAAAGTGCCACTGGACTCTGTTGTCTTTCTACAATAGACTAACACGGCTACCCCTTTGGAATAAATAGTGTAAGAAGGTTTTAAATTTATGTGATTATGAGCCACTTAAGATTAATGGTCATTAATCTTGGCAAGAACACTTTTGTGGGACAGCATGTAAATCTGTGAAGCTACCTGGACTCAAACATCACCGCTCAAACACATCTTTGTTATTTCATGTCCACGGTCAAAGAATAGATACAATTTTTGATAGAACAATGAAAGTGTCTTTGTCTTGAGTTCTCACCTTTTTCTTCCTCAATTGCGTCAGTGAGGTATCTGCTCTCCTCTTGTATTCGTTCTGCTAAGCTCCTCTTCCCCAGGCCAAAGTTTCTTAGAGTTGATAAAGCAAATCTTCTTTGTTGTTTCCAGCTATATCCATTAGAGAAGATTAATCCTGGAGTGAAAAATGACTCCCGATATATTTTAATGGGCATTAAAAGATTAGAAAACTTTAACACTCCTTTCTTTTTTCAGATTTAAGTGAGGGATGAATATCTTTTTACAGGACATTCTCTTTTGTTCTGTTCGCCACGCTCAACACAATTCTATCAGAGTACTTGGTCTACAGCACTGGTGAGGTCATGTCCAACATGGAAAGTTGTGCAGAGTTGAGGATGAAGGACACAGACCACAATGCCAATCAAGAATGAGTTTGGAAGATGCAATTTTGAGGGATTTAAGAAGCCTGAACCTGCTCCTGTGGACTGTTGCTGAAGGAGAACTTAAAAGGGACCATTCAGGATGGAAGTCCATTTCACACACCACCACAGCTACATGGCAGCGATGTGAATCTGCTGCTGCTGCTGTCGCCAGGGCTATGGCCATTGGAAGGTGAACATAAGAGGTCAATGAGACAACAGTTCATGTAAGTATTTGCTGTATTGAGGCAAGTTACTAAGGGCTAATCCTCAAAGGTATTTTGGTGCCTAACTCCCATTGATTTCACTAGGAGTTAGGCACCTAAACACAATGAGGATCTGGGCCTAAGTTGTTACCCCAGAGCAGACTTCAGTGAGACTGCTCATGTGCCTACGGGGAAGCCCACTTTTAACTGTTTGCAGGATCAGTGCCATAATTATTAAAAAAGTTACACCTGGCACACCTGAAGAAAAAGAAACTTACCAAATGAACCGAAGATGTCATAGGTAAGAGGAATTTGTGGGCGATCAACAAAATGTTCACCCTGATGGATAAGCACTTCCTTCACCATTTGGAATCCATTTACAATCACAAGGGTCAGGTTACCAAGCTGCAGGCTGAAAACGTTGCCATACTTTTCCACAAGCTGAGCGGGAAGGAAAACAGAGTATGTGGTTTAGTTCATATTTAATTTGTTCAATAACCAGAAAGAGAGCCCAGGGGATGACTTCTTACCTTATTTTACAATTATTATTAATTGTTTCTTTTACAGCAGCAACAGAAGGACCCAGCTGTTCAAGCACTGATTAAAAAGAAAGCCCTTGTTCCAAAAGAGCTCACAACAGGATATGACAACTGGAGGAAGCACATAAATGGGGAGGGGAATGAGGTAACAGTAAAATAAGCATATCTAAGGACAATGATTGCCTTGTGTCTTTTCTGAAGGGATGTCAAAATAAAACAGACCTACTGACAAATAACAGTTAAATCAACTCTAAGCTAAGTGGAGCAGCATCTTGCTAGCTGGTAGCATTACCGATTGCAGCTATGTTGCCCTTTAACAATTGGTCCTATGGTGAAGAAATCAAACATTCTGGTTTAAACAAGAACACTCTAGTTTTAACAGAGGCCCCGCCCTGCCTTCACCCACCTCTTGATAAACTATGGTAGCTTCTTCAGGCACTCAAGGGTTGTGACTAAAAGCTACAGAGAACAAAAGTTTCCACAGAGGCCCTTGCGAAAGAAACCATGATTCTAGTCCTTGAAAGGGGATGACTCTCACAAGTAATCTTCTAAATCCCCATTGGCTTCATGAATCACTTTCTAACCCTTATCAGTTCCCACTTAATCACATTCTGTCTCACAGGGCCAGGGACTTCCAAGAAGAGAACTGAAGCAAGATCGGGATTCCACAAGTACTGAAGAACATGCTGCCATAAAAGCCGGAGTGGGTAAATGTAGATTTAGAGGCTATGCCTACACTTGCAAGGTAGGGTGCCACTGCCCTGAACCCCAGCGTGCCCCGTCGCCAGTGCCCCGGGGGTGGCCGTCTGCAGGCCAGGGACCCACCTAGCTCAGGCCACTAGCACTGCCCCCCAACCCTCCTGCTCCTTGAACTCCTCCAAGTCCCCAATCCCCAAGCCCCTTCACTTCCCCGAACCCCCCAACCCCCACAGCTCCCACCCCCAAACCCCCTCACTCCCCCCTAACCCCCAATCCCCAGTTCCCCCATAAATAAAACCCATGTAAACTGTTATTTTGGGTCTTGTTCTTTTTATTGGTTTGGGGACGGGGGGGATGAGTGGGTGGGGGTCAGGCATGGGCAGGTGGGGGAGTTGAGGGTGCCAGGTAGCAGGCCACCCCTCAACCCTCCTCTGTGAGGAAGTGGTCTTTGAGTGCATCCTGGATGAGAACCGCTCGCCGCTGGGCTCGCTACGTCAGGGGCATGGCGTCAGGCTGCTCAAACTCACTGGCGAGGCATTGGGCTTTGGCCTCCCAGAAGTGGGGGACCTTTTCCCCACACAGCTCACACAGATTATGGAGCACACAGCAGGTGCTGACGGCCTCCGGGATGGTGTGCTCAGCAAGATGTAGGCACGACAGGAGGATCCTCCAGCGCGCCTTGAGCCGGCCGAAGGCACACTCGATGGTCAGGTGTCACCTGGTCAGCCATCGATTGAACAGCTCCATGCTGGCGCCCATGTTTCTGGTGTAGGGCTTCATGAGCCAGGGGATGGTGTCTGGGAGGAAGAAGGTGCCCGCCTGCATACAGTGGTACAGTCCAGAGTTCCTGAGCACACGGGCATCATCTGCCTTCCCCAGTCCGCCCATATAAATGTTTGTGAAAATCCCTCTGTGGTCCACAAGGCCTGCAGGACCACAGAGTTGTAGCTGTTGCGGTTCTGGTACTCCCTGGCCCAGTGGTCTGGTGCTCAGACGGGGATGTGGGTCCCATCCATGATGCACCCACAGTTGGGAAGTCGAGTGTGGCAAGGCCATCGAGGGTGTTCTGCAGGTTTCCTGGGGTGACGAGGCAGGCTAGCAGGACCCAGTTGATGGCTCTGCTGATCTGCAGGAGGGAAGCCCCCACGGTGGCCTTGCCAATCCCAAACTGGTGTGCAACGGAGAAGGAGGAGTCTGTAGTTGCCATCTTCCAGAGCGTGTTGGCCACTCCCTTGGTGACAGGGAGGGCGGGTCGGAAGTGGGTGTCCCTGCACTGAAGGACCAGGGTGAGCTCGCGGACCAGCTCCAGGAAGGTCTGCCTGCTCATGCAGAAGTTCCACAGCAACTGGTCGTCATCCCAGGTAATGAGGACGATGCGGTCCCACCAGTCGCTGCTGGTTTCCCTTACCCAGAGGTGACGGGACACGGGGGGCACTGTCAGCGCGGCAGCTTGCTGGGCCAGCATAGTGGTGCCGCTGCTGTCTGCCTCCATGCTGTCAGGGTCCAAGAAGACTGTGATCCACATGAAGAGAGCACTGGGCACTGCTAAGCAAATGTCCAGCACCATCCTGACAAGTTGCATGAACAGAGTGTGGTCCATGATCTCCTCATGCTGCATGCTGCCTGGTACAATGGAGGGTGCTGAGCTCACTTACTCTTTTATTGGGATTGGCTGAGAGATTGGGCCCTTCTCAGGCGCCATGTTGGCACACTTCCTATGATGCACCCCTCCTAAATCTACCTAGCAAGTGCCTGCATGGACGTGCTAGGTCGACTTAGGCTTCTGGTGTAGATGCGCTAAGTCGACTTAGTTAAGTCAACTTAACTGAGTCGACTTAGCATTTTTAGGTGTAGACATAGCCATAGATTTTAATGTTGGAAGGGACCAATATGACCATCTAGTCTGACCTCCTGCACAATGCAGGCCACAGAACCTCCTGCTCACTCCTGCAAAAGACATCTAACGTATGATTGAGTCACTGACGTCCCCAAATCATACTTTAAAGACTTCAAGGTACAAAGGAAACAGCAGCAAGTGACCCATGCCCCATGCTACAGGGGAAGGTGAAAAACCCCCAAGACTCCTGCCAATCTGCCCTGGGGGAAAATCCCCTCCTGACCCCAAAAATGGCGATCAGTTAATCCCCATGAATGTGGTCAAGACTCACCAGTCAAACACACAAAAAGAATTCTCTGCACCAACTCAGAACCCAGTCCATCTAACATCCCATCACAGGTCATTGGCATATTTACCACAAGTACTCAAAGATCAGTTAATTGCCAGATTAGGCTGTCCCATCATATCATCCCCTCCATAAATGTATCCAGCTCAGGTTTGAAGCCAGCTAGGTTCTGCCTCCCACTCACCTAGAAGGCTATTCTAGAACTTCACTCCTCTGATGGTTAGAAACCTGCGTCTAATTTCAAGTCTAAGCTTCCTGATGGCCAGTTCATATCCATTTGTTCTTGTGTCCACATTGGTGCTGAACTTAAATAATTTCTCTCTCTTCCTGATATCTATCACTCTGATGTATTTATAGAAAGAAATCATATCTCCACTCAGCCTTCTTTTGATTAGGCTAAACAAACTGAGCTCGTTGAGTCTCCTCTCAATAAGGCAGGTTTTCCACTGCATGGATCATCCTAGTAGCCCTTCTCCGCACCTGTTCCAGTTTGAATTCATCTTTCTTAAACATGGGGGTCCAGAACTGCACACAGTATTCCAGACCAGGTCTCCCCAGTACCTTGTATAAAGGTTCTAACACCTCCCTGTTTCTGCTGGCAATACCTCATCTGATGCATCCTAGGGACTGCATTAACTTTTTTCACGGCCACATCACATCGATGGGTCATAGTCATCCTGTGATCAACTAATACTCCCAGGTCCTTCTCTTCCTCTGTCAATTTCAGTTGATGCATTCAAAGCTTATAGCAAAAATTCCTGTTATTAGTTGCTAAATGCATGACCCTGCACTTAACCACTATTAAATTTCATTTTGTTTCTATTACTCCCATTTACAAGGTCAATCACATCTTCCTGTATGATATCCTGATCCTTCTCTGTGTTGGCAACACCTCCCAACTTTGTGTCATCTGCAAATTTTATTAGTATATTCTCACTTTTTTGTGCCAAGGTCAGTTACAAAAAAGGTTAAATAAAATTGGTCACAAGATTGATCCCCGAGGAACTCCACTAGTAACTTCCTTCAGCCTGACAGTTCACCTTTGTTGTGGACAGAATTGTTTCTACTTTGGTTGTGTTGAGTGATCAGAAAAAAAGCAGCCTCCAGTAGTTAGCAGGAAAACAAGTTTAGCTACCTCTCCATTTTAAGTTGACTTTGTTGTGAATCAGTCAGTGTGGGTGCGTCTACACTTGTAAATTAAGTCGACTTAAGCTTGCTTAAATCGACTTAATTTACTCTGCATCTACACTACACTTTCCTTAAGTCGACTTAAGCAGCTGCTTAAGTGTGGACGCTCTAGGTCGATTTTGTAGGGTCCCCTCAAAGTCAACTTAAAATTTAAGTGTAGACATGTTAAGTCAACTTAAATTCACAACTGTAGACATAGCCTGAGAGACACCATTTAAAATGTATTTTTATCAAAAACCTAATGCTATTGTTGATGCCCCTGGCTGCATCTGGGGTCGCGCACTGGGTAACTCGAGGGGGTGGAAGGCCATAGTGCCGATGAAGGCGCTTTGCTCCAGACTCAGAGGCAGCTGGGACACCATATAAGGATGTTCCCCGGTTTTCGGAAGCAAAGTAGATAACAAGCCTTGAAAGTACTAGTGGAAATCGGTCAAAGTTCGCTCTCTAAGAGAAGGGGGAGAGTACTTCCACCGTTTACAAGGAGAAAAGTATTGAAGTAAACAACCTGTCTATATAAGGGTCACTGCAACGGGGGTGGGGTGCGCATGATTTGAGATGTGCCTGTCTCCGTGTGCCTGCTTGAGATCTCAAATAAACCTTACAGTGCTTCTCCGCCCTGGGGTGGTTATTGGTGCTGCGCACTCCGGGCAACGAACCCCAAACTGTTGCTAGCCCCAGCCTGTCCTCGGGCATCCCACCTGCAACACTATGAGCAGTTTTTCCATAAAATAGTTTTCAAAAAGCTCCTTGACATACATATAACTTGAATGATATATTTCAAGGGTCCAAAAACTGGTGTGGTTTTAAAAATTCCAGTTTTTTAAAAACAACTTACTTTTTATGATCATTTAAATTTTTTTTTTCAACCTATGGTACATTGTGTACTTGATCAGAGACACTGCCAGCCACAAATAATCAAGCCTTGATTCATTGGTACATTGAGTCTAATTTAAGCTTTTCCCCAGACCTGGAGAATTCTACCTCTTGAGGATTTCTTTGCAGAGAGGAATCCACAGATGGGACATCTTGGTCCCTAACTGAGGGAAAAGGGTATGCCCAGAGCTTTCCCTGGGTTCTCTTGATCCTGGCCAACAGGCTGCTGGAATGGCCCCTTGAGGCTGTTAGTAGCTGGTACAGGAGCAGTCTACAGTAGTCTCTAATTTATCCCAGGGGCCAGGACAACCCCTAGGTCATGGCCATGCAGAGGTGCTGCCATAATGAGCTGCACCATACATTCTTGAGGCACAGCGAGGGCTGTTGCTGTGTGGAGGACAGCCTGAGACCCACTGCTTAGAAGAACCCTGCGGCAGGAGGCCTGGGATTTGGCAGGGGCATTTTGGTGGTGGCGGGGGGGCCCAGGATTCGAGTGCCCAGGATTTGGCGGCATTTTGGCAGTGGGGGGTGCTGGGCTTCAGCAGCATTTTGGCAGCGGGGGGGAGGTAGGTGGAGGGTGCTGGGCTTCAGCAGCATTTTGGCAGCGGGGGGTCCACACAGGCTGATTCACCCTGGCCCTCCCACCCCCAGAGCTGGCTATGGCCACAGCTGAGGATCTGACCAAACCTCTCTATCACACAGCAGTCCTTGGTAAAGCAGAACACTTATGGGTGCTCCCTCCCCCACTTACCTTCTGTACGGTGACATGGGGCTGTTTGACATCTATATGGAGTATGTGGCCCAGAAAGGGCAGGGCCAAAGGTCCTGGAGGGAAAGTCTTTGGCCGTCTCCTCTTCATGCAATCAGCAATAAGCAGGAACAAGCCCAGAAAGACCACCAGTGTCTGAAAGGGCATATTCTGCCAGAGCCCCATTAACACAGGGCCAGCCTGCAGTGACATCTTCCCCGGCCAGCTGCGCACCTGAGGCTGAAAGAATGAAGAATGACTGGGCTAGAAGGAAACCTGATAAAAGGAGCAGGCACAGCCCCCACCCACATGCTGCTGACACTGTAAGAGGACAAAGTTTGCAAACAAGGTCAGCACAACCGCAAACAGTTACACAAGAGATTCTGACATCAGAGTCTTAAGGCCCTATCCTGGTTCCTTTAACTCGTCACCAAAGATTTGTCAGATTTTTTCCTCCTTAATTATAATGTCTCAGAGCTCTTTTTTAAAATAGCACTTACAGCTCCCCTCTTTCCTTGTCCTAAACCAAAAGCCAGTAAAACCAGATTTTCTGCAACTCTGCTAGTCAGGAATGTAAGCCACCTTTTTACCATAGGTGTTAAATATTCCTAAAGCAGCTTCGTTTAATTGCAATTGGTGTGCGTGATGCCTGACATTCAGAGCCTGCTGCTGCAGTCTCTGAGCAACCAATGCTCGCTGTCCTGCGTGACAAGATTATTTTTGGCTCTCATCATCGGAGTATGGGGGTACTATGGGCACGTCTACACTGGCACCTTAGGTCGATCTAAGGATGCTTAAGTCAACCTACACAAAGCCGCATCCACGCTGGGCTTTTATTAAATCGACTTAAGCAGGTCAAGTATACTGCTGTGCTTTTGTATTCTGCCGTAGATGTACTGCACTGTATCCTCTGGCATACACGGCATTTTGCTGTATTTAAACATCCACCCCCCACTACAGAGTTTTAAATGGCTCCATAAGAATATTTACATAGAAACTGGAAGGGACCATGAGAAGTCATCATGTCCAGTCCCCTGCACTCATGGCAGGACCAAGTACTCTCTGAAACCATCCCTGACAGGTGTTTGTCTAACCTGCTTTTAAAAACTTCCAATGATGGAGATTCCACAACCTGCCTAGGCAACTTCTTCCATTGGTTAATCACCCTGCCAGTTAGGAATTTTTTCCTAATGTCCAACCTAGACCTCCCCTGTCGTAATTTAAGCCCATTGCTTCTGTAGCACAAGGGGAGTCCCACCTACTAAATATCAAAGCCCTGCTACAAACTGTGGAGGTGCGAGAGCTTCTCAAAAGAAGACATTTTTTTAAAAATGGACCCACGGGGCCAGAGGTGCAAAGAGGACACATGCTGTCTTCCATCTGAGTGCAGCATAGCTTTGCATATTCACACTATTTCTCTCTGTATAATACAGAGCCTTTACATGCACAGCTAGCCAAATGGTTGGGTATATGGCAACTGCATCACTTCTGGCCATGTAGGTATTTTTGTACATCCATATAACCTCTTTGGGGAAATGTGACACATTGTGGAGGCCACAGTGAATTCAGAGCTAAACTCAAGTGAGACGATCCATTGATTTCACAGATTACTCATGTGAGTAACTATTCAACAAAATCAATGAGAAGTTTAAAGATCTGACCCTAAATATATGGATTTTTAATTTTTTTCCTTTATCAACCATTTTTTCAAAAGAAAAAGATAAATAAATTCTTCTTTGCTATGGAATTTAATAAGAAAAATGTTTTCCTTTCTCTGGTAGAAGATACTCCATGGGCCTGATTTACTTATAGGGGAAAACTCACATATTTAAGTCTTTACAGGATCAAACCGTTAGCTGTCAAAACTTTTTCTGATTGTAATTGATTTTCTGTCCCATTTTGCATATGAACTTTGTCAGGAAGGAAAAGTTAGAGTAGTAGACTGGGTCCTTGTTTGAAACAGAAAACAAAAGAGACCATATTTGACATTATGAGCTCTGCTGTGTCCCCAAACAAATTCTGTACATGTATTGTAGGTAAGGTTGCTATCTGGATGGTTTTTAATCAGCCTGGGTGGTTTTTGTAGCGCCCTCTCTTTTTTTTATTAAAAGATTTAATGTGCCATTTGTTTTTTCATATTGTAGCGCTCTATAATTCACACCCCTGTAGTCCAGACTGTGGTGCTATGTTCGGATGAGGTAAGAGCGATGATCAAAACAATCTAAAAATACACACGCACATATGTGCGTATGTGTTTGTGAGAAATGTTTCTCTAAAACATTTTAGTAATAATTAGCTATACACAGCAATAGGACCCTTTCTATGAAGGAAGCAGGGAGAGTTGGCCAGCAGCTGGTTTTAATGTGTCTTGGAGGTGGGTAACATTCATCATAGGTCACAACTGGACTCACATGAAATTGAATGCATACAGTGAATACCAAGATCCAAAGGGGGAGCCGTGTTAGTCTAGTTCAGCAAAACAAACAAGGAATCCTGTGGCTCTTTTAAAGATTAACAAATTTATTTATCGCATGAACTTTCGTGGGAGAAAAGAAGTGGGATTTTCTCTCACGAAAGCTCATGCGATAAATAAATTTGTTAGTCTTTAAAAGTGCCACAGGACTCCTTGTTTGTTCTAGTGACTACCAAGAATATCCCTTAAAACTTCTGGAAAATCCAGATCACTTACATTTTCATTTGAGAAAAATGGTAATGTGATAACCACAAAGCCTTAATTAGAAATGAATTAGGGTTAAAATGGTCAGTTAAAAGTAAAACTCACAAAATCTCCACTTCTGAATAATAGATGCCATGATGTGATGTGCTGAGGACTCTCCTGAGGACTCTCCCTTGTGGCATAAATATGCAATTACATGATAATTGCTCAGCAGCCACAGCCAGATTATTGTATTTCTTGAGATTTATATTCAGTGGAAGTGTGAGGGACTTATGCTGTTATTTTCCCTGTTAACTAGAGGGTGTCTCATGCCAAAAGAAAATGGCTCTTATGAAAAGTAGAAAATCCTCATTAAAAATATTTGTGGTATCTATTTTCTAAACCTATAGCAAACAAAACAAAGTCATAAAAAACCCCATAAAAAGTCTTAAAATCATCAATATTTTGGCAATATGAATAAGCAAAACTGCTACAAGTTGCAATTCTACATTAATTATGGGGTTTTCCCCTAAATAATCAATTGTCTTTAATGATAGAGCCCTTAAGAGAGATAAAACTAGATAGACTCAAGGGATTTAAACATGTAACATTCACATCCATACAAGTTTTTTGCACCAGAGACAATGTCTTCTCTATGGGGCAAAATTACTTGTGGCATAAGGAGATGCAATTTCACTGTAGTCATAGGAGAGGTCGGGAGTTGTTTGGAGGCACTATTAAAGGAGGCAGTGTGATATACTGTATAATGCACTCATTTAGGACTCAGGAAACATGGGTTCTAGTTTTTTGCTCCGCCACTGACTTGCTGGGTGACCTTGGGTGAGTCACTTGCCCACTATATGCCTCAGTTTTTCCATCTGTAAAATGGGAACAACATAACACAACTTTGTAAAGAGCTTTGGACTCTACTGCTAAATAGCACACTGTAAAAGATTGGTATTATTATTATTAGGCCTCTGTACAAATGCGTTAGTCTGCTGAAGATGCCTCATGATGATCTTAGGGCATCCACGGTGGGGGAACAAGGCTATGCCTCCACTATTGGATGAAAACCTTGCTCCCAGAAGTTATGAAGGAAATGAAGTGAGTTGAAACGCAGAGTTTTATAACCCTACTGTGCACTTTTCCCATGCAAGTCATGATATGGCTCTAAAGTTGAATTTATTACCAGCTCCACAGCTAGTAAAGTTAAACATTGAATAATAATGCACACTCATTGTTGGAAACCCAGAAAGAAAAAGGGAGAATTGGCACCTGCTTCTGATTTTCTACTGCAAAGTCTGCAGACGGCTCTCCACTCCCACTTTCTTCCTCTACAACCATCATTTGCTCTTGATGACACATATAATATTCTTTTATAGGCTCTGGTGTTGAGTTCTTAGCCTTCTAAGAAGTGTCTTGTAGGCATGATTTTATTGGACACCCAAATCTCAAACTTACCATATCAATGCAAATTCACTGATTTCTTGCACCTATTATTTTTTCAGAGTGCATTTTATTATTTGAATAAATTCTCCTTAGTTAGACCATTGCAATCTTGTATTTTTACAATGAAGATCACCCAGATGGGAAGAATGACCCTGTTGTATAATTAAAGGGGGGGTGAATTAACAAAATTTGAAGATGATACAAAAGTAGTCAAGATTAAGTCCAAA
>ML685778.1:12323326-12379613 GCA_007922175.1 Pelusios castaneus | reverse complement strand
ATTTATTTATCGCATGAGCTTTCGTGGGAGAAAATCCCACTTCGTCATCAAAGAGTCTGACGAAGTGGGATTTTCCCCACGAAAGCTCATGCGATAAATAAATCTGTTAGTCTTTAAAAGTGCCACAGGACTCTGTTGTCTTTCTACAATAGACTAACACAGCTACCCCTTTAGTGTTAAGTGATTGAGTTCTAATCCATTAAGGGTTCATTCATATGGTAAATTTCCTGAAAAACTTGTCAATTGCCTTAGTTTCATCAGTGCTACCACCTTGGTGTTTGCCACGTTCTTTCGAAGATGAAAAACGCTTTGTAAGATATGGGGACTATTATTATTACAAACTATACTGATAGTCCCAAAAGAGCTCTAGACATCTTTATTTATACCTACATTATCAGTGTGGGTCTTTGAATCCATCCAGTGGTTGGAATATGGAAAGAAGTTATGAGTCTGTAACTACTTTTGAGCTAATACGGAACGGACAACCCCCCACTATGAGAAACTGAATAGAACATTATTTTTATCCTTTTTCCTTAGCTGAAGCTATGATGGCTCCCAGATGTCCTCTTCCCTGTATTCTATCCTCTCGTACATCCATTGAACTTTCTCCAGCATGAGAGATCTTTTCTTAAACCGTGAGGAGGGAATGTTCTCGGATGACATTATGGGAACTGCCCTCAAAAGCATTACCACTTAATGAAAACGTTGGAGATTATTCTTAGAGGAAAATTCTGGAAACTAGTTAACAGCCATCTTTTTAATGAAGACAGTAAAAAAAAGCTTGCACTGGAAGCTTGCGTGAGGAAGGAATTTTCCTTTTTGGCACAATATTGCCCAGTTAGTATTGCTCATTACAAGGATTTTTAGTTTTCCTCTAAAGCAACAAATAATGGCTACTGTCAAAGATAGAATGCTGGACCAGATAGCCGATTGGTCTGTCCTGGGATGACACTTCCTAGCGTCATCTGTTTTTAAAATATGATATTCACCTTTTCATGCAAAATCATTCCCTCTCACATTATCTCACCTGCAGAAAAAGGCAGAAAGGCTTCGCGCTTCCTAAACTGACCATTTTCCAGGAAATGCTCAGGATTAAATGTATCAGGAGTCTCCCACACATTCTTGTCGAACATAATGGATGTCAAACTGGGGATCAAAGAGGTACCCTGCAAAAAGGAGAAGAGGAAAATGGGAACTAAAACCACTTCAGTTGATTGTGTGCTGGAAGGTTACACATTGAGCCATTATGTTTTTAAAACTATTCTGTTACTTCTCTTAGACCTTATCTACACACACAGTGGAGGATGTTTAACTAAAAGTGTGTTTCTTTAACAATTGCCTATAAAAGAACATCCAGGAATATTAATCCAAATTCACTAAATATGTGAATATGAAGTAGACTAGTTAATTCACTTAAACCCCTATTCACTAATTCAGAATTAAAGAGGCTTTAATTCAGTTTAATAACAGTGTCCAAATAGGATTTAATACTGTTTAACTAATCCACTTGAAATTCACACCAATTAATTAATTCAGATTAATTTTCTTGGCTATCACTGAATTGAACAAATGCAACACCCGTTACAGGCACTTTTAGTCCATTTGAAATTTGGTTTACATTGGTTTGGTTTATGTCTATAAACTACAATTCTGCTAGTGCAGGTAACCCACTGTAAAGCATTTTAAAACTAATAAAAGTGTGGCCACACAGCAGTTTGTCTCAATTTAACTAAATCAGTTTTCAAACTTCTTTTAGTTAAACCAATGCAATTTCTGTGTGTACACAAGGTTTTAAACTAAAGCATGCTTCATTTGTTGCTATTTCTCTTTTTTTTAGTTAGATACAATTTCTACCACATAACAAGAATTCCCCACCCTCCACAAGGGAAATTATAGGGTGAATTATACAAACACTGAGTCAGTTCTCTCCATGAAGCAACCAATCATGTTACTGGGTGATGTAAGAATAACAGGCTGTGATATTTATAATAATAATGAGAGCTTAGTTTTTGCATGTGTATGCTGAAAACTAGCTTTTAATTAGTTCTATTTATTTATCCTAGCTGAGTTTTCTAAAACACTTAGGCCTAACATACCAAAACTTTACATCCTCTCACTATTGGCTCCCATGGTCCATGTGTCTCAGTTTCATATAATTATAATTCATAGAATTACCCAATTTTTTTTCTTAACACCAAAACTGAAGCCTGTGTAGTGCAAAGAAAAATCTAGGAATTAAATATATATTTTAATTTTAGTAATATGAAAACTAAGCCCTTTTTACAGTTTTTTTTCCTCCACAAAAGTTACCTTGAGAGAGAACTTGTATAGACTTTAACAGAAAATTATAATCTTTTGATGGAATTTTAGATTCAACTTATATAATGGAATAGAGAATGTTTTTATAAAAAGCCATGAAAATGATACCAATCTCTATTAAAGTCTTTTCATTTTTAGTTAAATTTGTATAGTACTTTGTTAACTTGCTATTGGCTCCTATGGGTTTCACCCCTTTTAAGTTATCTGAGACTTTACCATAAAGGAATTAAAAGCTAGATCATCTAACATCAAACCAATGACAGGCAAAAGGAAAGGTTGGTTTCCTTTCAGTTTACTTTTGGCACATAGAATCCTGCCAGTGTAGTATCAGCGGTTGCCATTCTGGGCACATTTATAGGTACCACATTGCCCATCCTTTGTACTTCATTGAGGACTGCACTGGTATATGGCATATTCTCTTTGTCATCCATCATCGGTTGCCGAGACTGTCCGATCACTGTGTCAATTTCTTTTTGCACTCTCTCTGAAAAGAAGTCAAGAGCCACGTTAACAGTTGGATCAAGAAGGAGGAGCAGGTTTCTATTTAAAGAGCTTTGACTTGTTCAGTTTCTCAACTGCATTTTTATTTGTATAGAGCTTTGAGTGACAGGAGCCTCCTTCCAAATCCTGGATGTAAATGCTGTGCTTAGTCACCAAAAAGGACAGAATGGGAAGTAGCCAGGCAAGGCTGCCTCCCATTACCTTGCTAACCTGCCTTGATCTTGCCTGTAAGAGGGTAACTCTGGATATCAAATGGTGGAGGGTAGTTCAGAACCTGACTCAAAGTCCATTGAAGTCCATTAGAATCTTTCCCTGACTTTAATGGATTTTGGGTCAGGCCTTCATTTTTCTTGGCTGCTCTCTCATTAGGATGTCTGCTAAGGCTGTCAATAAAAGGGCCAATTAATAATAATCTACCACATATTTATCGAACTTTCAATGTCAAGATTTCAGCATGCCTTGCAATATTAATTAATTAATCATCACAACACCCCTGCGAGGTAGCTAAGAATAATTATTCCCATTTTACAGCTAGGGTAACTGATACACAGAGTGGTGAAGTGAGTTGTCCAAGGTCAAACATGAAGTTGGTGGCAAAGCCAAGAAGTCAGTTCACTGGAGTCCCTGTTGTGGATTTAGCACTACACAGTCCTTTCTCCCGTGGTTACAGTGGTCGTTCTGCTGACACCTATTCACTTGGAACTGCATAGACACCACTGGCATGAGAATTCACAGTGCCAAAGCTCAGATTTAGCCAGTACAATAAGCCTTAATTTTTGTTTTTATTGCTGTTCTCAGGAAAGAGAAAAAGCCAATCTTTCAGCTACTGGGGTTCACTGAGGAATTTAAGGACAGAATATGAACTCGCCAAAATCAGTGGCAAGACGTCCATGGTTTCATGGTCTTTGGGTCAGGCCTCTAGCAAATAAAGTGAAAGTGAAAAGGACAAATGTACCTTGAATTTTGGGATATGCTGCCATGTAGAGTAGGGCCCAGCGTATGGTTGTGGCAGCTGTTTCGGTTCCAGTTAAAAACAGATCCAGTGTACAACACAGTAGATTTTCCTCATTGAAACAAGAGATGGAATCATCCTTAGACTTTAAAAAAAGGAAGTGGCAATATATAGACATTAGTTATACATGGCAAAACCCCATCTCTAGAGCATGGATGTGCATGACTGTGCTTTTCAAATTATCCTCCCAAAAGAAAAACCTACAGCGTCACTACATTAATGTTAAAATTAATAGAAGCTGTTTGTCTAAATCTACTGCCCTGCCTTGGAAATCTCAGTCTTGGCTTTTTCATATCCCCCCTTTTCAGATGATCCTCTCCTCCCCGAGTAGAGACTATGTGACAGAAAGATGGCAGCCTGCCTTCTGAGGGCAGCTTTCCACGCCCCAGTGCAGGAAATGCATCAAGAGTAGAAACATAGCAAGAAGCACTGCAATGATTCGGTTCAGTTCTGTGACCCATACAGCTGACCAGGAAGGTTCCTGTAACTTGGGCCCTCACAACTGTTTAAACTACTCCAGAGGCCTTTATGTCCCATACAGTAGGAGGGGGCAAGTGTGACTTAAATCCACCTTAACATGCCCCTGTTCCCCCCACATCCCATCTTCTTTGGGCTGAAATCTTGTAAATCATAGTCAGGTTAGAAAACAATATTTAACTGTCTGATCAAGTGGGATTCTACCCAGAAAAGCTCATGCGATAAATACTTTCGTTCATCTTTGAAAGTGCCACAGGACTCCTTGTTTGTATTCAGCTAAAAAGTCCTGTTGATGTCATGGATATGACTTATGTCCAGGGCTGGACCTCTGATTTTTGTTAATTAATTTGTAGCTCCTTAAATCCCCTCAACTGCCTTGAAACTCCCACCCTAAGCATTTGCAGCATGTCAGAGGAGTCACTTTTGGCAAATCAAGGATTTCGTCCTTTTAATGATAAATTTCATGAAAAAATTTGCACTGGAGAATTCTCTGGGTGCATCTACACTGGCAACTTAGTTTGACTTAAGGATGCATAAGTCGACCTACACAAAGTCGCATCCACACAGGGCTTTTAATAAGTCGACTTAAGCGCTTCCTTAAGTCAACTTATTAACAGCTTAAGTCACCTTAATAACACCACCACTGAAGGCCGACTTAAGCCTTAAGTCAACCTTATTAAGTTGACTTAAGGCCAGTGTGGACGGCTAGGTCTACTGTTAAGTCGATTTAACAAGGCCGACTTTAAGTCGACTTAAAGTCGACCTTGTTAAGTCTACTTAACCGAGTCGACTTAACTTTACAAGTGTAGAGATAGCCATAGACACTAAAGTAAGTGACCTTCCAAGTGCTGTAAAGCAGCATGCTATACATAAACTGATCTTTCTCCTCATTTTAAGTACTCGTCAATGAAAAATAACCAGTGAGCACGGGGCAATTTGGAAAGGCAAAATCTGAATGATATACACAGCTCCAGATAGACCCTAGCTGCTCAGACAAACTAAGTTCTTAGTCTCATCTATTGATTTCTTTCTGTTACACAGTAAATTGTTGGTCCTCATTGTCCTCTTACCTTTTTTATTTCCTTCAGATAGCAGTCAATGAAATCTCGGGTTTCAGATGGATTCAAATCCTCTTTGTGCTTTGCAATCACTCCATTCACAAAACATTTAAGTTTCTCCCAATGTTTGAAAATTTTATTATGAGGTCCTGGGACCCACCTCATTAGCAATGGGAAAGCATTATACAGCTGTTAAGATGTAAAGAAGAAAGGGGCAAATTAATCTATCTTAGATCAAGAATTAAAACTATTACAGCTTAACACACCCAGTGCAATTTAGTATCTTGATTCTTCAAACACGTATACCAGCATACATGAGGAATTACTCCACTGAAGTCAATGGTGTTACATTGGTGAGAAACTAGTGTGAGTGGTGAATCAGGCCCACTGTTTTCTGATAATAAAAGTCGGTTTAGTAAAGTCAGTAAAGTCCCTTATTGTGAAGTGAAAGCTTAAAAAACCCAATGGGAGTCTCATCCCATTTACACTACCGTGGTATGGACCCAGAATAACTCAATTGACTGTGGAGTTCTTCAGATATAACTGAGATCAACGTCTGACCCGTGATATGCAGAACTGCAAAATATATTCACAGTAAAATTCCAGATCGGTCAATATTGGTCAGATTTGATTATAAACCTGGAAACTAATGACAAAGAAAGAAAGAAAGAAAGAAAGAAAGAAAGAAAGAAAGAAAGAAAGAAAGAAAGAAAGAAAGAAAGAAAGGGCTAGTTCTTCTATAGTGCTTTTTCCTCAATAGATCTCAATCATAATCTTAAATGTATTTATCGCCACAACCCCCCTGCGAGGTAGGTAAGTATTGTTATCCTCACTGAGTTGAGAAATATGGTTCAAGAATAAAACCAGTTGAAAACTGGAGGGGGGGGGGGGAAATCAGCAGAAAATTTTAAGAATAATTTTATCCATTTTCCATAGAAATTTAGACGTTTGTGCAATTTACCAGACACGTCTATTGACAAACCTTTTAAATGAACCTGACTTGATACAGAATTTGCATCATGACCAGACAGAATTTGTGTTTTCATGTGGCTCAGATGTGAAAGAACATCATATTTGGGTGATTTCGTTGTCTTTCTTTTGTAGCCCCCCACACCACATTATCAAAGTATTGGGTATTATGTAAAAACAATTAAGGAAACGATGCTCATGAGAAAGAATACATGGTGATTTCCCATACACCATTATACATTTTTACACAGGAAAAGTCAGACTCGCCTCACTTGATTCTGCTCTCAGTTTAAGTACTTTAGTTTTCAGATGTTTGAAGTAAAAAACCTAACCAGATTTACCTGGCCCCACATACTTCCTATGAGTAGTAATGTCTCAGCAAGCAAATGCAGTAATTCCTGAAATTGACTGCTGTGGTATTCAAAGCGGTCTCCAAAAGTGATGGAACAGATAATATTTGAAACAGCACTATTAATTTTATAATGAGGATCAAATGGTTGCCCTGGAAGAGAAAATATAGGGACCGTGTCAGTTTAAAACTATTCCTTACCAATGTAATAATACTACCGTTGATTCCGAAAACTGAAATATTAAAACCAGTTTACTTTTCACCACTTATACTGCTGTGCTTTTGTGCTATGTTCAGTGTGGCAAATGAATAGGGACTCCTAGACTAGGCACCAGGGTACGTCTACACTGGAGGCTCTGTTAAGTTGACTTAGAGAGTCCACACTGAACACTTCAGTCGACTGCCAGCGTCCACACTGGCAGGTGCTAGGTCGATGGAGGAGTGGTGCATTGTGGGTAGCTGTTCCACATTGCACCGGGGCCTGGAGGCCAATTAGGTAGACTTAAGGGCACTCCCATCCACACTGGCTTAAGTTGACCTTCAGAGGTGGTGTTATTATGTCGACTTAAGGAAGCGCTTAAGACGACTTAATAAGCACCCAATGTGGACGTGGCGGTCTGTAGGTTGACTTAACCATCCTTAAGTCAACCTAAGGCTCCAGTGTGGATGTACCACAGGAGATCTGAGTTCTATTTCCAATTCTATTATTTGACAATATAATATATAGAAGTCGTGTGCTTTTCTAAAATAAGGAATACATCTTGCATTGTATCTGCTGGTCTGTTACTTACCCAAATACTATTGAAACCTCATACGTTTACTTTCCCAATACACAGGAAACATATTTTTTTAGCAGTGCCTAGCCCAAAGAAGCCTTTACCCTTGATTGGGGTTTCTAGGTACTCTCATAATAAAAATAAAATAATAGAGAATCATTGTCTAAGGGCAGGTTATTGCCTAATTGTCCATTATCACCCTCTTTGCACTTCCATCAGAAGCATCTTGTACTGATCATGTTTGAAGATAGGCTACCAGAGTGGATGGAGCCCTGGTCTAGTTAATATGGCAATTCCTATTTTCCCGTGTATATCCAGTGGTGCCATCAGGGTGCATATATTTATGTGTCACAACTATCCCAGGTGATTCAAGCCTAGGTTCTCCAAAGACCATGGAGAAGGTTGGTGTATGGGGCTCATTAAGATATCTGTGATTGCCCTGAGAAAAGCATAGCTAAAATCTCAGGACAAAATAATATACATTTATTTCTTACCCTTCTCTTCCTCTATTGCTTCAGCAAGATATCTGCTCTCTTCCTGTATTCGTTCTTCAAAGCTTACGCTGATACTTTTCAGGGCTGATAAAACAAATTTTCTTTGTTGCCTCCAGATATGTCCATTTGATGATATCAGCCCTGCATTGAAAAAACATGACATGCTTTGCTGTGTGTAGGAAACTGTTTAAAAATGATCTCTAGATTAGAAAAAAAACAAACTTATTTTTAAATTACAATTGTGCATGGGATTTAAAACCCCAAAGCAATCAGCTTACATTCAGGAGCTAGCTTTACAGATTTGCTTTAATCTGCTTTATGTCCTTTTCTGCCGGGCTTTGTGAATAAAAAGGGTTAGCACATGGAGTTAATATTAGTACTGTCGCAGTGTTGGGAGGCTTGCATGTGGGGTGTGATTTTCTTACTAAGGTTCAGCTGTGATGCTGCATTCAGCTGGAGGAAAGAAAAATGTTAGGGGAATAAAAAAGAGTCACAGAGGCTGATCTACACAGAGAACTTAAATCCATAGCGCTAAGGCTATAAGGGGTGTGAAAAACCCACACTCTTGAGAGATGACCTTTAGCTCATCTAGCCTGACCTTCTGTATATCACAGGCCACCGACACTACCTAACAACTGAAATGAGACCACAGCATCACAGTACTCAAGAGACTCAACAATTTTGTGCTACAGGCGGACAATAGGAGGAACTGAAGGGGCCAGTGCTCAAGGCTCCTCCACATAATTCTGGCAAGCGCCTCACACCCACATGCTGTAGATGAAAACCCAGGATCACTGCCAATTCCTTCTCCATCCCACATATGGCAATCAGTTAGATTCTGAGCACGTGAGCCAGAACCAGTTGCCAAGCCCCTGAGAGAAAGAAAACTCGCTGCTGCCTCAGAGCCAGGGCCCAGGCTCTATCCAATGTTCCATCTTATTGTAAATCTCTTTAAATGAGTTCGGCCCCTTGCCTTTCCTTAGCACCTTTCATCTAAATAGATCTCCAGGTCTAAACAGACTCTGGAACATTTGGTCCTAGTGCTGAAGTGATTATAAGGAACTGATTGCACCAGCCTTACTCACAATGAGTAATTGTGTGAGCAGACCTATTAACCTCAGTGGACTCCTCCTGTGAGTACCACTCAGCATATTTATAGGCAGCAGAATCAGACACCCAGTTTTTACTCTGACAGACTTCCGTTATCTTGAGTGGTACCTGTGTGTATACTTCTCACAGGCTGATCAAGAACATTAACATTACTGTGTTTATTACTGAGCATTGAACAAGAGAGAAGGATGGATGGGAAGGCCTATGACTAATGGCTCACATAAGTGCTCAAAATGTAACAACCCCCTCCGTTTACATTTATTATTTTACTCTTCTTTTTTTGTTAGAACATAAGAACGGCCATAAGAACCAATGGTCCACGTAGTCCAGTATCCTGTCTTCCAACAATGGCTAATACTAATTCTTCAGAGGGAAAGAGTAGAACAGGTACTCCTCAAGTGACCCAGCCTGTCAGCCATTCTCAAACAGCAACCCTTGTCCATCCTGGCTAATATCCATTGATGGACCTATCCTCCACGGACTTATCTAGTTCTCTTTGGAATCCCATTATAGTCTTGGTCTTCACAACATTCTCTGTCAAGAAGTTCCATTATATTCTCTCATTCTATAGTTTTCCTTCTACTTCTTCACATTAGTAGGCAGCCTAAGGAAGAAAATAATCTTTCCATGTCAGTGGACATTTACCTCAGTAAGGACTAAGTATAAATTAATTTTGAATTTGGCACGATATACACAGGATCACTTTGCCAAATTCTGAAGCGCACCCACCTCTGATGTGAAATACAGCAGATGTTTTACAGTTCACACTAACCCAACAGAATGATTTGCAAATGAGTGATAGTATTAATAGCTAGATAATTGTACCCATCTGACACCACATGGGGGAAACATGTAGGCATTTAGGTGTACATTTTCTGTGCAAGTATAGTTAACAGGGAGTTTCCATTGTCAGGTTTTAGTGATAGTATAGTACACAGGCACAGGCTTTAGTGAGCGTACAGTATCTTTCGCCTACATACCTATAACTGTTATTGATAGAACAGTACTCAGTCTATGAATCTAACTCTTTTTATTATGCTTATTGCTGAGGGTGTCTGACAAATTTGAAGGTCACCAAGGTAGGTGAGGTAATATCTTTGTATTGGACCATCTTCTGTTGGTGAGAGACAAGCTTTCGAGCTTACACAGAGCTCTTCTTCTAATTTACAGAGCTCTATGAAAGTTTGAAAGCTTGTCTCTCACCAACAGAAGTTGGTCCAGTAATTATATTATTTCTCCCACCTTGTGTTTCTAATCTCCTGAGATCAATACAGCTACACCGAAACTGCAAAGTTTTTAAGATCAATGTTTTCAAACCTCATTGCCTAAGGTTAAGGTCCTAAATCCACGTAGGCACTTAAACAGAAGTGGCCAATGGTCCAAAGCACTAATAGCTCAGCAGAGATCCAAAGGTCCAAAACAAGTGGCTAAGAATCTTTGGAAATCAGTCCGCTTCTCTTTAGGTACCGCCATGGATTGAGGATCCTAACCTCAGCCAACTGAAGTTTGAAAATTTTGGCCTAAAAAGATCTCTTTGTCTCTTCCCCATTGCTAGTTCCTATTTTCCAGGTCATTCAGTTTTAGGCAATTGATTCAGGTTCAGAAATATCAAACCAGCAGTAAATTATGTAACTAGCCTAGGTTCAGATGTTTAAAGGTATTTTAAGTACGTTAAAAAAAAATCTGGGCCCTATTCAGCAAAAGTGCTTTATATTTTATGATGTTTACACTCCATAGTATCTCACATTTTAAATTCACTTAAACAAGTCAGAACAATCCTGTCCCCCAATCTTGAGAGAGAGAGTATGTGTGTGTAAAATTATATTTCCCCTATGAGATTTAGAAACACAAGAACAATTCCAGCTCTCCTATGCATCTGTGCATCCCAGTTAAAACAGCTGGGATTATAGCCCAGGGCAGAATTCAGCCTATGTTTATTTTTTTAAAATTTGTCAAGATGTTGATCAGGTGAAGTACCGAACAATGACAGCTCCATCAAGGCAACTCACCTAAGCCTTTAAAAATTTCACGGAGAAGTGGTATATGTGGTCGATCTGAAAATACTTCAGCTTGGTGGACAAGAGCTTCCTTCACTAGTTGGTATCCGTTGACCACCACAAAGGTCAGATTTCCAAACTGCACACTGAAAATGTTGCCATATTGGTCGACAAGCTGAAAAAAAATTCCTCAAATTTAGTTCTCTTCTGTGTCAAACTAACAACCAGAAGGACAGAGATAGTACAAACATACTAGCAAGATATAGTGTAGGAGAGACTTTTTAGCAATCTGATCATGGGCATCGCCTAAAGCTTTGTTCAGTATGACTTGAATGTGACTTGTATACACGGGGACATTCCAGCCATCATGCTGTAAATGATTTTCATAGAATGTTAAATAATGTATGAGACCACTGTTAGACCTAAGTTCTGATTAAAAAAAAAAAGATGAGCCATTATAATGGAGTTTCTCATATTCTCTACATCCCGCGGCCGGGCCCCCCCCCCCCCCATTTACATGTGTGGAATTAATCCTAGGTGGTTAGAATTCTAATATTGCATATTGGCCTGGATTTTCCATGGAACACTCCCTTAGCAATGTGTGCATATAGTATCTGTATGGACAGAGTTTTAGGGCTTCTCAGTTGGGGCACCTGCCACCAGCAATAAGAGTCAGGTTGTATTCGCTCAATGTTTAGGTCAGCTCTTATCTTCCTAAACAGATTAACACACCCCTAACTAAACATTAGCTTTTGGTGCCATATGTTCTCTTTTTCGAGGAATGGAAGCAATCATTATCATATAGGATCAGGAAAGTTTTCTCCATCAGATTATAATGGTTTTAAGTGGCAAGAAAAGCGTAAAAGTTTTGCTAGTGCTCTTGAAGCTTTGCTCAAAAGGGACGTCTTTGTTATATGTATGTTCCTTCTCCAGTCCAACAAAACGAGTTATAAAAGGACTCCTGTGTAACAAGCATAATTGTTATTTTGATTAGTAAAACCTACCGGGCACATCACACTCTCAATGGCTGCGACTACACTGGTAAATTAAGTCGACTTAAGCTTGGCTTAAATCGACTTAATTTGCCTTGCGTCTACACTACACTTTGCTTAAGTCGACTTAAGCAAAATAAAGTCGACTTAATGAAAATTAAGTCGACTTTATTAAACTACCTTTCTACTTGACCTAAGGCTTAATTCGACTTTTTAAAGTCGAATTAAGCCAGTGTAGCCTTGGGGGTAGCCCTAAGTCGATTTAGGGCTACCCCAGGGCTACACCAATGCCCTCCCTGCCAGGGGGGACACAGGGGGAGCCTGGCATGCCCCCCAAAGGGCAGGGCATGTGGGCAGGGTGTGACATTGTCTGGATTTAGGGAAGCATTTATAATGTTATTTTCTATGGATATCTCATAAATGCTATAATCCATAGGAACTATGTCATGTTTGGAATCAATAGAAAGGTAGTAATTTGCTGGGAATGATTATATAGTTTATGTCTAGGAATTCTATTTTGATTAGAAGTTAGGAATTTGCTGTTATATCCATACTTTAACTTGTGTCATTCTGGAGGAATGCCTTAGACAGGAGGGTGTGAACAACCATTGTCTCCTTAATGTTAAGAATCTGCCAGATGATATGGTCCCAGGGAGTAAACTGATGAGCCATTAAGGACACAATGTCCTTAATGGCTCATCAGGATAATCCCTGGGACCATTCTACCTGGAAAATTCCTAAACATTAAGGACACAGTGGTTGTTCACACCCTCCCATCTAAGGCATTCCTCCAGAATGACACAAGTTAAAGTATGGATATAACAGCAAATTCTTAACTTCTAATCAAAATAGAATTCCTAGACATAAACTATATAATCATTTCCAGCAAATTACTACCTTTCTATTGATACCAAACATGACATAGTTCCTACGGATTATAGAGCATTTATGAGATATCCATTGAAAATAATATCATAAATGCTTCCCTAAATCCAGACAGCATCACACACAGGGCTCTGCCCTGTCAGGGTCCCTGTCCCCCTTTGCACACAAGGGGTGCCCCCCCCTGCCGCCGCGGACCTGCCCAAGGTCCCCCTAGCCCCACAAAGTCGACCTAGAGCATCCAGTGTGGATGCTCTAGGTCAACTTTGTAAGTTTCCCTTTAAGTCGACTTTAATTCTAAGTGTAGACACACTAAGTCAACTTAACTACCGTAAGTGCAAGCGTAGACATAGCCAATAAGTGTCTCCCAAGGCTTCACTCAGGAGGAATGGGAGCCTGTAAGAAACCACCCAAGCTGGATGCAACACAAGAGAAGATGTGTTTTAAAGCAAAGCCAGGCACCAGAGGAATGTTACTTTGCCCAACAGTTATAATGGCGGTTAGGACTGCTTGCTCCAGTTTTTGGGGGGAAGAGCCTCAGCAGGTGTTAATTATTATAGCTCCACTGACAGTCAGGACTTCCAGATGCTATTCCTTGCTCTGTCACTGATTCTCTGTGTGACCCTAAGCAAGTCACATGGGCACTTAACCTCATTGTGCCTTAGTTTTTCCATCTGTAAAATAGATCAAATGGGGCAAATTTTGGACTCCTGAACAAAGGCAAAGTCAGTGGACAAAGGACCTTCATAAATCTGCATAGTTGTGAATGATGCACCAATTAGCTATCATCCTGTCCCCAACTTGTCTCAGCCCATCTCATGGAGCGAGCTGTCTGTTTGATTTAGGTCCCTTCTGCACTCAGGGACGTCCAATAACAGTTACCTACAGCACAAGGCTGTTGTATGGCTTACTGTTTGTAAAGCACTTCCAAGGGGTGGCCACAGCCCTCGCTATGTACTTGCAAAGTATTAATACGCTACATCTCATTCGAGCTCTTACCTTCTGCAGAGCGAGGTGGATGGGCTGTTTAAAATCCTCAATGGTGCCAACGAAAGGAAAAAGTCGTGGTCCAGGAGGAAAATTTTTGGGGCGTCTCTTTTTCACGTGATCAGCAATCAAAAGAAACATGAAGAGAATGAGGAGGAGAGTCTGAACAGTCAGTTTTTCCCAAAGGGAAGTTAAAATGGGCCAAACGTGCAGTTGCATCTTCTTGATGGGCAAAGTACAGCTTTTCTATTCCAAAAGAGACCTGGGCTCTGACCCGTGGCTAGTCCTGCTTAGATGGGAGGTAGAGGCAGGTGAGGAAAACTGGCTAAGAGGCCAGTCAGACGTGCTGCTTTACTCTGTTGCTCGAACGCTCACAAATAAGCTGGTTTAAACACTGTCAGAGCAAAGCCAATCCTGCTCATTCAACTAAGCAGAAGCAGTCTGACAAGCTGATTAGCTTTACCCTGCTGATAGGTCCCTCAGCTTTCTTGCAGGAAAACCATTCCCCTCCCTGCCTTTAACTAACAGTGAGCTCCTTTATACAGATATCTAACTGGGATCATTAGCATTACAAACATTTTAGGTTACAGTATAAGCAGCTTACATTACTACTTACACATGGAGGGAGTTATATAATTTAAAAACTGTAAGGCAGTTGAGGTGATGGGCACCATACAAATACCCAAGGTCTGATCCTCTTAAGTGCTGATCACTGTTTATGAGGAGCGGTCCCACTGAAGTCTGGGCCGCGCAGTGAAGTCAAAAGGTCAGTCTGAGGAAGGCCTACACAAGCAGGCCCCCAGATCCCAACCCTACAAGGTGCTAGGTGGAATAAACTTCAGTAGAACACAGCACCCTAAACAAGGTGCTGAGCACCAGCGACTTCTACAGAAGTTGAGATGGCTCAGCATCTCACCTGATTGGGATTGGTGCACCTAAATCTCATAGGTCTTTGGCATATCTGACCCCCCACCCCCCCCCTTAATACACCTCCATACTCTCCAGGGTGAGTAGCAGGATGGAACAGCAGGGAATTAGCTTTTCTCTTATTGGCTAAATTTTAACCAACATTCATGTTGAAATTCTTTAAGAAGTTTTTCATTTACCAAAACACAATTTGTGGTCAAATGAAAAACCCAGTTATGATTTTAAAAATGAGTTTGATAAAAATTTGGAGGCGCAAGTATAATGCAAAGTTTCATGAACTATGGACAACGTTGCTAATATTAACTATTTTAGTGACAATTTTAATCTAAGAAAAAAGGTCCTTTTTTCTAGGAAAAAGCTTCTTGCACTTTTTCCCACCTGGCTCTAGCCTTTTCCATGTCTAAATTCTGCTGCTGTTGCTGTAGTTGGAGGAGGGTATATGTGGCAATTTTAGACGTATATGTGATGAGCTACGTTAGTAATTGTAAGGAACATTAATGCTTTTTTTTTTTTTGAGCTGCCACCTGATTGGAGCCCGGTATGCCCTACCCCCTGTAAGCCACAGTACAATTGCCAAATGGGCCTTTGATGGGTACATTAGTCCCTCCCACCCTCATGCAGTTTCTGTGACATTTAGGTTTGATGGTTTGTACCTAAATATCACCTAGCACTATCCTTGGCTGTGAGATGGTCCAATCCTACCTCCATCTGAGTAAGGAGTATGGGGCCCTTAATCCTGACATTATGGATATGACTCTCTTGGTATAGCTGTCTGCCTGCCTACCATGCGTCATTGTCTTGAAAGACAAAATGATGATAAACCACCAACTTGCCTCATTATTCTGGACAACTAGTTTCGCTCCTCTATTGTTGGATCTATGTGATATGTCAACATGGCCATAGAATCCCTACCGCTGCAGGACTCTGTGGCTGCTGTGACCTGAGATGTGTGTGAAGCTGAGGTGCAAAACATGTTCTGTTGTGTGGCTGCCTGAGCATCAGCCGAAGAAGGTGTCCTATGAGGCATGTTATTTTCTACATCAGGAGTCCATTTGCTTGCACTTACCTGTGCCCTGTCAGTCAGAAATGTCTTGTCTCTGGCTTTGCTTGTCAAAAAGCGTCTCTTCATTTGGGGCTTAATTAGCCTGCCAGGGTTATTATCTGTTATGAATTTTGAAGGGTTGTTACAATTTCCCCATTGAGGTCCCATTCTCATAAACCAGAGCACGGCAGTGTTGAATTGTGAGGACGGTTTCTGACATCAACACAATGCATGGCAGTGTGATCACTTTTTGTATAACGCCACATTTTTACTGCCCAGCAATATATACAATAGCTACTTAACTTTGATACTTATATGGCCCCCATTAGCATAGCGTCTGAGCACCTCACATTCGTTAATTCTCACATCTCCCTGTTGGGGGGGGGGGAAGGAGAATATTATCCCCATTTTACAGATGTGGAACTGAGGTGAAGAGAGATGAACAGATTTGCCAAAGGGCAAATAGGACATCTGTGACAGACCAAGGAATTGAACCCAGGTCTCCCACCTGCACGCTAAGCACTGGGGACTCTGTCCTCTAAGTGCTGATCCAGCGTATGCAACTTTTTGACCATGCTAGCTGGGCTTGTAGATGTAAGTGTGGAGGAACCATAAAGAATAAGAGTATTGCACGGACAAACACAGCTGCTCATACACTAAGGCATCTTGAACAACCAACAGACAGAAATTGGCCCATATGCTTTCTACCTTCTTCCCTGGCTAGATGTCTAACTATTTGCAGAAGGTTTTGAAACATTCTGTTAAAAATGTAATTGCCATTTGTTTTTTGAGATCTAGTATCCAGCTATCTTTTCTGGGAAATGAAATTCAATAAGGTAATAACAGAATGTAGTTCAACTGTTACTGTATTTTAAGACCATTATTTAAGTGACAGAATTTCTTAATGATTAGAAACATATGTAGGGAAATAACTTGATATTGAAAATGAGTGGATACGATTTTTGTTCCAAACCAGTTTTATTGAATCAAATAGCAACATATTAACCATTGCAATTCACTTTTCAAACCTTCCCAGGTCAGTGATATGACATGACATACAGTTTGAGTCAGATAGCCACAAGTCTGTGGGGCTCAATCCTTAGATGATGTAAATTAGCATAGTTTCAGTGAATTTAAGAGAACCACACACTGATTTGCACCAGCTGAGCCTCTCACTCTTATTTCCTCTCTGCACTTGAGGCCCAGATGCTCAACAGCATGAGATAACATACAGTCTTCTCACCATTATGATCTCCATCCTAGGCCAAAATTGTGAAAGGTGTTTCACGTCTGCAGCTCCCATTTTAGGGCCAACACTGCTAGTTGTTGATTGCGCTCAACTGCCATTGCCTTGAAATGAGCATCAGTCAACTGTTGCTTGTGGCTTTTTAGGATTTGGTACACGTGGCATGCCACAATGTCCCTTAATGTCAATGGGAGGCCTCTCATTCTCATCAACGGGCATTCAGTGAGACTCTTGGTGAGCCCCAAAGAGGCAAGCTCAAGGAGGACACATTTTAATCCTTACCTTTGGGTAAAATTTTCAAAAGCACTTAAGTGACTTAGGAAGCTGCTAAATCACTTAGGTACTTTTTGAAATGTTATTCTTTGAGCCAAATCTTTAACCCTCACCTCTCCCCCATTTGTGTTTGACTTCTCTCTCTAATCCACAGTCCCTATGAATTTATCTTTCTGGGAATCTAAAGTTTTGTCAACATTGACCCTGAGGCACTGTGGGGTTAAGCCAGGTGTTTTGCCTGGGCTTACACAAGCAGTCCATGGCAGAGCTCAGCATAGACTCCAGCAGGTCTGAATCCCAGTCCTCTGTTGCTGGAAAACACTCTCTCCCTTCAGCAACAGCTGACTGTGACTTTTTGTATGAATTTCTAAGATAGATCATTAATGACAGAAAAAAGAATCGGACTCAGTACCATTGTTTGCAAAATGAAAAGCTCCATTCAAAGCTGGGCCTGCAGTAGCTGCAAATGGCAGCTTAGACTCTGTCCAAGCCTCCAGTGTCCTAGTACAAAGCCCTCTAAAGTCCATTTTAAAACCCGCATTGGCTTTGGATCAGGGCCATTAGCACCTCTTGATACAAGATCCTTGGGAAATACACTGAGTCAGGATGTCTCCTAGATGCTCTTCCCTCTTTTCTCCCTGAGTGACCATGGTTACTCCATTATCTGCCCCTACACTTGTGTCAACTCCAACCCCTCCTCATATATTTTCTGCTGTTTTGTGCCACAGCCTGGCTTCCACTGGCAGAACCCAAGGCATTTCTTAGGCCAGGTTTATACAGGCCATAGAGATACGCAAGCTACATAAAATAACTTGTGTCCCTCCCTTTGCCTTCCTAAGACCTGCTCACCACGGTGTCTTCAGTGCGCTGAGTCGACGGGAAATGCCCTCTCGTCGACTCAGCGCTATTCTTCTTGAGAAGGTGATCAATTGAGCAAGTCTTCACCAACCACTCATTTGATCCAGAAAGCTCAAACTGATGGCAGCAAATTTGCCACTGTCAGGGTAGACCTGTCCTCAGCAACAGTTAAGTAATGGCATGGCGAGCATTGGACCAAAAAGCTTCTAATTGTTACTCACTGGCAAATATTGAAAATATTGTCCATTGCAAATATGCACCTTCTCAGTATTCACAGAGAAGAGTACAGTCTCACATTTCTTTCACTGCCACAAGGATTTAACTGGAGCGAAAATGTCATTTATATACATATCAAGCATTTTTTTAGGCACAGATGTCTTTCTGGTGCCAATATGCTGTTTATGTACTTATCTGTCACAAGCACATGTCTATGTACATATGCCCTTCTGGCAGAGGCATGGTGCATTCTGAAACTCTTATTAGATTGCTAATGAATAATAATATGCATACAAAGTTAAAAACTGGAAGGTGATATTGGTAATAGCATATTTCTTAACTACCTTTTAATTGTTGGAGAGGATGAAAAAGAGGAGTTGATATGCAAGCATCTGTGAAGGCCTGGATAAAAGTGTCAAATGCAATCATTTTACAACTGGATTTTCACAGGTTTGAGGGTTGTTTTTCCTTTTTTAAATGACACAGATTATTTCAAATGCTGGTGCTGATGATGTACAGGGGGTGTGATTGTCACCAAGGAATTTTGACAAGACAGAGCAGATGTTTGGCATATTTACAGCATGCTTTCTGAATGTTCAAAATGCAAATCGGAATATTCCATAATCACACTGAGACAATGTGAAGTAGCCTTACCTTTTCCTCGGCTACTCTCAAAAATGATCAGTCTGAAGTTTTCAATCTCTGCATATTAGGAATATTATTCCCTTTTTTGGGAGCTGTCTTTCTTTATACCTAGTGGTCAAAATGATGCACCTGGCAGAGCTATGCTTGAATGGAGGTGGCCTGAGCACTGGAGGAGGCATAGTTAACAACACCAAATCCATTGGGTTCTATTCTTTCTTTCTTTGCTATCCTTTTCTATTTTCTGTCCAATCATTTTCCATGCTTGGTGGACATTCAGACTGACCCCTTTCCATTATATCCCTTCTGTAATCAGCATAGTAGGCTGAAATCAGCATGAACAACCATGCCCTGGTATAAGTAAGAAGCAGTGAGAGGAGAGCAGATCCTACAAACCAGATGCAGTCCTAGACCAGAAAGCAAGTGAGTCTCCATCACCTGAAGCAACCTGTCCAAGGCTGAGGTGTTTTGCCACAGGTTTCATCTTACACATTCCAGGGAATGAAGCAAACATCAGGTAGACATTTTTGTATTTCTTCTCTGTCATTTCACTTCCTCTATATTACACTTATGTAAAAGCAGGACTAATTGAATTGCTGAGCCATAACTCAACATTTGATCAGTGACTCCATCCCCCCCCCCCTCCCCAAAGTTTAGTGACTAAAACTGTAACCAAAAATCCAAACCGAGAGGTTTTATGCAGCTGCCAAAGGGAAGAAAGAGGAACCTTTCCAAAATGATTGAAAATGCCATCAAAGATTTTAAACATTAACTCCTGACTCAGCCGCAGCAGCACAGGAGGCAGCAAACAGAGCAGATAACAGAGGAGTTTGAGTGGGAGTTTGTGGTGGGGGATGGAGTGTGGTATCCTAGTATTGTTGGGGCGCTCATTGGGAGTGTGTTTTGGTGGGTTTTTTCTTAGTTTTGGGTCTCACTGACAAAGTAGAGGGAAAGGCAATGACATACAGAGGCGGTAGAGGTGGAAGAGACAGTGAGGATGACTGGATATGATAAATAGTGGGTTAGTTTGCCCAATCTTCTTGCTTTCTTATGGTCTGTGTAACAAAGAGTGTCTAAAGATGCTCTTTTAAATTAAGTTAGCGCAGTTGAGCTAGAGCAAGATGACTGAAACCTCTGACCCCCACCACTGCAGCATACATGCGGACACAGCTTAGAGATACATTAGCTGGGGGCGTTGTGGCCAAGAAGTTTCCCAGCTGTGCAGTGAGGACACGTTGTGGTGTCCTGTCCTTACTCCCCCGAGGGAAGGGGAATGCCATCAAGGCTCCTCAAGGGCACCAACCAATCTTGCCCCTTACTACAAGGGGTGGCCAGATGTTTATGGCTTGATGAGAAGAATTATTTAATTGAGATAGAAAACATGAGAGAAAAGGGAACCTTAAACCATCAGTCTAGGCCCAATGCAGCATTCCTTGCCCCACACAAAACTCCTATTTTCATCAATAGGCCCATTTAAGAAGTAGCTAAACACTTTAGGTCAGCACAAAAACCAAAAACCATAAAGGCTTTAAAAAAAAATGCCCTAACTTGTTACGTACCTATAATAGTTCTGGGTGGTAAAAAGAATTCCTTTAAAGTCACCCATTATAAACAAGCTGAACAAGATTATGGAACGGCAGGAACAGATGGGGAAATGGGACAAACAGATGGAAAAACTGTTTCGAGGGGGGTGGGGGGGGAAAGAGAAAGGTCTGTTTGTAAATTTGAGTTGCTTTGAATGAATGTTTCAAAATTAGGAAGCTGAGGCTTGATGAAATGCATAACAGCTCCATAATTTCATGCATCTTAGCAATTCTTTTAAGAAGATTAATAATGTGGTTTCTCAAACTATTTTCATTATTTTTTTGTATTTATTCACATGGCTTCTTTGTAGAGCTTGTGCTCTATTTCTCAATCACTTTCTGGAGAAATAGCTTTCACCCTTTCTATATCTTCACTCTGTCAAAACAATACGAAAAATGAACCCCAAAACCGCCCAAAATAGGTCATGACCCTACAGCCATTGAAGTCAATAGTGAAATTCTTACTGACAAAATTTAGGTCATCCCCATCTTCAGCTCCATAGGACACACCTCTGCTACTCGAACTAGTCAGCTAGTAGCAATAGTTGGCTGTTATCCTCTATCTGGACTAGCCTCAGGATGGAGGATTAGGGGCGGGAGAGCGAGGCAGTCAGTAGATTTCACAACTATTTACTGATAGAAGAGGGATGGAGGGGCTGAGGACTCCTGGGTTCAATTCCAGAATCTACACATTTGGTAATGGGTGATTTCCCCCTTTTAACGTTCTCACCCTCTTAGCGGTTTTTACACACTGTTTGAATCAAAACAACTTGCTTGGTTTGCTGAAAAAGACTGAGCTGACCTTGTGATTTACCCTTCTCTGTATTTATTCACCTGACATGCTACAGCTTCCATTTCATGCATCTGATGAAGTGGATTACATCCACGAACGCTCATGTGATAAATAAATTTGTTCATCCTTAAAAATGCCATTGGACTCCTTGTTTGTTTTGCTGAACTGGACTAACAAGGCTCCCCCTCCAGAGCTTGCTCCTAGATGAGTTTCCACAGGGACATCAAAAGGCGCACCCCGGACAATCCCACTGCTAAAGTTCACATCTCTGCTCCAAATTAGGCAGGCGCTAAAACTTAACAAAACATTTGTAAGAATAATTTTAATATGTGCAAATAATGTAAGTATCCATATCTCAGTTTTGGGAATGGCTGATCCATTGTAGTTAACCCCCTCATCCCCCAAAAGTCAGCCAAAATTCCAGCACAAACGGTTGCAACTGGAAACAGGGTCTTCTAATGGGAAGTGTTGGACAGCCTATATAGATGGGCGACGCTACCAATTCTACCTATAACATATGATAAACTAATTCTTCCATTAACTCAGATCTGCTAGTCTATGTATGCCTTTCTTTCTTGAAAAATATCAAAGCAAAAAAAAACACTGATAAAAACAACTGGATAGGGATGCCAGGTGAAATAGTGTTACCATCTGTTACTAAGAGGTAAGGGGCAGATGAAACAGTGTTACCTTCTGGTGATATAATTCTGCTAATTAGGATTAAGGCCCAGTAATAATCTGACCTTGAGAGATATAAGGTCAAATTGCACTCTTGGTTATACCCAGTGCAACTCTAGTATAATTCCATTAAGTTCAGTGTAATTGCTCCAGCATTTTACTGGGGCAACTGACAGCCCATACTGATCCTCTGAAGGTTCAGATCATCCGGTCAGAATAACCTACAGATCCCCCTTCTTGGGTGGATAATGAAAGGAATGAGTTGACATGAGGGCATATGAGTTAAGTACACAAAAGCTAGTTGGGTGTAATGTGGATTTAAGAGAGATTGAGTAGTGGTTTAAGAAATATTACATGTGTTGGATCTGAGTGAACAATTTACCCCCATTAAAAAGTGAAGCCCATACAGTTTCAAGCTTCCTTCTCCCCAACCACACATTTTTTCTCTCTCTCTGCTATTGTCTTGGTCTGTCATTTATTTTGAGTCACTTCTTTAAAGGCAACACAGGGCTTCTAAGGACTGTGTCCCATATCTGGGTCTTAGCAGATTTGCCTGCATGGGCCTCTGTGACTTTAAAGCATCTTTAGCACATAAATTCCACATCAAAGGGGAGGGACGCCCAAGACCCATCTGCTAATAACACAGAAAGAAAGAATTTGCTCAGGAGCCTCATGTTTATGCTTGGGCATCCATCCTTTAACTGCAGAGGTCAAGGCCAGACCTGACTCTGACTGCCTCAATATTGAAAGGTTTTTAGCTCAGGAGTTTGTTCAAACCCATCTCTATTTTTAGGAAATCCAAATTAGGCTTGTAAATGAAAACCAGAAACCTTTCCTTATGCACCCGCATTTGAAATATATCAGAATGCAAGTGAAATCTTTCTGAATAGCCCAGCGCAACATGCACATTTCTGCCTTTTTAACTTTCTCTGCAGTTTCAACTGGACCCGGGATTCTTTACTACCCATTATCGCATTAGCAAGAAAGAAATTTCCATAATGAATCAGGCCAGTGGTCCATCCAGGCAATGTCCTGTCTCTGGCAGTGGCCAAGGCCAGCTGCTTCGGAAGAAGACACTCAAAACTGGAAGAAGAAAATGATGAAATGACATGTCCACAAGGGACGTCTCTTCCTAACTCTCAAATTTTGGCTTATACACTGGAGCACAAGAATGTATGTTTGTAAGCTGTTCTATAGTGCTGCTGATCAACTCCTATCTTTTACCTCAGCAATGGCTGCATTTCAGTGGTGGACTCCTGTGAAGTTCTTTGGACGGTAAGGACTGCCCCAAAATCCTGGAGATGCAGGGAAAGGAGAGTATACAAGCAAAATGAAAGGAATAGGAAATCTTAACATTAAATGGCTATAAAAAGGCGCCTGGGTCTGTCTAGATGTGTGCAGTGCTTGCAGTCAAATCCTTACTGAACCATGTTTGGGGTTTTAATTGGTAAACCCATTTTCAAATATTTATTGTTTCCCCTCTAATGTCATCTAAACACCATCAATGAAGCAAGATGGCAGAGTAAAGAGAGGCCTCCTGCCAAGTTCTATGTGCCACAGCCAATGACTTCAGTGGGAGCTGGACTGGGGCTTAGTGATCACAGGCGAACATGAGAGAAACAAAGCAAAGTATTAAATGGCCACATGATGCACACAGAAGTCAAGCGTTGTAAGGCTAAATGGCTGGGCAGGTCCTCAAGGAATAAGGGTCAATGTGCAAATGGAAGCAAGAACAGGCTGTGTGCAGAATAGAATATTTACTGTAGCAACGCCTGGTCCTGCACACTATGTAGGGAGGGATAACAGGAAGTGGGGGAAAGGATCTGATGATGGGGGCAGGAGGAAAAGGATGAGCACTTGGGAAAGGAACAAGAACAAATGACAAGGGGCGCTGATGGAGCCAGGGAGTGGAGAGGAGAAATGGTGGAAAATGTGGGTGTCCCTACACAGAAGAGATGAAGTGGAAGGGGTGAGGCCGTGTGTGCACCAGCGGGGAAGGCCATTGTAGTACAATCAGTGGATACAGCACAAAGCTTGGTAGATTGTACAACCTGCAGAGAAGCTGGCCCCTGAAGTGTGCAAGGCGAGGATAGAGACCTGTGGGAGAACCGTTATTTCTGTGTTCAGATACCTAACCGCTACATGTCAGCTGCCTGCTACAAGGAACGACGTAAGAGTGGCCTCCAGATTGGGAATTCACAATGATTAAAGATCCTGGAGGGACTCATTAATGTAATGAGGAAATATTAGAAGTAGTAAACCTGTGTAAAAACAACTAGAGTCCTGTGGCACCTTAAAGATTAACAAATTGCTTCGGGCATAAGCTTTCATGGTGGTAACCCACTTCCTCAGATGCACCTTATGAAGTGCGTTGCAGCTCACGAAAGCTTATGCCCTAAAAAATTGGTTAATCTTTAACGTATCACTGGACTCTTGTTTTTGCTGTGTACAGACTAACATAGCTAACTCTCTGGAATTTGTCACCACGCAAGGCACTAAATCTGTGTAGTTTCGTTGAGCACAGACAAAGTGGGGACCTGACAAATGAGTACAAGTATATGAAAAACACAAACACTATAAAGGCAGATGAATCCTTTAGGAATCCCAGTGGGCCAAGAGTCACCAGCAATAATAGGATGACACTAATCAAGAGAAATGTAGGTTGGATAAACGGGAAAATTACTGAATGAGAAAGTCTATAAGCCAGAGGAATAATTTTCCAGCATTTAAAGACCCATCCTCTGACCCATTTAAAACAAGACTGAGGCAAAAACTGGATAACAAAGCGTGTGGGACAAACTGACTGACATGGCAATGGACTTCAGCAACGTGGTTCCGAGCTCACGTCTGGCATACACAGGTGTAAAAAGGTGCTACCTTTTGTGGAGCTGCTCCCTATTTACGTCAGTGCAATAAAGACCAAAATTAGGCTCTGGGGCCCAGATTTTTAAAGTCATTTAGGCATTCCTCCACTCAGCATTGTAAAGCCTAAGGCTATGTCTACACTTGAAAAGTTAAGTCAACTCTGTTAAGTCAACTTAACTTTTCAAGTGTTGACACGGCAGAGAGCCGTGACTCCCCACTGAGAAGGGACCCACGGGTCCCTTCTGCCAAGAAGCTGCGGGTTCCTCCGAGAAGGCAGCAGAGGCTTCCTTCTTGCCAGGACCCCCGCAGGTCCCAGTAAGAAGGGAGCCATGGCTCCTTTCTCTCCGGGACACCATGTGGGTCCCAGCAAAAAGGGACTGGCCTTATTCCAAGCCCTTCCATGGCTGCTCTGAATGTCCAATACTCAAATTTAACCTGGATTTGCACTCTGAAAAGCAAAAACATGAAACCTGTTTTTTAAAGTACACAGCATTGAGAGACTGACAATTGCTCACACATGGGATCTAAAGAACTATTTCTTAGATGAGAATATCACATGGCTGCACAACACAAGACAGATTTGTATACAAGCTAGAGGGCCCTCACCATGGGACAAGAACATCCGCATTTTAAAAAGAAAAGCAGCAGGGAACGCATAATTAAACTGGTAATTTCTGGATATAACATGACTTTAAACTCTTATATACCAGACTCTACAATACATCTCACATCCCAGTAATTTCAATATTTACAACTTCATTTCTTTCAGTCCCGAGACACAAGCTTTTAGGCTAAGATGTTCCAAATCCCACTGGAATTTAATGGGAGTTGGGCACTTAAATCCCATAAACTACGTTGCCAATCCCACCCATTAATCCAAAATGTAAATTTTCACATCCTAACAATGACACCCATTAAACTTCATGCAGATAAAGAAGGTTACTGCTAGATCCTGCCGGAGAAAACATGACACATTTCACCACCATGTTATGAATTAAGCAGACCAGACAGCTATGCTCTCTGTTGTTACTACTATTTGCATTTTGCCATAGACGTGATATGTGTAGAGAGACTCACTACCAAGTATAATGTATTGTCCCCAAAGTACCGAATTCCACTGACTTCTGTGACTACTCAAGGAACACGCACTGACCTGACCCTGGAAAACATCCCTATTTGAGACGGACATTCAAGCACATGCCTCATTTTCAGTTCACACTGAAGTGAATGCAACTAAAGCACATGCTTAAAGTTTACTATGTAACTTCAAAATTATCCTGAACTGAGGCCTATGCTTTAATTAAGATTTTCCAGATATGTCTCTAGAGTGAAGGCAAGAAGAACAGGAGACAACATCAGGGAAAGGGATTCTGGGGAAGAAGGTGAAGCTAAGGACAATAAAATCATTAAGGCACTTAGGTGAGTTTTCAGAGAAGTTTTGGGCTATTTTCTACAATGCTAACATATGAAGACTATAGTTTATAGCCCTGTTTGAATGGCCTACAGTGGATGGGCTTAAAAGGTTTCACTGGTCGGAAAGAATCTACTAGTTATAAAAAGAAGCCCAGTATTTAAGATGGGGAATTCTTTTAGAACCAGTAGAATCTTTCATATGGGTGACTGTTCTGAAGAGTATCCACAGCCCCCCATTTTCTCGATTTAAAATCTCACTGAACTCATGTAACAATAAATGTTTTTTATCACCGTAGTCAAGAGAGATGGGGCCCAGATCTGAACACTTACTGTACACCTAGATCAGTGGTTCCCAACCTTTTTGGCTCAAGGGCTACAGATGATACTATTACAACTCTGAAGGGCTATCAACCTCCACCTGCAGGCCTGCCCCTTCACTCCTCGACTCCTGCATTGCAACCAGATAGAAGGAGTTTAGCGAGGAGGCAGCCCCCTCATTAATTTCCTATCTCCCTGGGCTGCAGCAGAGATACCACACACATCCTGTAGCCCCATGAACTCCAACTGGGTCCCTAGGCAGTGGCTCCTTTCTGCAGCAGAGGGGACAGAAGATCAGTGCTCCCGTCCCTCTGATTCAAGCATGGACCCCAGCACCTATGGACCCAGGTGGAGCGCTTTGCCATGCTCCCTGCTACAGCCAGGGGAAGGAGAGCACAGATCTCCCTCCCCTTCCCTTGGCTACAGCAAGGAGCCTGCAGCAGTCTTCTAGTCCTGTAGAAACATGCTCCGCCTGGCTTCTTTGGCAGCAGCTCCCATCTGCAGCCAGCAGGACGGGAGCCAGGGGCCACTTATGGTTCCCAGGCCACAGGATGCAAACCACTGACCTAGATGGTGTTCAAAATCCAAATGTAGCTCTTCATCCAAATATTTGCAATCTTTATAATGAGTGGGGCCAGAATTTCCAATCCAGATGGTCTCAGGATCTGGGGTTAGAAATCCAGAGCTATATCTGTCTCTGATGTTTGAGCTCATCTCTCACTATCAGAAACAAAGCCTTGACTCTACAGGAGCATTCAGTTTTATTTCAAACCAGGCAACTTTATTAAAATTTCACACAGGTGTAAGAGGCAGCTGTTTCTATTTTTGCTTCCTCCTTTTTTAAGAGTAGGGAGTGTTATTAATATGCTGTAGTAATTAGGACATTACCAACATTTAGCCTGTGAGAAATTTGTCACGGGTAGAAAACAGAACTCATGTGAATATTATAATCAGCCCTTCTTACAACTCCTTTAAATACTGCAGCACCGGCTGCAATGGCATGTTTTCTCCCGAACGGAAGTTTCGAAAGGCTTGATCAATTTTCAGAGGACTCAGAGCTAGGTCATAGATGAGGTTGTAGTTGTGGATTAGACGCTTTGCTTTTTCTTTTTCCAGCATGCCTACATTTTGAAAAAATACGGGTTAATTTCTCTACAGCAGTGCTTCCCAAACTCTGTTCCATGGAACACTGGTGTTCCGCGTGATGTGAATAGGTGTTCTATGAAAAAAATTTTATGCTAATGATATTTTTCCTTCTAATGCTTTTAAATCAACTTTTGAGCAATACGTGTGGCAATTCAACCCCCTTTGACCCCAAACTAGCATATATGTGTTCTGTCAATAGATTTCAAGCCCAAAAGTGTTCTGTGGGCAAATTAGTTTGGGAAACGCTGCTCTACAGATTATTAACTCACCTCCTTTGGCAAATCAAAAACTTTAATTACTCCTGCTCCTTATTAGTGTATGGTTCCCAAATACCATAACAATTATATATTCCCCATTTATAAGAAGGTCAAAGAGGCATGAAAGAAGCCATCATCGTTAATAGTTACTTAGTGTCTCCTCATAGCACGTACTTTGTTTTGCCAAAAAAACAAAATCCAGCAAACTAAAGGGGACTTTGGTAAAACCTGCAGAGTTCAGTTACTATTTGAAGGGAACCACCAATACCCTGTTCCATCAGACTGATCTAATCAGACACAACTGTCTGTATACGGGAGAAGCCTAAATGATAGCACATTTGATTCAATCTTATCTTTGAGTACTGTGGAGTACAACTCATATGAAGGAAGGGAAGCTACGGAAAGATCTCAAAGCCAACTAAGATCATATGTTTAGTCAAAGACCAGGTGAAACAGAGATCTCTGGAGTGCCTAAATACACTCCCTGGAAAATATTGAACATTTAGAGGCAAAGAACAACTAACAATACGACCACTGCAAATTGGTCACTGAAAGGGAATAGTTGAGTCCTCTCCTTTCTCTGATCTGCCTAACTGTGCCAGTGAAATTCTTTCTTTACTGACTGTGTGTTTATATGGCCAAAGGAGAAAGGGAGGTCTGTAACTATGACAAGTTTTGTTATGATTCAATCGTTGCCTGGCAAATATCTATGAATTAATCCCAAGGACACTCGCTGAGCAACAGGCATTTAACAGCTTGGGGACTGGCCAGTTCTTAAACTCTAAGGCTGAACCAGGAGGCGAGGCTGTGTTAGGAGAAGGTAGGTTGTTTGGACACTAGGCAGTGTGGACAGGATGGGTTCTTTTACTGGAGCAAATCCCCTCTAGCCTTTTGACAACAACCCTTTTCCCCACCCTGTCCTCCAGCTTTGTGCAGTTCACCCTCTTGTCAGTTTTTCAGCCCTCCTTCCAGCTGGGAACTAGCCAGGGAGCAAGGCGATCTATCAGGACCTCTGGCTGACAGCACATAGCCTGTGAACCTAAAGGAGCCATATACGTGCATCGAAGAGCAGAATGTGGTCTACCTGACGTTAAAACCCATCCCTTTAGCTTCATTAGTAATTAGCATTTGTCTTTTGAGGTTTATTTATTACAGGCTTTTCTACAGCACTGATTGTCACAATTTTTGAGTGCACCCAACATCCCTCTGAGGTAAGGGAGTATTAGTAACTGTATCATACAGAGAAGGAAAATGAGTCACAGAGACTTTAAGGGTATGTCCACACTGGAGCCTTAGGTCGACTTAAGGACAGTTAAGTCGACCTACAGACCGCTGCATCCACAATGGGCGCTTATTAAGTCGACTTAAGCGCTTCCTTACATCGACTTAATAACACCACCTCTTAAGGTCGACCTAAGGCTTAAGTCAACCTTATTAAGTCCACTTAAGCCAGGGTTGACGGGGATCACCCTTACATCCACCTAATTGGCCTCCAGTCCCCCTCGCAGAGTTCCTGGCCACTCCTCCATCAACCTAGCACCTGCCAAGGCTGTGGAGTCTCTAAGTCGACTTAAAAAGGTCGACTTTAAAGTTGACCTTGGTTAAGTTGACTTAACAGAGCCTCCAGTGTAGACGTACCCTCTGTGACTTACCCAGCGTCATGCAAGAAGTTCGTAATGGAGCTGGGAACAGAACACAGACTGACAGCCATCTGACCTTGATTATTTTAGAAAGTGAAATACTTTCAAATAATAGCTTGGATCCCTGACTCATCTGAGTAGTCCATTGAGTAAAGCATACCTTCTGTACTTTAAAACATTACCTGTGTTTTTTGTATCACAAAAATAAAGAGCTCTCTCTAGTTTCCTGAAGCGGTCTATCCAGGTCTCCTGTTCTTCAAAGTCACTGACGTCTGTCTGACCAAAGAAAGACTGGATTACTGGTCTTTCTTTTCCCTCGATGGCATGATAGTTTTGAGCCCAAATCTTGGATGTGAGAATTTCATGCTCTTTGTTTTTCTGAGAAGGAAAGGACAGAACAGTGTGACTCAAAGACTAATCATTATTAGTTTTCTACGGAGGGAAGATAGAATTAGTCCCAGGGAAAGGAGAACTGACGTTGAACATGAATTCTTATGGTATCTAAATCCCGGGATACTTTTTTATTTAAGGCAGCTAAGAACACAACAGTCCTTGGCCTAGAATTTTGTCTACCTCTGGAAATAGCTCCTCTTCAGCCACTGGTGAAGTTGCATTTGTGCTGAACTGCTCATGTAGAGTAAGGAAAGTGTTGGATTCACTAACTGAAGATGACTTCTGCCCAGTTAATATAAACCCTGGTTGGCCCTTGTTTCTGCTTATAATGTTGGCCTTGGTGCACCACAACTGATTGTAGACCATCAAAGGCCGACTCAGAGCTATCTCCAGATACGAATACCCTAAGGACACCCTTGCCAGTCGGTGGAAGCTTCAGCAAATGTTTACCCTCAAGGAATAATGGGACAGAACTTTCAAATCTGGGGGTCTAAAGTTAGGTTCCTTCACCCACACTGAGGTTCTGAAGTATGGATTACAGAGCCCAGAGCCTTAAATTTATTTAGGTGCCTATAAAATATTGAAATCATGTTGATGACCAAATATCAAAACAAAAGGAAATTAAAAACAAAGCAACAAAAAAAATCCCATCTGTGATGCAAGCCAGTGAACCTGGCTGTGGAGATCTGCCTGCTCAGAAGCATTCTCCCCTCTGTCAATTTATGGTCACCAAGAGATGGCTGGGGAAGCTGAGCTGTGGTTAACCCCTTACTTATGCAGGAGCAGAGATTCATCAGTTCAAAGGCCAGAAGGGACCATTGTGATCATCTAGTCTGATGTCCTGTATAATGCAAGCCATAGAACTTCCCCAAAACAATTCCTAGAGTGTATTTTTTAGAAAAACATCCAAACTTGTCAGTGATAGAGAATCCACCCTGACCCTTGGTCAGTTGTTCCAATGGTTAATTACCCTCACCATTAAAAAAAGTACATCTTATTTCCAGTCTGAATTTGTCTAGCTTCAGCTTTCAGTCATTGGACCATGCAGCATCACTGCATTTTCAGAACCTCACCTGCAATTTTAGTCAGAATACAGATCTCAACCCAGCACAGTTGGGATTTTGTCATTATTTCTTTTCATATGGACTGCCAATATTGACATTATTTTCTACAGTGTTTTACAGCATGAAGCAAGTGTAGAGAGATGCTGAGTCATTTTTAATAATAAATAATAATAAAAATAGATAGATCTTATGTAGCACATTTTCACCAGAAGGTCTCAATTGTGCTAACTTCCTTAACTGAAAAATCATAGAATCATAGAATTGGAAGGGACCTCATGAGGTCATCTAGTCCAACCCCCTGCTAAAAAGCAGGACCACTCCCCCTAAATCATCCCAGCCAGGGTTTTGTCTAACCGAGCCTTAAAGATCTCCAAAGATGGAGAATCTACCACCTCCCTAGATAGCCCATTCCAATGCTTCACCACCCTCCTCGTGAGAAAGTTTTTCCTAATATCCAACCTTGACCTCCCCAGCTGTAATTTGAAACTATTGCTCCTTGTTCTGTCCTCTGTTACCCTCGAGAACAGCCTAGCTCCCTCCTCTTTGGAGCAACCCTTCAAGTAATTGAAGGTTGCTATCAAATCTCCCCTCAGTCTTCTCTTCTGTAGACTATATAAGCCGAGTTCCTTCAGTCTCTCCTCATAAGTCATGCGCCCCAGCCCCCTAATCATTTTTGTCGCCCTCCGCTGGACTCTTTCTAATTTGCCCACATCCTTTCTGTAGTGGGAAGCCCAAAACTGGACACAGTATTCCAGATGCGGCCTGACCAGTGTCGAATACAGGGGAATTATCACATCCCTCAATCTGCTGGCAATACTCCTACTGATGCAGCCTAATATGCCATTGGCCTTTTTCGCAACAAGGGCACACTGCTGGCTCATAAGGGCACACTGCTGGCTCATAATAATGCTTTTCTTTTCTGTTTGAACCTTCAGACAAAGTGCTGGGAAAATATTAGTTTCTTCTAAATGGCTTCCAGAAACAAAGACTCTTCTCAATCCATTAGATTTACATTTCAAATCCTGCCATCTATTCTTCCACACACAATCATTAACACTGGCATAATGGCACTCCTTACTTTAATAAGACCCAGTATATTACTGTTATCCGTGGGGTCAGTATAGCTTGACTACAAATTCTGGGGCTGCAAAGTGACAGAATCCAATAAGAAAGTCAAAGATTCTACACACCTGTGCACCAGGCCACAGAAAAGTAAGCTCAAGATTAGTGTTAATGAGAAGAAAAGAGAAAGACTTGGATAGGCGTCCTTTCTCGTTAAGTCAGCAAGGCCCCAAATCACTAACTTGTGCAACTTTAAGCATGAAAGTCATTCCACGGAAGTCAACAGCACTACTCAGATGCGAAAGTTACAGGCACATCAGTGTTTTGCTGGACTGATTTTCAGGGCATTGAGGCCCATGGAAAAACCACTAATGACTTCAACAGGCACTGGATCTGGCCTGTGCTGCTTGCTGGATATTAATCTTTGGTTTATTAATTAAGAAAGAACAAGTTAAGGACTTGCCTTCTGCACTGTAGAGCCATTATATAAAAGATCATCTGTAACATACCAACCAAAGACTAATTATCACCTATTTGTCTATATCCATTCTATTGACCATACCAGATGGGCAGCCATAGCATCATCATCGATTTCCTCTTGGATTTCCCCTAAAATGGAAACATTTGTAAGAATTTCTCACATCCAGATGGTTCATAAAAACAATCTCAAAGTCTGACTCAATGCTCATTAAAGTCAATGGACATAACCTCACTGGGACACTGGATAAGAGCCTAAATAAACATTCTGGAGCATTTGATCCCTCTTTCTCCAGTAGGAACGACATACTGTGTCACCAAAGCTCGGTGCACTATACCTTTTCAAGAACATTTTTAAAATATGAGCGATCCCCAACCGGCCTGGCTATTGATTATCCTGATACTCAATTTACCCACCACTATGTGGGGAACAAAGGCGCTACTTTTAGTTTTTCAATCATTCTAGTACATTTCACGTCTCTCATGGGCAAAAGCTGCCTCCACCTTTGAGAACCAGTGCTGTTCTGTGTGCAAGTCAGGTGGTTGTGTACCACCGTCATAGATTCAATGAGTATCTCTGGAGGGGATCCTGTGGAGTGGGGTGGACTTTGATGGAATCTCCATCAACGGAGGGGGCAATCTCCACAAAGCAGCTCTGCACTGCTCTTCACCCTGAGTGTACAGTGAGAAACCCTCCTTCTATCCAAAGTGGGTTGAACATGAATCTGGTCCACCTACAGCTAATCACCACAGTGGAAACACAACTTGTCAATTGTATGGTATCTTTCACGTAAAATAACTACAAAATGTTTCACCGGCAATGGCATTCCAATAGAAGTAAAGTAGATAGGTTACAGCTCAAGTTTCATGATCTTCTTCAAGGAAGCTGTGAGAATGATGTGGATGTTTTGGGGAGACAGTAAATGCAACTGATCAAAAATCTTCAAGCAAAAAATATTCCTATTTGAAAACATGACTTCATCAACATTTTGGGTGAGAACACAGCAATCTGAATAAGATTATTTTTAATTTTCCAATCAGAATTAAAACAAATTTGCCGCTGTGTTTAAAGGTTGACTGTTTTTCATTTTGAGACTTCTGCTATGAAATAGTTTGCCATTTTTCATGTAGCGAAATTTTTCGATATTCCAACTTTCTGGACAGATTCAGAATGGAATCTAACTTGGAAATGTCAACAATTCCTTTTGGAGAAACATTCCATTTCCTAGCCAGTTCTAACAGTACAATGGGTTGGCAGACCCATCTGAAGGGAAATTGTGATAGATCTAGGAGTTTGTACAAGGTTGCTTTGGTTAGAAAGGGAGAGCAGGGAATAAAGAGCTGGGTCAAAATCGATCCAAAGTGTTGTCTGGACAGTATAGAACTGGGGTGTTAATAAAGCACCCACAGAGGTAGCTAGTAAAGAAATAGCATTTGCCAAAAATTACTACACAGTGATATCTAAAACACTGTCCCCATTGCCTATTCTAAGGGAATTAACTGGGGTATGTCAGTTCCCATTGTGTCATAGCTATTGGCAAATAATGAGCAACACCTGTATGTAGTTTTCAACAGACCTGCATCTGCTTCCATGGAAATAGGGCCAGGCACAGGAATGAGTCTGAAGATTTCTCTTACGTAGATTTCAGCTGTGGCTACAAGCTGGGCTCCTTGCATACTATTTTCTAAACAGCACCTGCCACACTTTAGGATCCAGTAGGCTCCTGAAGTCTCCAGAGCCAGATTCTGCTACCAGTTTCACATATATAAATCCACACTGACTCCACCGAATACCATTGAATCACCCTATATTTACATTGGGGTAGGTGGTGAGTGCAGGATCAGGTGTTCAGGTTTTGAAGGGGACAGAGAAAGACAGAGTTTCAATGCTATTTAAAAAAAAATATCTCACAAGAATTTTCTTTTTCCTCTTTTGGCCCAATAGGTGCATTTCTCTGTGGGATGACCTCTCAGTCCCTCATTTTATTTCATCATTTCCCCAAGTGCACCGAATACAATGGCTGTCAACTATCTCATACCCTTCATCTATCTCAGTATTTTGTATTGCTAAAGCAATTTGTTGCCTTTGTTATAGTTTTACTGGAAATTTTGTTTAAATTATAGAGACAGACAGACAAGGCAGGCAAGAGTGCTTTTAAAACTCCTCTGTCTTTCCTTCTCTTTTAACTGACTCTTGAAGGGAGAATCCTCTAGATATTCTTTCCACTCCCAATGGGTCAAATTCTGTAGTGACCCTGTGCAACGCCAGTATTAATATATACATGTTGTGGTTTTAGCCAATCTTTAGTAATTATTCAACTAGATTTTATATTATATTAATAATTATTATGTATTACTCAAATCTTTCTAACCAAGTAATTCTTTTGTTTGTACCATAATTTAGCAATAGCTTTTCCAAATAGGGCAAAGAATAGAGAGATATTTACATCCCCTGGAAAATATTGAAAACTGGCCATTCCAATTATTTTCTTTTAAATTGTTTGAATCCCCTGATTTTTCATCTTCGAAAGAATCTGAAATTCATGTGAGTTTTGCTTTGAAAACAATCACTCTTTCCCCCTTATTTTGGATAAAAAACACTAATTTTCATATTAATAACACACAAAGCCATTGTCCTGAAATACAGCTCAGGTTCTCCTGATATATTGTTTCTCCAAAAAGATTGATGACTACTGCCAGTCAAAAATTCAATAGAACCAAAGGGAACTGATGAGTTTGCAGGAAATACACCTGTGTTTCTCAACCAAGTTAGACCAGGAAAGTAGGAAAAAAATATTAAAACAAATGAAAGAGAAAAAAGCAAAGTAGAGTCATTCTCATGGCCAACTGACTTTTTATAAACTATTGTGATTATCTATGCACATGATGATTATCTATGTGCATAAAACTTGTGCCTCTCAGGAACACTGACAGCCAGGAATGTGCTAATTAACTGTCTGAGACAAGCTCTGGACACGAAGGTAAAAATTCAGAAGTGAGTCCATGTGTGTAAGACACTAAGGGACTCTAAGCTGCTGTGATTGATCGACAGTTGCTCCGACCCCCCTACACTGCAGTGCTATTTCCGTGGCAATTGAAGTGAGATATGCAAAGTATTTAAAATACCTTGTGTATCTCCCTCTGATTGCTTATTGCCTATTTACCAGGGTCCCCACAGTGCTGATTTGATGGGAGGGCATTTCCTGGCGAATCAGTGCTAAGCTTCTTGCTGGGTAGGTATTACCCAATCAACCTCCAGCTCATTTTGAGTTCTATTGAGCGCGTCCTTACAGACACTCAATCAACTTGCATTATTGATTCTACGCAGTATAGCCCTGCCCTCAGTGTGCAAGCTACTGTGACTTGCACTCAAAGACTCCATCTGAATGAAGCCCAATACCCAGGTGTAATTTACACAACCCCTTAGAATTAGATCCCTATAATCTTAGTGAGCCTAAGTCACCTACCAAAAGACAAGATAGAGGAGTTGTACGAGCAAAACCAACTAACAGGAGCATGGAAGTAGCTACAAATATAAAAGCTAAGGCTACTGGTACCTAGGCCATCTGCACAATTCTCTTCTACCTCTTGGCATGTAAATGATGACCAATTAAGACTCCTGTCTATTCATCCACTAATCTAGGATCCACTAGGATAGCTCCACTGAGGATACTCCAGTTACATTGATTTATCTCAGCTATGGATCTGGCCTACATTACTGCACTATTTCTTCTTTTTCTCTAAGAAGAAAATTCAGCAACAGGAAAACATGTTTAAAAAGAGAGAGAGGTTACATGGAGGCCAAGCAGGTGCATGCAACTTGCTAGCAAGGGAGCAGGACAGCATTTGATTACCAACCTAGTGAAATTCCTGCACTGACAGTATGGATTGAGGAGTGGGGATTTGTTACGTACAACTTTGCCTCAGAGAATACACATTGCTCTGCTCTTTAAAGTTAGGAGAAACCAGTAATGTACGTGTTTTGGTAGTAGTGGGTGGTTTGACTTTTGCTTTGTTTTATTCCAGATTTGTGAAACCTTTCTATTTCCTAAAAACAAGCCAATGCTTAGCATGGCACTTTGAAAGAGTGGCATTATCAACAGCAAGCCACTTGTTAGGAAAGAAAGCTCACTGTGTAGGATGAAAATATTTCAGGTCTTGGAAAAATGTCTTGTTTTCGAGGTGCTTCTTATAACTCACAGGTGTGTCTTAGAGTGACAGTCACTTCACTTACCGATGGGAACAGGCAAATTAAGAATTATGTCGGAATGAGCTTTCCTTAGTAACGCCACAAACTTCTTCCATCTGCATGAGCAAACAGTTCAGAATTAAATAAAATATTTGAAAACAAACCCAGTTCCCCAAACACTTCTTAGAGATAATAAAGGGAAGCAGTGGCATTATTAAAAATAAGCAATAAAGGTATGAAAAGATTTTTGAAATGAAGAAAGGACCTTTATAAACATGCAGCAAAGCAGACCACGGTCGCACGCATGCAAATAAATGCAATAAATTACATGGTGCACTGTATACACATTCGGCTTTGGGATTTTTAAAACTACTGTCTACATGCAACCGAGGCAAAGGAAGGACACCGACTTTGCTTTATGGGCCAGCATTTTCCATTAGTTTAGTGAACCTACAGCAGTTTTTTGGTGACAATATAAAAACTCTATCTCAAGCTCCTCCCCAGCCCTGTAACTTTCACAGACTAACTGATTCCCTCACCTCTACAGGGAAAAAAAAAAAAAAAAAAAAAATTAACAGAAGAGAGGTAGAAAACCTATACAGAAATAGCAGGCACTCCTCCCCCTTTCATCCCCCCATTTTAATTTTTGACATGTTAAAGAGAGGACACAACGTGTTCTGCTTTGACAGGGCTAATCTCACACAACTGTAATCACTCAGGGTGTTTTATTTGATTTTAAGCACATTTAATCAGACAGTGGCTCAGAACTAGATTACTGCTAATTGCTTGAGAAACAGCCTTCTGAATGGCTTCACAATGGAACTGCGGAGTAGAATGGACAGTAATACTAACAAGGAGTCATGCATTCATCTCCTAGATTTAGTTTGTTTACATTTGATTTTTTTAAATTTCTAAAGAGACGTAGTTCAGTCCATGGGCAAGTGGCATTAAAGCCCTTAACAAAATGGCTTTAATTTAACAAGGAAGGCCCGTGCCAAAAAGTCGGCATGTGTGGGAAAGAGTTTATCCTTTACAAATGTAATTCCTCACTGCCGGTCATTGGAATGAAGGAGCCCTTCACCAGACTGTGCATGGATGGCACATGCATGGGTAGATGAACCCAGAGAAGTCCGGGCTCTTCTGAGAGAGTCGGTGAAATCGAGACCTGAGAATCCACACAAAGATTCTGCTACAGTTAGGTTACGGTCTTTGCTGCAGGTGAAGGGCAAATTAGCCTCCTGTGGGCTAAAGAAGTGGTTTTCAAACCACAGGTCAGGACCCAGGACTGGGTCGCAGCCCCTCTCTGCAGTGTGCCTGGCGACGCCTAAAGCTGCTCCTTTCCATGGTGTGCCTGAGGACCCCTGCCCCAGCTGAAAGAAGGCCCCCAGAATGGCTCCTTTTCTGTGACGGCTGGGGCTGGGGTCCCCAAAGACATCACGGGGAGAATCATTCTAGGCTTCCTTCAGTCGCATGCCTGGGGACCCCTCACCGAATTTTCAGGCGGCATTGCTGGAGGGAAAATTGGGCCAGTCTATGAATTGCAAGTCTCCATGACACACCTAAAAATAGGGGGGTGGGAACAGCCCATGCACAGAGCAGCTGGCTTTGTACCTTGTGTGGGAGAAGCTGACACTATACTATCAAATGCCTCTTTTAGAAACATGTAACAACTCAGGATGGTATTAAAAACTTACTGTATTTTGCCTTGTTTGCACAAATCATGGCTGTTGAGCAAAACTTCTGACAATAAAGGTGTTAGAGTTAGTCTATGCTTCTGGCAAATGCTCTCAATCTGGAAACAAGATAATATTTCCCACTGAAATTTGAGGTATCATTAACTATGGGAAAGTAATTTAGAGGAGCAGGTTTTATTATGAATCCAGTGCACATCACACCTATCCACTCCAATATAAAAGATATATGGCAAAGGGTTTTCAAAGAATCACTCATGTTGTAGTGACCAGGACAAATCCACTTCTTCTTTTGAACCTGACTCTGCAGTCATTTAACATCCTATACTCCCTGTGCAAATTCTGCAAGCAGAGTTAATGCAGAATCAAGTTATTGAGCAAAAAGTTTACCAGCAGATCTTATTAAGAATTAGATCTGGCTGAAAATTTTCCTTCAAAACCATTTCTTGGATGACAAGTTCCAGAGGGACAGCCGTGCTTATGCCCAAAGAAATGTGTTAGTCTTTAAGATGCAACAGCAATCTCATTGTTATTTCTTGGATGGAAAATGGGTTTTCACCCAAATGAAAGTTTTCATGGAAAGCAACCAATTTTCTTGAAAATTGTTGTTTGTCTCCGGAACACTAAAAACCCCAAATCTAGGGCAGTTATTAGTCTTATGACAAAAGTTGAAATTTTTTGGCAGGAAATTCACTCTCCCCCCCCCCCCCATCATATTCTAACCCAACTCTAATAATAATTCTTAAATATAACTCATCTATTTTAAAAGGAACAGATCAGCTCAAAATCATGTGCTGAATACCCCTAAACTGAACAACATTCAACTCAATTCATCTAATGTGTCCCTTCCTCCTTCAGACCCGTGATACCGTGACACTGCTTATTACTGTCTCTCAAATGATATGAAGCCTTGAGCATTCATTCTGCTGATTAATCACTGATTTGCCAAGGGGTCAACCTATAGGCATAACAAACGAGGACTCCTGTGGCACTTTTAATGACTAACAAATGTATTTATCTCCTGAGCTTTCGTGGGAGAAATCTCACTTCGACGCTTGAAAATGGAAAACTTCAGTATGGGTGGTTAAAATAAATGGAGTGAAGTGTAATTCACAGGATCAGGTCAGACTATTTCAGCAAATCAAACAAGTTGCTTTGATTCAAACGGTGTGGACCAATATACAAGACGGTGGGGAGGTTGAGAGAGATGAAAATCACTATTTGTAATGAGAAAGTCAACCCATATCTCTATTCAAGCCCAAGTTAATGGTGTCAGATTTGCATATGAATTCTAACGCTGTAGTTTCTCTTGGAAGCTTTGATTTAAAGTTAACCTGGATAAGTACTGTAACAGACATGTCTTTCACAGAGTGACTAGGGAGATTGAAGTATTCCTATATTGGTTTTTGAATGTTGCCATTTCTGATGTCAAATCTAAAATGGTTATGGGTGAGATTGGACAAACTGGACTGTCTCTGTGCAAAAGAACAAATGGACATAAATATGACATCACATTCTGTAAGTTTTCCATTTTCAAGCATTTGACGAAGTGGGATTTCTCCCACAAAAGCTCATGCTATAAATGTATTTGATGGTCTTTAAAAGTGCCACAGGACTCCTTGTTTGTTTTGCTGAACTAGACTAACACAGCTACCCCTTTGAAACCTATAGGCATGTCATCTACTATTGGAGCCAATGTGCTATTTTCTAATGTCTTTCTGTTGTTTTTAAGCCTCAGATGGAAGCAATATAGAAATGGTCTAAATGTTACATAAGCCACAAAGTGTAACAAACGCAGGTTTTAGCCTCTTCACTTTTCCCTTTCTTCAGTTCTCCCCATTCCACACACCTTGGCTATGTCTACACTGGCAAGTTAGCTCGAATTAAGGAAGCTTAATTTGAACTAACTTAAGCTTCGGCTACACTAGGCTTTCATTAGTTTGAATTGAGGGCTTCCTTAATTCGAACTAATAAATTCCCTTTTACTTTTTGAACTAACGGTTAATTCAAACTAGTTAGTTTGAATTAACCCAATGTGGCCATGTTAGTTCGAACTAAGCGCTTAGTTCGAACTAACTGGCACATTGACCTTAATGCAATTGACTAATTCGAACTAAATGGCACTTGCTTAGTTCGAACTAAAATTTGCTAGTTCGAATTAAGTTAATTCGAATTAACAAAAATTAGTTCGAATTAGTTAGTTCAAATTAACTAATTCGAACTAACTTTAGTAAGTGTAGACATAGCCTTTCAGTTTATCATCTTAACTAACTGGGATTACTACTGTAGGGACACTTCGGAGCAGTCACCTAAAGAAAAGTAAGCCCAACAGATCCTGCTAAGTTTCAAGTTCTCTCAAGGCCCATGACTTGAGTGGTTTTTGAGGGTCTCAACACTTTAAATCTGTCTCTCTGCATATGCCTACAGAGCAATTGCGGACCTGCGGTTGGCCCAGGTCAGCTGATTCAGGCTTGCAAGGCTAAAAAATTGCAATGTAGACATTTGGGCTCAGGCTGGAGCATGGAGTCTGAGATCATGCAAGGGTGGAGGATCCCAGAGCCAAGGCTCCCGCCCACGGCCAGAGGTCTACACTGCAGTTTTATAGCCCCACACCCATGTCAGCACAAGTCAACTGACACAGACCAGCCATGGGTGTTTAATTGCAGTGTAGACATACCCTTTCAGACCAGTCCTGCAGGCTCCGTATTCTTTTATTTTTAAGTATAAAAATACAGCTTTGAAATACATTCTGCAATAGTAACAGGATCTATATGTGTATTTGACAAAAACGATCAATCTATGGTTGTATGTGTGTTGCACTGTTATTAAATGAAAGTGATCTACCTGTCATTGCACGTCTAAGCTGAAACATGTTCTGGAGTCTATTTACCTCAGAGAGAGAGAGGAGGCCAGAGAGGGACTTATCTTCTTTTTCAAAACCCAGGCTCAGTTTCTCCATGTCCAGTTTCCCCTTATATTCCTTCAGTATTTGCTTCAAGATCTGTAATGGGTTGTGGGGAGCCAGCAAGCTGGAGGATTAAAATATACAGATTGCCACAGAAATAATAAGTGGTATTTTACAGTTCACCTTGCACCAGAAAGGATCCCGAAGCGCTCTACAAGTACACCCATTCACCCAGGCAATACAGAACCTCTCAGGTGTTCTGTGCAGCTGTTTAATCGATCACAGAAACAGTACAAACAGGCTTGGGTAGGAGGCAAAGAAAAATAGCAAATCCAGCTAAAATGACATAGTAGGGAAACACAATTACCTAAACTGGGTTTTGGCCAGACTATCAGGCTGAACACTCATATTCCTGTGAAAAAATGCCTTAAGATTTGGTTAATAGTAAAAGCACCTTAGATTTTTTGTTTCACCGGATAGATGGTCCCTCTAAATGCCATCTATCTCCATGCTGGAGCCTAGGAGAGCCATCTACTGAAGTGTCAATAATGCCTGGTTGGGTTCCTTGAGAAGTCTCCCATTCAGCAATCAGCCAGGTTTGTATTACAATATCTGACCAGAGTTAGTGTGGCTGCAGGCTGTATATCAAATGCCAGTCTCATCTTTACCTCTGGCTTTTTCTGGTAAAGCAAAGCTTAATGTGTGCGCTAATAAAATGACATATTTGTGGCTGATTCCTCACTTCGTGGCGCTGTGGGTATTGCGCAATGATGCTGTGCTGCACAGTGACTGGAATGAAGGACAGAAGGTATGGCTCAAGGGGCGGATAATAGAGCAAAAGATTAGAACCCTGCCAATAACTGATTTTTCGATTGTCTGGCAGCTGGGGGGGATGGGTGGGGGGAAGGAACAACACTAAAAAAATTATTTCAGGTCCAACCCAAAAAGTTTCTGAAATTTTCAGCAAAGCGAAAACTTTAAAAGAAAAAAAAAGTTTATGGCTGAAGGAAACATCTTGTTTGTCTCAAAACACTATGTTTTGTTTTGATTTTGAGCTTTTCTTTAAGTTTAAGAAATTAATGACATTTTAAAACAAAATCAAAACAATTCATTTTTTAAAATGTTACAGGATGAAGTCCTTTGGATATTTTCATGACTTTTTTGACTTTTCAATTGAAACCAATTGATGAATTCAACACAAATTTACAAAATATTTTGATCAACCCGAATCTGCATATTCTGCTGAAAAAAAGTTTTGGTAAAAACGTCTGCCAGCTCTAGAAAAGATTTCCCTTCTAGGCCATGGGTTCTAAAATCCAGCCTTGGTTAGCGGTGACAGAAAATTGTCATGACCTGTGGGCTGCTCAGTGGACTATAAGAAATGATATGGTGGTCTCAAATCCAATATGGTATGTGCTGATGTTCCCATCACATAAGGTCGCTACATCCTTATTGTCAGCCTCAGCAGTGAAAGCATTTGTGCCTATAGTAGAAGCTTTCCTCTCTAGGTGAGTTACATTGATGGGGGAGTACATACTGAATTTATTCTGTGCATAGAGTTCATCAGTGTCCAGTGATTTCAAAACAGCATCTCTCTCTCTCACTTACACACACACAGGTAATTGCACACACAAAGGGGGGAAGTTAATCATTAAAACTCTCTAATTAAAGCTGTTTTCCTTGCCAAGGTTAAGTAAAGGAGAGCCTGCATAATCTCAAATGATGCTTCTAAAATCTAACTGAATATAGTGCAGGTGATCAGTGACCTGAAAAATGTTGCTTTCACAGGGATTTGAAGGGATGTAAGAGAAAATCTGTGCCCTTTTACACTATGTAAAACACTTTTAAATTTCATAATTGAGAACTAATTTTGCCTTCAGAGTCTTCAGTAAAAAGTGCAGGCTTGAGAGCATTCTAAAAATAGAGCATCTACAAGACTTTTATCAAATGGAAACCAGAAAAAAAGTAAGAAATGTATCTGGGAAATCCTCTTGTTTAAAGTAATAAATACATGTATTGTAAAAGAACAGAACAAGAACCTTTTGCTTCGATCCTTTAAACTCTTTGTTTGAAGATTCAGATCACATGTCTCGATATTCGGCATTTCAACTGCAGCACCTCGTCTTAGAAACTGAATCAGCTTTTCAGAATTTACCTTAAAACAACAGATAGTTATAAACACAAGTGCAGGGCATAGGAAAACGTCAGTCTATTACAATTTCTCCCAGATTGCATCTTCTTGGGAAAATTAAACTGAAGGTAACGTGATTTTTTGAGGGAGGGGGATCACCTTTAATTTTACTTACAAGTGTAAAGGTGTCTCACAAATGAAAAATATTGGGTTTTCTGCTTGTTTATGATGTATAATGAATCCTCTGAAATGAACAGTTAAGACCACTGAAGTCCATTGAAATCAATGGGCATTTTTTTTACTGTCTTCACTGGACTTTGGACCAGTACTTTTATAGTCCAAGGGAGGGCAAGGAGAGAAGAGGATTAGTGGATGTGCAACTGTGTAGTTAGGAGGACAAGAAAGAGTTTGGCAGCAGGAAGTAATGTGTGTTCTTGCGGTGGGAGGGCGGGGGTATGTGGAGATCTGGCATGGCAGCAGGAGATGGATAATGGTATATCAGTAGAGGAATGTTTATAGGGTTATGTCTGAAATACTCAGTATTGCAGGAATGATTCCATGAGACTAGGGCTCCCCATGCCTCATTCAGTATACTGCAAACGAGACACAATGACCACTGTACAGCTAAGCCAGGTACTCGTACAGCACTGCCCATCTTCCTCCTAAGTGTTATTTAGATGATGTTATTGTTAAAACTGAGGAGCAAATCCTGACCTTGCTTCCTCTGTACAAATGGGGGGACTGCGTAAGGGGTGCAAAGTGGGCTGTAAATGCTACCAGTGGCATGAATGAGTGGAGTACGTTGATGTGGCAGCAGAATACACACACTTGGCATATAAGATGCAAGGTGGTGGAACATCAGGGCCATTTCCTAAAAAAAATACAGGACTCTACTACCTGAGCTGAAGAACTTCTTCCACTCGTGTTTGTGTTGGAGCCAATGGGATTTGCAAAAAATCAATGTTGGACTAATTTGGTTTCCGTTCAAGTCAAGGGTAAAATTTCCAGAATTAGGAGGGCACTGAATGATTTCGAAAATCCCATCTAATTATATCTGTAGTTCAATCACTATGGGCAGTGACATATGAGCAAAACTGCTAGCATTTTGCAATTTCCTTTCTGCTGGCAGTTACGGCAATCAGTTACAGGAGGAGGCATATTAGAAGACAGCAAATGTCTAAAACAGAGGTCATTGCAGCCACATTTGCTTTAATGCTGACTAATCCCCAAGTTGAAAATAAAGCCTAACATATCAGCATCTCTAAGCTAAGGAAATTACTGCCTATTCACCTCTTTCTTCCACTTACTTGACTTGCATGGATAAATAAAATACGAAGAGAAATTAAAAAGACTAACTGATTTTTTTCCCCAGCTAAAACATTCAGATTAACATACCAGTTGAGAGTTGTTTGACGCAGAAAACCTCTCAAAGAGGAGTTTGACCGTCGGTAATTGCAGAGGAACTTCATGTTTCAGAAGGAGGGCACTCAGCTGCGACTGAGGAAGAAATCCTGAGACGGGCTTCAGAGTCTTCAGCTCTGTCTGCAGCTGTTCTAGCCCAGCTAACCTAACAGGACCCAACCTGAGTTCATTTCTGACTAGAGTCAGGAGGGGATCCTCTTCCTCAGGTGAGGCTGATAGCCCTGGATGGCCTATAGGCTGGTGGAAATAAGGTAGAAAAGCAGCACCCCCTGGGTTATTTAAATACAGTAATACAGATGAAGAATGGTGCAGCAGATGGTTGAATGGGGATCGTTTTACAGCATCATTACGATGCCTGCGCCAAGCAAAACAGCAGGCTCAAGACCCAGACTCCTTGCTCTTTGCCACACAGGAATGCTTGGACTGCACAAAGCTGCAGTCCCTCTCTTCGGTAGAGAGGGCATGCTAGGGTCAGTCATTGGGGGATGGGAGCCTGTAGTGGTTTGCCAGAAACTCAACAGTTGCTGATGTAATTTAGACCAGCCCTGAACAGTTATTTCGGCTGGATCAGGGTGGCTTAGAAAGGTGGCTTAGAGTGACCTCCCCAGTTCCTTTCCCTCACTGTTCAGAGCGTAAACTTGATCTAGCTGAGAACGGAGCCCATCATTAGCTGGCCAACACGAACCAAAATATCACTGAAAATATTTAATAAATGACCAGTTATGGCAATATTTAACAACATTTACCTGGTAAGGTCCCACATGGTGTCTTAAAGACCAAGCTCTAGGAGATGGCTTTTGGAGGCCATGAATGTAGGACAGAGACTGATCTCCCGATGGGACAGACACACAATGAACATTCGGTGGCTTTAAAACCTTGAAGAATGAATGTGGAATTAGACATAAGGCAATAAAGAAAAACAAGTGGCCTTGTTCTAGTCAAAGTATACTTTGAGTACAAATACCAACATGCAAAAATATTTCATCATACAAAACACATGCTGATTATTCCTTTTTATAAAGAAAACATGTTTAAACTCCAACATCACCACCACATTCTGAAGACATATTTAACTGGAACAGCTATTTTTAATTAGACCTCAATTTATTAATATAATTAGCTCCTGCAGCTCTGAAAACATTCCTCTACCACTCGAGATGAAGGAAACTCCCCATTGGCTGTTGGCAGTATAGTGCCTATGACTCTCAGCTGCGCAGTTCTGATGCACGCGATAGAAAGTAGCCAGTTTGTTATAATAATGGAATGTTTTCAACTTTCCAGTAACAGGTACAGAAAGTCTCATTGTTTAATATTTCATACTGAGAAGTGCATTAGAGATTAGGGTTAGCAGGACATGTTTTCAGCAAAAGATGAATTAAAGCCCAAAATTTCTAAAAGCAAGTTGGTATAAATAAACCAGTTCATTTCACAAATTTCTCTGCGGAAGACAAAACCTATCCTGATGCAGAAAGAAATGAATGTCAGGAGCTGTTTTTCGCAACAGGTTTAAAACATAAAAAAATTATTAGCCACTTGCATCATTGATAGTCCCTAAATATTTCCCTTCCTGATAATCACTGCATATATGACCATCTTCTTCACACACTGCACTGCTAATCACCTACCACCTGTAATGGTTTGTTTTGCATTAAAAATAAGTCCCAAAGATGGAAATGATGTCTCAAACACAAGCTGTCTAAAAACAAGGGCCAGAGTAGTTTATCTATGGAAGTCCTCGGAATAGAGAGGAAGGGGCAAAAAGAGACAGTGTTATAGATGGAACAACATAGAGCATCATTATATATTTAGCAAACAGTGCAAACCAAAGAAGAGAGGAAGAGAAGAGAAAACGCCCTTTCCTGACTGGGAAGATATTGAACATAGAGAGCCAGGAAACAGACACATTCTTTCCCTGGAACAGGGAGAATCTGTGCAGATTCTCTGTGGAAATTTGTCTCTGGTTTTAAAAGCAAAAGGCAGGATTGTGACCCTGTGCAGCAGAACCTATATGGCCACGTGAGCGCTCCCTTCCTTTTTGCTCCCAGCGTAGGGGATGGAACACAGACTGCGAGTCTGGTACTTCCTCCAAGCCAGGGGTCCTCAAACTTTTTAAATAGGGGGCCAGTTCACGGTCCCTCAGACTGTTGGGGGGCCGTATTATAATTAGAAAAAAAACGTGAATGAGTAGCTATCACGTCTGCTGCTGGCCTGTGTTTCTGGGTACTGAGTGGCAGGCAGTAATGCATCCACACACTTTTTGTTGGTGCTGTGGGCTCCGGCCAGGCCCAGAGTGTGGGACTGACCGATGTTAGCCTGCTGGCCTGCTGTTGTGTACGCAACTAGTAGCCAATGTTCCCTCTAGGTTTGGTGGCTTGTGTGCAAAATTTTCAAGCCGTGTGAAAAACTTTTTCAGAATAAATTTTTGGGGAAAACTCACAAGACAGAAATTATAGGCATTAATTGAAGATAAAGTGATTGTAAATAGAATTAATTAATTGTGTTTAATTAATTTAATTGGAATGAATTTGGAATTGAAATCTAATTTTAAGAAAGGTTTTTATTTAAAATTAATTTTTAAAAAGTTTTAAAAAAGAAGGGAGAGAAAGAAAAAAGAGAAGGAAGGAGGAGAAAAAGAAAAAAAGAAAGAAAGGAAGGAAGCAAAGACAGAAAGAGCAGGAAGGAAGGAAGACAAAGAAGAGAAAAAGAAAAAAGGAAAGGAAGGAAAGGAAGAAAGAAGAGAAAGGAAGGCAGGGAAGAGAAAGGAAGGCAGGGAAGAGAAAGAAAAGAAGAGAAAGGAAGGCAGGGAAGAGGAAGACAAAGAAGAGAAAAAGAAAAAAGGAAAGGAAGAAAGAAGAGAAAGGAAGGAAAGGAAGGCAGGGAAGAGGAAGACAAAGAAGAGAAAAAGAAAAAAAGGAAAGGAAGAAAGAAGAGAAAGGAAGGCAGAGAAGAGGAAGGAAGGCAGGGGAGAGGAAGACAAAGAAGAGGGAAAAAAAAGGAAAGGAAGGAAAGGAAGAGGAAGAGAAAAAAGAGAAAGGAAGCAGCCCCGGGGGTCTGGAGGGGGCGGTGGAGGCTGCCGGCCTGCGCGGGGGTCCCTCCTTGTCCCCACCCCCACCCCTCTAACCCGGCCCGTCTCCTTGTCCCCACCTCCACCCCTCTAACCCAGCCACTCTCCTTGTCCCCACCCCCACCCCTCTAACCCGGGCCGTCTCCTTGTCCCCACCCCCACCCCTCTCCAGGCCTCCCTCCAGCGCCCCCTTACCTGGCCGGAGGCTGGGAACTACAGGGACGGCCGGCAGAGCTGCTTGTCGGCCAGGCTGCTCCCGCCCTGAGCACGCTGTATCTGCGCATGCTCAGGGCGGGAGATTTGAATCTCCCCAGCCCGGCCGCAGCCTGCGCAGCTGAGAGGGAGCACCGGCGGGGACCGAACGCAGCCCCGGCAGGGCAGACAGACCCCGGCAACGGAGTCCGATCCTGGCCCCGTGCCGGGAGGCCGACGCTGTCGGCAGAGCGGGGCGGGGTCGGCTCTGGGCCGGGAAGTCGAGGCGGCCGGTGGGTGGGAGACCGGCAGCCTGCCCTGGCCGTGGCCACCCCGCTGCCCCAGACGCATGGGGCAGGCCGCAGCAGGGGCGGGGGCCGGATAAATAACCTTGGCGGGCCGTATCCGGCCCGCGGGCCGTAGTTTGAGGACCCCTGCTCCAAGCAGAAGGCAGAGGGGGCCCAGCAAGGAGCAGACAGAGTGAACATACTAACCAGCAGAGCTGAGCTGGCTGATCCCGCTTCGTGGAGCTCTTTTCCCCGAGCAAGAGGGCAGCACTCAGACAGTCACAGTTCCTCCCCTGGGACGATGCAGTGATGTACCATCCCATGCTTGGGGCAGAGTCTACATTCCCTAAGCACAATCGCTAGCTGGACTCAGCTTGATTCATGGGTGCACAGCACCTCTCAAAGTCTGGCCCTGGCATCCCAACCTGTGCACCCACAAAATGAGGAACCCAGCATTGCTGAACACTCTTAAAAACCTAGGGTCGAGCTAGAGCTGGGCAAATAGATTTTTTTTGGTTCACCAGCAATTCCAAAACATTTTTAAAAAGCCATTTGTGGTTGAATGAAACATTTCTTTTGACCCAAAAGAAAAGTTTCCATTTCAAGTTCAAGTATTTTAAATATTTCCGAATTAAAAAAATAAATTGAAGAAATTTTCAAAAAGAGAAGTCATTTGGAACAGAAAAACTGAAGCCATTTGATTTTTTTTTTCAGGGAGGCTGGTAAAAGGGGCTCCAACACAAACAAACTGGGAAAACATTACATTTTCACTGCACCTAATTAATTTATTTTTTTAGCAAAAAATGTCCAAAAAATTGTGTCCAGCTCTTGGTCAAACTTCTGAGAGTCAGTTTATCCATCTGTAAGATAGATATAACCCTGCTTATTTATCTGATAGGTGAACAAATCAGCTTAATTAACGTCTGCAATGCCTTTTAAGATCCTCAATGTATTAAGGATCTGGGTGCAAAATTCCTGTTCAACTTGACTTGTAAAGGACTATTTACATGAGTAAATGCTCATCAACATAAGGATTGCATTACTGCATTCTTAGTGTACATAACCTCTATATTTCTGCAAAGAGATCTGGTTATTTCAACATTCAGTATTATCCATGGACCTTCCCTGAAACAGATTGTGCAATTCAAAATACTGCAACTACAGTTTAGAGCAACTTACTTTGCTGTCCAAAAATCTGCTGGTGCTTGTTTGTGCTTGTTTAGGTTTGTGTTCTTCCTGTTTGTCTTTGGTCTGTCTGTCATAATCTAGGTCATAACTGATTTGTTGACAAAGAGGGTTATTGAGACCTGGAGAATTTCCATGTGTCTGTCTTGTATTACAAGGGAGCAATTTCCTGAGTGCACGCTGAGTTTCCACTTGCATGCCCTCCTTTGCCTTGCTGTGAAAAACAGGAGCAGAGATATAGCATTATGCAAATATATATCCCATGTGCATTTAGATTAGAGGGTAACGAACAATATTCTGCTGTTAGAAAGTTAGTTGCTTGGATTGAAGTGTTCAGATATTACCAGTGGAATCTAGATGCAGATATTTTAAAGCCAGATGAGACCATTAGATCATCTAGTCTGACCTCCTGTGCGACAGGCTAACGAATGTCATCCAGTTAATCCTGTATTAAGTCCAGTCACTTGTAAAGGAGGAGATGTTAGGAAGCTGGAACTGCTGAGTCTTTAGGATTCAGCACTAGGAGGGTTGACTCAAATGAGCACTTCAAATACCATGGGACAAGTTCATCACCCGTGCCAACGTGGCTCAATTCACTGAAGACTGACAGTTCAGTTCACTGAACCACTGACCAAAATGGAGTGATATTATCCTATTTCACGTATGATTTTGACCTCATATAATAATTATAATGTGAGAGGTTTACCAAATACAGTTGCCTATGGGCGTTCTAGAATGTAAAATGGTCTTTCATTACAGGTTCCATTTGGTTTATACATAGTTTCCCTCACTCTTCCACTGGTGGGATTTTCTCCCACGAAAGCTCATGCGATTAATAAATCTGTTAGTCTTTAAAAGTGCCACAAGACTCTGTTGTCTTTCTACAATAGACTAACACGGCTACCCCTTTGGAATTCTTCCACTGGTGTTAGATTGAATTTCAACTACCAAACTCATATTCTGTTAGTAATCAAGTTGGGTTTCTTGTGTAATTCCGGCTATTTCTTATTATACCCCCAAAAGGGACTGTATTGTACAGCCTGCATGGTTCTCATCTCAGTATGAGATACTACGCCCTTGGTCCAACATTCCTTGCACACTCAAAACACCCCATAGAAACAAGTGAGACTGCTGGGTTTGTTTATTTCAATTTACTGTTGGCATTTCTTGAATAGGACTTGCCAGTTATCTGCTAAAATATCTGTAATGTCTTAGAGGAAGGGACTACTCTTCGCTGTGGATTGGGTGAGAGAGTCAAATGTACTTTAATAAAGACCTCAGGTTACACCTGAATTGGAAGACAGACCACTCAAACTCTTCTGCATTTTCTTTTTAAAGACCAGCCCTTCCAGCAAAGGAAGAAAGGGAAGACTCATTGAAAATTCTTACCGTTGGTAATCTATTATTAATACCATTCTTTTTATGCACGATGTACAAGTTAATTAAACACCACCATCAAATTACTACATGTGGTATATGAGCAACTATCTGAGAAGGACTGGTGGTAAGTCATTAATTTTTATAAATGTCATGGTGTTCACATTTTCCAATCTAGTTTATGAAGAAAAATAGAATCAGGTGTTTAAAAAAGTGTTGGTGGAGGTTTCTTTGAAAACAGAACTGCAGCAGGGAAATGATATTTCCTGTGAGTGCTGCTATTTTGCTTATAACTCATGCTTGTTTTATTTAGTTTTACTTGCGTGTACTATAAAATGTTTTCTGTTGCTAGCTTTAGATATTAACATTTCTTTTTTCATTTTCTTTTTAAGTAGACAATTCCTATCTGTCCTCTATCTGTCTTCTTAGACCAAGGCTTTCAAAAATGGGGGCCTAAAATTAGAAGTGGGATTTTCAAAATCACTAAGGATTTCAGACACCACACTCCCATTAAAAATAAGCGGGGGTTACATTTTCAAAAGTGCCTAACTCCTATCGACTTTCAATTGGACTTAAGCACCTAAATCACTTTTGAAATTGTTGCCCTGGGTGTCTGCATCTCCTGGACAGCTTTGCAAATGTTACCTCAAAAGGCCAGATTTTCACAGCAGATTACATTTAGGTCCCTAAATTCAGTGGCCCACTGCTTAAAAGTACTTAGCTTTTGGCAGCTCCCATTGATCTTAGTGGAAGCTAGTGGGTGCTAAGCATTTTGAAAGCCTTATTTTTCGCTGAGCAATTTTGATAATCTGGACCATGTATTGGTCTCCAAGACATCTGATTTTCAAAAGTCCTGAATATGCAGGAGCTCCCTAGCTGCACAGGCTGCTCACTTAGATGCTTATATATGCATTTATGATCCTAATGCTACTGTGCCCACTTTTAAAAATTCTTGGCCTTAGATGCTTTTGGTTACAATTTTGGGTCTCATTTTTATCTTTATTGTTTTTAAACCTACCAAGCATTTCAAATTCCCTTGATGATGTTTTCTGAAAACAAAAGAGTAATTACATTCCTATGTGAGAGAATTAGTCAAGCATCATACTTACATTTTTGGTTTTTCTACAACACACCGGACATATTTGCTCCCAATGATTTTTACAACCGTCTCAGTGTGTGCATCAGTCCCGTAAGGGACATTCCTGACTGAAGACATGACTGGCATTAAGTACAGCTCGCAGTCTATACATCTCCCATTGCCATTCTCCTGTAACATTAAACAAGATGTCATCACACACTGTATTTGGTTGGTAAGCAATGGTGGGATAGAGTAAATCATCTCTCTCCATTTATGAGCCGAGCTGCAAATGGGATGGGGAGGGATCCTCCGCTGGAATATACCCCTGTAGCTTCTATGGATCTATGCAGGGGAGCATCACCAGCTGCCCAGTGTGCCTATACAAACCCACAAATTCAAATCCAAAATTTCCTGATAGGAAAAAAAATAATAAAAACCCAGGTTCTGATTAAATAAAAAAAATCAGGCTGGCAGCACTGGAAAGACTCAGCTGGACGAAGATCACAGCAGGATGCTGCCTGGGCCAGGAAGTGGAAAGAATTGTTCCCCCCAGAAGAAAACTTTGGGGCATAAACGCACCTGCCATAGAGCAGATAATGCTCAGCTTCTCAAAGGACCTAAAGGTGGCCCTTGCAAGTTTCCTCCCTCCCACCCCAAGCTGTGGAGAGCAAAGCCCGGTGCCACCAGCCTGCACCCAGCCGGGGGCAGAGAGGAGCCAAGAGCAAAGCGCCCCTTGCGAGTGGATCCCCCCAGTGAGGCACCCAGCCCCTACCTCGCTGCTTCTGTCCCGCGCCTCTCTGCACCCCAGCCCCGCAGAGGCTGCCCAGCCGGGGGAGAAGCCAGGCGATCGCTCCGCCTGTTGCTAGGGACGCAGAGCGCTGTTGTTGGGCCGGGCCGAGGGGCAGCTCCTCCAGCAGGCGGCCGGTGGCTTAGCTCAGTTGCAGGCACCCCGTGCACGCTCAGGGCTCGTGCAGGCTGGCCCCCTGGCTGCTCAATCAAGACATATGCAAATGAGCTGCTTGCACCTTGCAGCAGCCTTTGCACAGGTGTGATTCATACACCGGAGAGCAGACCAAAACACCGCACACGCACTAAAGCACCCAGTAACAGAACTATTAGCAATGTAAATCTGCTATGGTGACTTGATCCTGAGCCCACTGAAATTAAAGGGGTTCTTGCACCGGATGAATCAGGGCCTGGGGTCACCAATTTTGGGGGACAAGCCGCCCAGAGACAGACCCTCAGCATTATCACTCACTCCCTTACCTGGAGCTATAAGTCACCAGAGAAAGCGTTCTCTGGGCACACACTCCTTTTAGCACTTCTGGTAAAAGGAAATGAGATGAACAGCAGCAAGAAATCAGGTGGGTGGCTTATTGCTGGAGCGGGTGGGTGAGGTCTTGAGGCCTGCATTTCGCAGGAGGTCAGACTAAATGATTGGACTGGTCCCTTCTGACCTTAAAATCTATGAGAAGTGAATTAGTCCAGTTTAAATGAGTAACCAGAAAATTAATAAAATGAGTCTGGTTCAAACCAGTTTAATAAAAAAAATTAGTTGAGTTTAAACCTTCCCTTTCATGCAGAAATTGAGTAGGTATAAAAAGAAATCCAACTCCAATGCAGAGGTCCATAAGTCAAAATACAGCTTCTTTGCAGGCAGCTATTAAAATTGTTCTTCTGTGGATCTGTTTCGAAGGCTGACTCTTTTTTACCAGGATAAAAGTCTGTGCTGAGTGTGAGCAAACACGGATGTTAAAACCAAGTGCCAAGCACATTCCAGTTTCTGACAAGTATACACATGTAAGGAATGCACAGAGGGCCAAAGATAGAATGTGTGTTTCAATGGTTTCTTGAAAAGTGTGTTTTTAGCTTAACCAGAAACACTAACATAGGTAGAAGGTGAGTTGACATCTTCACACTAAGCAGCTAAATACCATCACCATAATAATAGCTTTATAGACATAACAGATCATTGTTAAAAGCCAGTTCTTTTTTTTTTACGACTAGAAATGTCACTGCAGTGCAAAGTTATCAAAGAAGTAAAAGAAAAATGCTGTGAAGAACACTTATATTTACTGTCAATAGGCCAGATTCCCCATTCCTCTAATTAGATTCATATGATTTATTTTTCACAATCTATACAGCTGGAAATGGGCCACAACTGGAACCATTTATGCAATCCACCAACTTCCAGGCCTGGTTGTTCAGATAAAATGAGATTAAGTTTTGATTTTCCAAAATCAAAACATAACCGACAATGTTTTTTCAAAACTACCTCCATCCCCAGATCTGAACATTTCTAACGTAGTAGATAACAACATGAGCAACTAGGAATGTGAGGAAAGTTCATTAGCAATCACTGTTCAATCCTTTTGCAGGGTGCTGGACAGAAAGTAAGGAGTCCTATGTCTTACAGAGACATCAGACTCATGAGTGATTTGGTCTCTCAGGCTCTGCCCTTCAGGGACTGTTACACTTCCTGTCTGCTAAGCCATAGAAAAGCTATGACAATACTACAGAGAGACATCTAAAGGAAAAAACATCACATTTGCTAGCAAAGAGCTGCCACAGTCTCTCCCCATAATAACCAAATAGGTCACAGCTCTGGATCAACTGAGACAGACCTGCCAGAAAAAAGATCCAAATCAATTTTTATTGTAAATATCAGAGCATATATTAACATTCCCTTGGTACACTTACAAAAGAGCTTGGTAACATGCTTTTCCCTTTCCACAAATGCCATCATTTTTACTGTCAAGGTCCGATCCCTACAATATTAACTGAAAATACCTTTGCATCTCATGTCTAGCACACATTACATTTTAATGGGTGCCAGGCATCCAATTAAGTCTTTCTAACCATGAAACTGGAAACTGCAATTCTAGTATTGACCGCTGGATGGCACTAGAATAGAAATTAAGACCACCAAAAAAGAATTTACAGTATGGATTATAGATGAAGGCACAGGCAATGTGAAATACTGTAATGTGGCATTTGCTACATTTGCTGATTTGACTTGATATACTTGATGGCTACATGAATAATGGACTATTTAAATCATTTTATTTTCTGGATTCTTGTGCCTGTATGTTAGTACTACATAGAAAATGGCTTGTAATAAAATACTTTGCCCAAAACTTGACATTTTTCAATGATCAATAGTATAATTAAAAGCACTCGATCTAAACAATACAATCTACTGTTAGCTCATTAGACAGAACAATCCCACTTTAAAATAGCACATCTATAAGGAGCTTTTTAGCTTTTCTCCACAAAGTTCATTTTTAAATGTAGATGTTTTTCTGCTACAAAAGCTCTACATTAATTCCAAAGGAATGTCAAGCATTTATATTCTGAAAAGGAAACCAAATAAATTCTATATCAAAATGATAGTTGATTCAGACTATTTTTTAAATACGTAAAACTCTGGACATTCTGAAATGGTGGAAACCCTGGATTGAGTCATAATCTTTCTTAAGCCATGAAATCCCAGCCTTTTCAGATTTACCTTGGCAGACAAGTAAGAGTGCAAAGTTGAATGGCCATATTGATCTGAATATCACTGCTTTTGAAAGCCCAATTTTCCCCCTTAATGCTGTTAAATGATCCTTTTTCATATATGAGAATATTGGCTGGGAATGTTTTAAAATAAGTATTGAAATTTCAGCAAACACAACAAGAGTCAAATGCCAGATGACGAAGTGGGTTATAGCCCACGAAAGCTTATGCTGAAGAAAATCTGTTACTCTATAAGGTGCCACAGGACTCTTGTTGTGTTTGCTGTACACAGACTAACACGGCTACCTCTCTGGATATTGAAATTTCAGTTTCCAAGATAAAATAACCTTACATGTATATAGTTCTTTTCTCCCCCAGAGGACTCTAAATTGCTTTACAAAGAGAGTGTGTGTGTTTGTGCACGCGCACGCGCGCACACCCCCCCCCCCCTT